>OY856186.1:271286756-271844256 GCA_963693315.1 Diogma glabrata
AATTTTGAAAAAATTGTATGCAAATGCTGGGGTCAAATGTTATAATAGGGTCTTTCGATCCTTCGACGTAATAGGGCAACTTGGTTTGGTTGTAATGTAAAATGGTATATTTTGCGAAATTCGGTTTGTGTTCTTTAATTTGTTGCTTATTTGAGGATCACCATTGCTCCAATTAATTTTCTATTTTTTTATGAATACAAACATTTGTTTTTTAGATAAACGTATTTGATATAAAAACCTTCAGGCCGTTTATATGATCTTATAAACATAACTAGAAGTATGGGATTTTTCGCATTAAATTTCTAGACAATACTTTGTGTGAATTCATAGAATGGGGAACATTTCTATTCTAATTAACATCCTAAGTCACGATTGTATAGTCATTATTGATTGTTTCCAATCAATGTGAAATCAATGGCTGACACTTGGTCAATTTGACGTTCTATATGTATTAAGATTAGACTACATTAAGGGAATTTAAATTTATTTTGGATTTTTGAGATCAATTAAACTCAAGTAAGTAAAGAAGTAATTGGAATATTTTCAATTCAAAGGTATGGTTTGAAGTTTTTCAGAAAAAAACTACAAATCACATTTTACGTGTTTCGGATCGGATTCGAACCTACCCTCGTCAGTGCCCGGCTCGAATCTTTGGGCAGACACGCTATCGATTACGCCGTTGAGGCGATGACAATTTCAAAGTTGAAACTTCTTCATCACTTAATTATTTTTTACTTAAGTTGAATTTTTCCACTGTCATTAGACTCCATATTATGGAAATGCTTTTACATCATATGGCATTTCCATAATATGGAGTCTAATGACAGTGGAAAAATTCAACTTAAGTAAAAAATAATTAAGTGATGAAGAAGTTTCAACTTTGAAATTGTCATCGCCTCAACGGCGTAATCGATAGCGTGTCTGCCCAAAGATTCGAGCCGGGCACTGACGAGGGTAGGTTCGAATCCGATCCGAAACACGTAAAATGTGATTTGTAGTTTTTTTCTGAGAAACTTCAAACCATACCTTTGAATTGAAAATATTCCAATTACTTCTTTACTTACTTGAGTTTAATTGATCTCAAAAATCCAAAATAAATTTAAATTCCCTTAATGTAGTC
Source organism: Diogma glabrata (assembly GCA_963693315.1). Classification (NCBI taxonomy): domain Eukaryota; kingdom Metazoa; phylum Arthropoda; class Insecta; order Diptera; family Cylindrotomidae; genus Diogma; species Diogma glabrata. The sequence goes on from OY856186.1 coordinate 271,287,877, forward strand.
TAATCTTAATACATATAGAACGTCAAATTGACCAAGTGTCAGCCATTGATTTCACATTGATTGGAAACAATCAATAATGACTATACAATCGTGACTTAGGATGTTAATTAGAATAGAAATGTTCCCCATTCTATGAATTCACACAAAGTATTGTCTAGAAATTTAATGCGAAAAATCCGATATAATGTAAAAGCATTTCCATAATATGGAGTCTAATGACAGTGGAAAAATTCAACTTAAGTAAAAAATAATTAAGTGATGAAGAAGTTTCAACTTTGAAATTGTCATCGCCTCAACGGCGTAATCGATAGCGTGTCTGCCCAAAGATTCGAGCCGGGCACTGACGAGGGTAGGTTCGAATCCGATCCGAAACACGTAAAATGTGATTTGTAGTTTTTTTCTGAGAAACTTCAAACCATACCTTTGAATTGAAAATATTCCAATTACTTCTTTACTTACTTGAGTTTAATTGATCTCAAAAATCCAAAATAAATTTAAATTCCCTTAATGTAGTCTAATCTTAATACATATAGAACGTCAAATTGACCAAGTGTCAGCCATTGATTTCACATTGATTGGAAACAATCAATAATGACTATACAATCGTGACTTAGGATGTTAATTAGAATAGAAATGTTCCCCATTCTATGAATTCACACAAAGTATTGTCTAGAAATTTAATGCGAAAAATCCGATATAATGTAAAAGCATTTCCATAATATGGAGTCTAATGACAGTGGAAAAATTCAACTTAAGTAAAAAATAATTAAGTGATGAAGAAGTTTCAACTTTGAAATTGTCATCGCCTCAACGGCGTAATCGATAGCGTGTCTGCCCAAAGATTCGAGCCGGGCACTGACGAGGGTAGGTTCGAATCCGATCCGAAACACGTAAAATGTGATTTGTAGTTTTTTTCTGAGAAACTTCAAACCATACCTTTGAATTGAAAATATTCCAATTACTTCTTTACTTACTTGAGTTTAATTGATCTCAAAAATCCAAAATAAATTTAAATTCCCTTAATGTAGTCTAATCTTAATACATATAGAACGTCAAATTGACCAAGTGTCAGCCATTGATTTCACATTGATTGGAAACAATCAATAATGACTATACAATCGTGACTTAGGATGTTAATTAGAATAGAAATGTTCCCCATTCTATGAATTCACACAAAGTATTGTCTAGAAATTTAATGCGAAAAATCCGATATAATGTAAAAGCATTTCCATAATATGGAGTCTAATGACAGTGGAAAAATTCAACTTAAGTAAAAAATAATTAAGTGATGAAGAAGTTTCAACTTTGAAATTGTCATCGCCTCAACGGCGTAATCGATAGCGTGTCTGCCCAAAGATTCGAGCCGGGCACTGACGAGGGTAGGTTCGAATCCGATCCGAAACACGTAAAATGTGATTTGTAGTTTTTTTCTGAGAAACTTCAAACCATACCTTTGAATTGAAAATATTCCAATTACTTCTTTACTTACTTGAGTTTAATTGATCTCAAAAATCCAAAATAAATTTAAATTCCCTTAATGTAGTCTAATCTTAATACATATAGAACGTCAAATTGACCAAGTGTCAGCCATTGATTTCACATTGATTGGAAACAATCAATAATGACTATACAATCGTGACTTAGGATGTTAATTAGAATAGAAATGTTCCCCATTCTATGAATTCACACAAAGTATTGTCTAGAAATTTAATGCGAAAAATCCGATATAATGTAAAAGCATTTCCATAATATGGAGTCTAATGACAGTGGAAAAATTCAACTTAAGTAAAAAATAATTAAGTGATGAAGAAGTTTCAACTTTGAAATTGTCATCGCCTCAACGGCGTAATCGATAGCGTGTCTGCCCAAAGATTCGAGCCGGGCACTGACGAGGGTAGGTTCGAATCCGATCCGAAACACGTAAAATGTGATTTGTAGTTTTTTTCTGAGAAACTTCAAACCATACCTTTGAATTGAAAATATTCCAATTACTTCTTTAATAACTAGAAGTGTTTTCGATTACTGTGAGAAAAATTCGAATTCTATTATATTTTATTTTTTTAGATAATTCAGCAAGAAGCCTAAAATGTCAGTTAAAAGCAGTCTCCTTAATGCTATTTCTGAGCCAGCTCCGAATACCAGTAATAAAATTACAGTTGTTGGGGTTGGATCAGTTGGTATGGCATGCGCATTTAGTATTCTAACCCAGGTAAAAAGTGTAATCACAACTTAGAATTATTTTATCATTTTGCTATTTTCAGAATGTAACGACTGAGCTTGTGTTGGTTGATGCAATGGGGGATAGATTAATGGGTGAAGTGTTAGATTTACAGCATGGTGCAGGATTTATAAATAATGCTGTAATTAAAGCTAGTACAGGCAAGTTGAAATCACACTTCGTTGCCAATGTCATTATTTGATTAGCATGATATATCATTATTACAAAGAACTTTTAACTTTTAGATTATAAAGACACCGCTGGATCTCGAATTTGTATTGTAACTGCTGGTGTGCGACAAGAAGTAGGTGAAACTCGTTTGAACTTAGTTCAACGGAATACAGAAGTTTTGAAAGAAATCATTCCAAAACTGGTTAAATATAATCCGAACACTATTTTATTTATTGTTTCGAATCCATGTGAAATTTTAACATACGTATCATGGAAGTTGAGTGGCTTTCCCAGACATCGTGTCATTGGCTCTGGAACCAGTTTGGACTCATCCCGTTTCCGAGTTTTAATTGGTCAACGATTAGGAATTGCACCGTCGTCAGTTCATGCTTGGGTTATTGCCGAGCATGGTGATTCAAGCGTTCCGGTTTGGTCAGGTGTCAATGTTGCAGGAGTACGATTACGTGATTTAAATCCATTGATAGGAACAGAAGAAGACCCAGAAAAATGGTGCGATATACATAAAGAAGTGGTTCAAAGTGCGTATGAAGTAATTCGTATGAAAGGTTACACATCCTGGGCAATTGGTTTATGTGTTTCATCTGTTGCACATACCATTATAAATAATACATTCAATGTTCATCCCATTTCTACTTTGATTAAAGGAGAACATGGGATCAAACCAGAAGTATGTTTATCTCTTCCATGTGTATTAGGAGAAAATGGTGTCACTCATTTGGTTAAACAAACTCTAACCGATACTGAACTGAAACTTTTACACAAATCAGCAAACATAATGGCTGAAATTCAAGCAGGATTAAAATATTAAAATTAAATTTCATAAATAGTCTTTGTTCTTGTTGCAGTTCTTACGGTAATTATTTAAAAAAAACTAAAATTTCTTTAATTCGTAGTCCAGAAAACTGGACAAATTTTTTATGTGCTAAGAATTTTCATATAAATCTATTTTTTTATTCTTAAAACAATAATATATTTAGAATTTATAACACAACTGTAGTAAAACGGATTTTATACAAATTGATTAGCACACAATTTTTGGAAATATTTAAAATTGGAATAAACGTATTTTTGTTTGGAAAATTACAAAATTTTTCTTTTGTTAAATTCAATTTAATGAGCGGGTTTATGTTTATTGAGGAAGATCGAAAGCTTTAAAAATTCTAAATTAGCATAAAATTTTTAGAATTAATAACTAATTATAAATCGACAGCATATTTGAATTCCTCTCAATTGATTATCGAAATCTAAGATAGTTTATGCAATTGCAATCCCGTCCGTGTGTGCACAGGTGTCATGGTACACAGGCCAATATCTTGTCACACAACCTTGGTATACAGGCCAAAAATCGCCAAAAACTTTGATTTTCATTTTTCAGACCCATAGGTAGGTAAGATATGGGGTAAAAATATGTGTCTTTGTATGTGGGCACTTTCTCTCAGAAACTACTTGACCTATTGACCCCAATTTTGGTATACGTATCAGGCCAATATCTCTATTTTTTTTAATCTTTGTATTTCTTTTTGTGATATTATATTCAGTGATAGTATTTATCGTAGCGTTCGATATTTCGGTTTACACCGTTCTAGCTTAAAATGGCAGTGTATAAGTTAGTCTCCGCATATAAGTATTGAATAAGTCGTCTTTTCGAATACATCTTAAGAGCACCTCAAAATAATTTTTTTATAATATTTTTATTTTTTATCGTTTCTTATTGCCATTAATAGAGCAGATACATTGTCTTTTGTTTGATATTAGTTTTACAATTAAATCAACGTTCACGAGGTTCATTTGCAGACTCCATTGAATAGATTATTTTTATATAACCCATAGAGTATTTTTCCCATTTATTAACCATTGGTTAACTAACTATTGATTGATTTCAAAACCGGTGTGTTGATAGTTTAGTTGTTAATAAATCACATTAAAATAAACAGATTATTTTAAAGAGATCTTTTAACATTATAAAAGTTATAAGTGAGACAAAAGTGAGTTCCTTCATTTTGTTTGACTGTCTGTGTCCCATGTTAGCTTAAAATGCTCCTCTAATAAAGGCTAGGTTTGGTTATAATGACCGTCTTTTGAAAGGAAGCATAAACATAAGATGTCCGTAGCTTTACCAAGAAAAGAACTTTGATGTTCAAAAAACTACCCTTTTGGAAACCTACCAGGAGAACAAGAAGCAACAAAGGTCCCTGAAGTTCAAGTCGCAGACGTCCGTCAGATCCTGAAAGGTGCGTATACCCAAAAACATATACCTAAAAACGAGCAGAAAAGACGGTGAATCGTTTCCTGCTCGTCCTCGTCATTGCAGCTGCGACAGTAATCATATGGGAAAACACCCAGTCTGCTAGCATGCTGGCCGACACTCTCCCATAATGATCAGACCTGGAGCGGTTCAAGACAGGCCAAATGTACCAAGTGGTCACACGTGGTCTCCTTTGATCATTTTATATTTGTACTGGTATCCACCTCCTTTTGGAGTAGCAGTTTGCACGAAGCCATTGGTATTCCTATACCTCAGCCTCAATGTGACACAAGGCAGAAAGTACATTCGCGACCGAGTTCGTCGGCCTTCAAGTTCCCTGTTATACCGAAATGCCCTGGCACCCAGACAAGGTGGATGTTGAACTAGTCAGCCATCTCGTTAAGAAATGCCAGACAGTTCCGTGCTAGGCGAAAACCTAGGCGAAAAGAGATAGTTTAGATTTAGTTCTTTGCAGAATACTCCACAACCAACTTTCCCCACTCAATTTCAACCCATTCGTGTAGAAGTTGGCAACACCTGTATGTTTGTTAAATTCACTTTCCCAGTCCTTTCTGAAAGGAGTAGCGATTGTAAAGGCAACTTCCGAGGAATATTTCTACTTACCAGAAGTGCTCTATATTGCTACAGTTGCTATATATTGCTACAACGTGGGGTTCGATAGTCGAAACCCCATCTTCGCCCGATAGCAGTTTTGCGCGAGAAAAGTCCTATAGTTGCTTTCCATCCTCTTTCAAGAATGTTGGGTTTCCAGCTTAGTTCAATATCCAGAATGAGCCCCAATTAATTAGTCTAGTCAACGAGATTCAGACAGACTTAATTGAGAGTTGAAAGATCAAAAGCAGGTGGTTTACGCTTCCTAAAAGAAGGATTTCGCGCAAGAAGTGGTCCGCTGACCATTAGGTCGTTGAAGATAATAACCCAAACGGTGGGACTAATATATAAAACTTTGGAAAGTATTGAAGCCTCAGAGAAGCCTTCTCTTTTGATACAGTAGCGCCTCTAGGAATCATTCTTCGCATTTCTCAACTCATATTTATAAGTTTTAAGAACTATCCTATAGGATTGCCAATCCAATGCAGGCCTCGTTTTCTTTGCGATTTTGAAAAGCTCTTACACTCCTTGCGAAAACATGGAGTTTCTTCGTCCACCATGACGGATATAATTTGCCCTTCAGTCTGCTGAGAGCACAAGATCCAAGAGCGGCTTTACTAAAAGAATCAGTCAGCGTGTCTACCAATTTATTCAAATCGCAAGTAGATTCAGGGGTTTTTGGGACTGCAACAGGAAGCGAGTCACCCAGAATATCTCCAAAGGTGTACCAGTTTGAAGCTAGAATTTTTGGAAGACCCACTGTACAATTTGAATTCGAAAAGGAGTGTTCTTCAGACACTACCCAGTTAAGTGCTCTGTTAGAAATGAAGTCAGAGACAAAAGTAACATCCAACATTTTTTGTCTATTAGAGGTTATAAAGCTGGGTAGAGGTTATTAGCGGTTATAAAGCTCACATTGCAAATAGCCATATTTGTGCTAAAAATAAAATCTAGAAATAACTCACCCCGTGTATTGGTGTCGCTGCAGTCCCAAATCATATGGTGCGTATTAGCGTCACATTCAAGGATGACGCCGATATTTCGCTCTTTTAGCTACAAGATCCCGCCATGCGATTAGTAAGCAGAAATGATCCAGAAAATCTAGTTATTAAGTTAAGGCCCGCCGCAGTTGTGTCTGCATCGCTCCCGACAAACATTTTGTGCATGGTGCACGAGTCTATGCACATTTCGTGTACATTTTTATTTTAATAATTTTAAGTTTTTTTTTATATATTCTAATGTATATTTTAAATTAAGTTGAAGTTTAAAAGTATTTGAGTGCTAACGTCATACATTTTTGTTTTAATTTAACATTTTTAAATCATGTAAATATGTATGTGAAATGTGCATAAAACTTTCAGGCATAAATACAAAAATATTTTATGCATGACTTTCATGACTAGGATCTTCAAATAGGTTATAAATCTTTCCAAGACTAATATTTTTGGTAACGTCATTACAACAAATGAAGATTGCGCTGTATTTTGAAGTTGTAAAATCAAAATAAAATTTAAATATTTGGCTTACATAAAAAATAAAAAACAAAATTAGTTTTCCACAATTTTCATAATATTATAAAAAAATTAAATTAAATATTAGTAAACCGACATGAAAAATGACAAAAAATATATATAATATATTTTTTGAATCACTAAACTAATTATTCACAGTGTCCGTTTGTTTTTTGTGAATGTTTTCATTAACTTTCACAAAAAAATTTCTTTGGCACATTTATATGAAAATTTATAAGTAAATTTAGATGAAAATTAATCAATTTATTATTATGAAAGTCATATTGATTGTCTCATAAAAAGTTAAATGAAACCTTTTATTTTAGAAAATGTTAAACTTCTTTTTCATTCAATTTTTTTATTCTTTCTTTATTATTCTTATTGTATAGTAAATTTCGTTTCGCTTCGTTTTTTATTATTCGTGAAAAATGAGGGTAACATTTGTGTGCACAAGGCGTTTTACGACATGTACTATTATCTGTAAGTAGAAAAAGGTTTAGTTTGCGTTTAACCAGAATGCAGGAACGAATTTTACCTGCACCTTTTACAAACAACAGTTGGTAAGTTTGAGTTTAAAGTCCAAGTACCCGGCCTTGGTGAACCCAAGGTTCTTGGATTAAAACAACGTCTAGCTCCTCTCCTGCCAGTTTGGTCAAAACAGGAGCGATTGCTGCTTTTATCTTTACAGTAGTGGAGGTTGACTTGGAGAAACTTTAGCATAAGGAATTCCCTCCACCTTCACAACAGAAAAAGCCGACTCTTCACTTAAGTCAAGATAGTACTCATTAGGGAGCTCGCAGCTCTCCATCGCTAAAGATAACTCCGTATTCGTCGAGCAAGCGTCACTGTTGGTATATCAGTTGTCTGGCACTGCAAGATATTAGACGTGTGTCCTGCATCAGCCGAGAATTTCTGCCTGGAGAAAGCATCCTCAACCGATTCAGTCGCTCCTGCCTTATTCTCGGCCACATCCTTCTTAAATACCTTCAGGGTGACTACTACATAGGCGAAGTTCATCACTCCGTCAGCCAAGAATTTTTCCTTCAGATAGCTCAGCCAAGAATTTTTTAATGATAAGAATGATAGCTGACCTGCCGTCATTCTTGTTAGTCTTAAGCTTATAGCCTCCAGCTATGTGAGGGGCGCTCTGCATTGCTATATTTTGGAATTCTGAATTGCTATTTTTAGCTGGATCTTCGGAATTTGCATTGACCACTTCCAGTTTGGCACCTGTGCCCAAACTTCGCCTAGAAGACTAATTTCCTTCTTGAACAGCGTCAGAGATTGAAGATCTCCACATGCTATTAATTTCATATAGTCCCTGGGCCTTCACCTACTTAATTTTCTGATTACCACATATTTTATACTTCGTAAGGCGCTTGTCCCTGACGAGTCCTACAACTTTTTTATCTGCCGTTTTCCTTGATTCGGCCGCTTTTTCCCTCGGGAAACCCCGAGACATGGCGATTTCCGGGGCCTTATATATTTATTACCATAATTTTGTTATTTATTAAAGGGGGTGGAAATTTGTTTTAGAAAACGAGGGTAAATTTGTCCGACAACAAATTGTCTGGTTTTGTCTAGTCTGACAACGCAAACTCGCCCAAATACCAGGGTATTGAAAATCAATCACCACAAAACTAGTTTTCACAGGATTGTTTAACAAAAATTAGTGAAATTGAAGGGTCATATTGTCCGACAAATTTTCGGCCGCGTTTTTTCAGTCCGACGACTGGAAGTCGGAATTCTGGCGGGGTAGTGTTTATTGATTACCGCATGTTGGACAAAAATGAAATACGATAAAAAACCATTTGTTATTATAAAAAATCGAGTTGTCCGACAAAAATATAGCCGCGTTCGACCAGTTCGACAAGAAAATGAGAAAAATATTTCAAGAGAACCATTATTTTTGTTTCTTTGTTAAAGTTGCTAATATTTATGAACAAATTTAATGTATGCATTTATGAAATTTTTTAATGAAACAACGTTTACAGATGGCACTGTATAAAGAAAATTAGAAAATTTTTGTAAATAGAAAAATTATAAAAAAGGAGCATGTGCCCAAAAAATGATGTAAAACATATTTCATATTAATTTTAAAAATTTAAGGAACATTAACCAGTTGACTCGTCAAGGACAAGCACCTTATATAGTATGTGGTATTCAGAAAATTAAGTAGGTGAAGGCCCAGGGACTATTATGATTTCGATACCAAGCAACATCTCTGCGCACCTGGATAGACCCGGAATTTTGTCTAATCACTTCTAATAGTCTCTTTCTATGCTTTCCTGCTGGTATTGTTGACAGTTTGGCAAGGCCTGGAAGACTTAGAGGGACCTGCCATATCAGCGCATGTGTTCCAAATTGCTTGTGTCCTAAATGTTGACACTTCCAGAGATCGAATTGAACCATCCGATTCCCCGTCACTGGCCTAACCGAGTCCTTGGAAGAACCGGATACTATCCTACTTGCTAAATTTTGTTTTAGTTTTTTTATTAAAACTTTCCATATGATTCCACGATGAGCCGGGAAAAATAAAAGTACATCTACACAGAGATCCGTGATACGTAGACAAGGCAAATTAAACCTGGAGGTCATCTGATATCCAGGTGGACTCCGCTCGCGACTGAGCTATTTGAATGAACCCTTAGACGAGTCGATCATCAGCAAGGTGCGAACCGCATGATACCTTGATACAGCCCATTTACAATAATTTAGCGTGACTCACTTCACACCTGAATCATTAACACAAGAAAGAAGCACGTAGACTCGTGGGTGTTTAGCAATATGGAGCTCATTTCATAAAAATGGAGCATTTTGCACATTAGATATTGTTTCAGCATTCAAGTCAAACTCACTTTCATCATACAAATCTGCTTCTTTGACTGTTCTTTTGCTCTGCAATTATTGACATTAATCTTCGTTATTTACTGATTTACTGTTACCTCGTTGATTTTCTTCCACCAAGTGTAGACAAAACACGCGTTTAAGTTGAACTAAATACTTGCGGCACATAGTCGTCCATGTTAAGTATACAAGTTACAAACTGAACCAATTGTGTTATATTTAACATACTTATCTATGCGATAGATCAAATACAACTGAAAAACAAAATGTTTTAAATAAATTAATATTATAGAAATTTAAAAAAAAATTGGTTGCTATAGAAATTTAGGAAAATAAATATGAAAAGCAAAACTACTTGGATTAAACGATTTTCTCAAAAAATATTTTACTAACTACATTTTATACAAATAATACAGAATCTTACTCGTAGAAAAAATCTTGTATGTAATTGGGGCATAAAGTATCATTTCTTTATCTTGGCTAACGCCTCGAGTAACAATTTCGCTCTTAAACAGAAAAGACTAACTTTACGCCCTTAATACATAAATAGCTATTATGAGTGGTAAAAAATATAAAAAATACTTCCTCACTATATATATTCGGAATTTTTGAACAGCAGTTTTGGTTCGAACATTCGATAATTTGTATCGTAGTGTTTTGTGTTTTGTTAGCCTTTTACGTGTATGTCTTCTTTAAAAAGTTCTGATTTTCTAGATCAATATATATGCCGCAACAGTTGTCTAGCGTAAGAGCGAACTATGGTTTAAGGTAATATTTCTTTACGGTAAACTTAAAACATTTTTTTTCCATTTCATAAGGCAATATATTAAACCTCTAAGTTGCCTGCTAATTGGAACCATTCTACATTCAGTTCTATTAAAAGAACTTCCATGTGTATAGTAGAGCATCAAGGTTATTTTCACTTGTGAAATTCTAGTAACAGTTACTAAAGAACCTAATTTCCAGCCTAAACCTATTTCTAAAGTTTCTTATAAAATGAGGCGGATAATTTTTCGGAAAAACATTGTTCGAAAAATGCTTTTGAAAATCAATACTAACAAGGCAACAGGCCCTGATTTTATTCCTCCGATTATACTTAAAACATTTGCTAGGGAGCTAGCACCAATCCTCACTAAAATCTTCTATTTGTCATATAAGAAAGGAATTTTTCCTGAAATTTGGAAAATGGCTAGTGTACAGCCAGTTTCAAAAAAGGGCAGTAAGACTGATCCTACGAATTACAGACCCATTTCAATTTTATCGGTAGTTGCTAAAATTTTTGAGAAATATGTCAATTTTAATTTAATGAGCTTCTTAGAGTCTTCCAAATTAATTAATGAGAGACAATATGGATTTCGAAAAGGAAGAGCGACGGGAGATTTGCTGTCTTTTGTCACTCATATCTGGAACAAGTCGCTTGAAAACTTTGGAGAAACATTCGGTGTTGCTCTTGATATTTCCAAGGCATTTGACAAAGTTTGGCATAACAACCTAATATGCAAATTGAGATCCTATGGTTTAGACGAGCAGCTTATATCTTGGACACAGAGCTTTATATCTGATCGAAAATTTCGGGTCAATGTTGACGGTGTATCATCGAATACTTTTTCAACTAATGCAGGAGTTCCTCAGGGTTCCGCTTTGTCACCAACTCTTTTTCTTATCTATATTAATGATTTGTTGGACTCAACGGTTCATCCTATACATAGTTTTGCTGATGATAGCACGCTTCATGCGTCTCATGAAGCACCTAAATTATATACACCCTTAGCGCTTAGTGAGTGTAGGTCAAAATTGATAGATTCCCTTAACACTGATCTTAAAACAATTATGGATTGGGGTATTGCTAACAGTGTTGAATTCAATACAAGCAAAACACAGGTTTGTCATTTTTCTAGGATAACGACACCCAATCTTTTTCCATTAACGTTTGGCCCCAAAAATCTTTTAGAGAATGAGTCTGTCAGACTTCTAGGAGTTGAGATTGGAAATAATATGAAGTGGAATTCTCATATTTTTAATCTGGCTAAGAATGCTGTTCAAAAGTTAGGTTTTTTGGGACGATGTCGTAAGTTTTTCGATAGCGAACAACTTCTTTTAGTTTATAAATCTTTTATACGTCCCTGCATGGAATACTGTTCTCACATATGGGGTGGAGCTTACTTGAGTAGTCTCAACTGCCTTGATTCTGTACAGCGTAGAGCTATTAAACTCATTGGTAACCCAAGTCTTACTAACGGTCTTGATTCCTTGCAGCACAGAAGAAATGTTGCTGATTTGACTATATTTTATAAATATATTATGGATGAACGAGCTTCTGAAGAGATCAAATCGATTTTACCTAAATCAGCAAACCTTTCGCGTCACACCAGAGCAAACGTAGCAGCGCATCCCTTTACAGTTCAAATAATTAGGTGTAGAACTGTAGCCTTCCAACGTGACTTTTTCAACAGAGTCTCTCATCGTTGGAATGCCTTACCTTCCTGGGTTTTCCCTGATGAATTTAATCCTCAAGGCTTTAAAGTTAACGTTCATAAATTTCTCAGAGAATCCTAATTTGCATTCCATTCTTATCCCTAGTTGGCATGGTATCTTCGGATATTCAGAGACGTTAATTTATAATTTATTATAATTAACACTAAACATGCCTAACTTTGAATAAAAAAAAAAAAAAAAAAAGTAACCCATATTCTTTGTCTTCGATGTAGTAGGAGACAGCATTCGCCTACATTTAAAGTTACAAGTCATTATTACGAAAACTAAACTATTTACAAAAAAGAATCAAAATGAATTTACAGATTTACAATCTACTAATCTGACCCAATAGCTTTCTAGATCAGCACAGTAAGTCACCAAATTATAAGCTTAATTTCATTTAAATTGATGGAGTTTCTAAAATTTCTTATAAAGAAGTGCTGACGATGAGGCAGGTAAGGGCATACCTCTGTACAGATGGACGATATCTAGGCTCAGGTAAATTCTTGCAACGAATGGAATAATACCAGGTTACCTAAAGAAATGAGTATTCATTATCTCTTAATGGATACACTTTTTTCCCAAGAGCCAGGTACATTATACCAATGTTCAGAATAAATCTACATTACAGATATACAAATCTACATAGAGGCGGTAAGCGCGCTACAATCTCCAATGCTGTTGAACTTGGCAATGAACATCTTAACTATAGAGCTGATGGCGGAACGTATATCCTCCAAGGCAACTTAAAGGGTGTAGGGTTTGGTAAAGAACGATGTGAAATGATACCATCTCCTACAAACTGGGCTCTGGCATAGGAAATAAAAGATATGAATACTTGGCGCAGCGTGGCGGAAGAAATGATACCAGGTTCCCATTTCGGTGGGATATATATTTTTTTGTAGGAGTCATCACATATCACTGGATTTTTGGAGAGCTTGCATACTTGCCCTTCACGTAGAAGCAATTCCTTTTGCAGCTTATGTATTAAAAATTCTGAACTTGATTAATTACGTTAAAATCATAGAATTACTTTGCTCCTTGCTCCAAATGATTCGAGTAATCGAAGGAAGATTCATGATACTACAGCTGCACTTTCTGATTTAAGTCTATCGTAATGACGTTGGGCTATGATGATAACCACTGCAAACTAGCCTAACGTACTATTCAGTGATCGAGCTCAATGATCGAAAAACGGTTCCGTGGCTTTCGAGTTTTCATTGACCATACCGTCAGACACAGAATTTCTTTTGCTTATTTAGACTCATTATATGAACCAAACAGTCACAAGGCCAAAAAGTGGAGTCAAGATTTTGGAAAATTTCTTATGGATCTAATACTTTGAAAGAACTTAAGAAACCATTATTTTGATCATATACTCGCCAATATCAGATTCTACTCTCTGAGTTTTTTATCTGTTTATGACTACATTTTCAAATAAAATGCTGACCATTTCATTTCTGTTACATTTATAACCGCACAAATTATGATAAACAATGGGTTTTCAATATTAGTCAAGTAAATGTTTGATAAAAAATTAATCGTTTTTTGGACTAACTAACGCCTTCCTCTCCTTCTGAGCATCGATAACACAATATGTATAGCATTATTGAATTAAATTCAAAGAAATTGCATTAAAAAAATCTAACATCATTTTCAAACTTAAACAATGATGTAAGAACGCCAGAACTTTAATAAAATTACATGAAAATTTTCTGGATTAATCAAAACTAAAAAAAACTGTGTACATTATGCTTCCAATAAAATACATTCAACTCATTCATAAATTTTTCGATTATTCATTCATATCTCAGAATTTCGTTAATGTAACATCAATACGATATTGCATATCGCACGTAGCATTTTACTTTCTCCCCACTATTTTTATAAAACAAACAAACGGCGTCTGGGTATTGGAGAATATAAGAAAGATTATATTCATTTAATTCACATTCAGTACAAAATAGTTCGATTCAATTTATCGTGATTGTAAAATAGTGAACTTGTGTGTTAATTTATAATTATTTTGATAAAATAAAAATTAAAAAAATGTCGACAATAGATAAAATGTTTTTAAATATTTCTGATCCATCCCTCAGTACCAATTCTAATAAAGTTACTATTGTTGGGGCGGGATTTGTTGGAATGGCTTGTGCAATAAGTGTTTTAACACAGGTAAGATTTTTTTTAACGTTTAGTGAATTTGCAACGATTTTATTTTATTAATTTTGACTTTGATAGGAAATTGCGAGTGAAATTGCACTGATCGATGTATCTCCAGATAAATTAAACGGGGAAGCTTTAGATTTACAACATGGATCTGTGTTTTTAAATGATGCAAAAATCAATGCTAGTACTGGTAGGTTTTGGATTATCCCATCTAATCAGGCATCGTATTTAAATTTAAATTTTTAATTTAGATTATGCAATATCCGCTGGATCTAAATTATGTATTGTAACAGCCGGTGCAAGACAATGTGAAGGTGAAAGTCGGCTGAATTTAGTTCAACGGAATACACAAATATTCAAAGGAATTATACCAAATTTAGTGAAATATAGTCCAAACACTATTTTATTAATTGTTTCAAATCCTGTGGATATTCTAACCTATGTTGCATGGAAATTGAGTGGTTTACCAAAGAACCGTGTTTTCGGATCCGGAACAAACTTAGATTCATCCCGGTTCCGATACTATATTTCAAAACGTTTAAATATTGCTACAACTTCATGTCATGGTTGGATTATTGGTGAGCATGGAGATTCAAGTGTACCAATTTGGTCGAATGTTAATGTTGGTGGAGTTCGGCTATGTGAAATAAATCCAGAAATCGGAACCGATAAAGATTCAGAAGATTGGAATAGTGTTCATAAAGAAGTCGTTCAGAGTGCTTATGAAGTTATACGGTTGAAAGGATATACAGCATGGGCGATTGGCTTAAGTGTTGCTAATTTAGCTAATTCAATTTTAAGAGATACACACTGCGTGCATCCCGTTTCTACATTTGTTCAAAACGAGCATGATGTCAAAGAAGAAGTTTTTTTGTCATTGCCGTGCGTATTGGGAGGATCTGGTGTTACAAGTATTGTGAAACAAAGATTAACTGAGGAAGAAAAACAAAAATTTTGTCAATCGGCAAAGATTATGGATGAGGTTCTCAAAGGAATAAATCTAATTTGATTTTATAATAATTATTTATTTATTTATTTATTGTATAACCAATTTCTCATTACAAATGTATTAACAAGTTTTTATTATATGTGATAAATTTAAAAAAATATATGATGATTTATTTATTTAAAACAGTTGAAAATTCGGAGAGTAATGCGGTTTGGAAATTTGTAAAATTTACATAGCCCTAATTTGATTTTGTGTAACGTTTTAATAACCATGAAACCGAACCATTGATAGAAGTTGAAGGTATGAGTGGATTGGAGGATGGGAAAGTAACAGATTTTTATGAAACCTTGGTTTATAAGTTGGGTTCACGTGGAAATGCTGTTTTGCATTTTCTGTAAAATTTGATAAGGGTTACCCAAGCTACTGCTTATTTTAAACATCAATAACTTTATGTTTTGTCATTTGAAATCGACGATAAAGCTTTTAGAATGGTTTGCTATAGTTTTACAACCCAACGTCTAATTTGTCTAAATAAGGATAGTCATTGTTTTCTTTATTACAACATAATATATAATTTTGAGAAATACAGCTATGCTGCTTAATTATTAAGTCATCATTAAACTAAAAGCAAAAATAACACAATAACTTTTACAAATGGAACCAACATTTTTAGAATTTTTATTACTATTGTGATTCCGATTATATTGATTATGGTTTACTATATTTTTTTTATTAATTTTAATTTTTTTCTATCTAATTTCACTTACTCAAAGTTATCATTTTTTTGCATTTCCTTTGTAGTCCAGTAACTTTGTCGCCTGAGTGTATGGGGTAGTATGCGTCAAATCCGGTAGTTCTGATTTTTTGCAGACTTGTTTATGATGTTGGCCTAATGAATAATCCAAGTTTGTGACCTCGAGCGCCGAACGCAACTTCGTTAAAAATCGCAAAAACCGCGAAAAAATCGTTATTTTTTCAAACTTTGGCGATTATAGCCCTAAAGGGCTAGTTTTTTCTTTATCCTTTCTTAGGCCGTTTTTAAAGTAGACTAGATTTTCTACAATATGATACTAGAACTGTCTCTGTAGACCCAATAGTTTCCGAGATTAAGTCTTTCAAAGTTTATCACTTTTTCCGAACTTCGCAATTGCTTGCTATATACCTTTGTAGAGTTTTCTACATCCCTGTCCTAATAATTGTATTAATAGATATACGTGTGTGGTGGCCGATGAGAAAAGAAGATTATGTAACTGTATCTGATCATTTTTGTAGTTGCAGTAGCAGATATCCCAGAGTGTGACGATCTCTCCGATGTCGAAATGGAGGATGACTTGTGGGCACACGACGTCGACGATTCATCACCATCCCCTGATGGGGATATGCCATCCCAATACGTCAATCCATATACGGACGAACCTCAAGCGGAACCTTCCAAGAGGGCTAAATTAATTTAATTTTTTGATGTAGTCCAGTAACTTTGTCACCTGAGAGTAGGGGGTCTAATCCGGTAGTTCTCATAGTATACGTCAAATCCGGTAGATCTGATTTTTTGCAGACTTGTTCATGATGTTGGCCTAATGAATAATCCAAGTTTGTGACCTCAAACGCTTAACGCAACTTTGTCAAAAATCGAAAAAACCGCGAAAAAATCGTTTTTTTTTTTTCAAATTTTGGCGATTATAACCCTAAAGGACTAGTTTTTTCTTTAAAATTTTTTAAATGTTTTTAAAGTAGACTAAATTTGCTACAATATGATACCAAAACTGTCTCTGTAGACCCAATAGTTTCCGAGATTAAGCCTTTCAAAGTTTATCATTTTTTTCGAACTTCGCAATTTTTTGCAATTTATACCTTTGTAGAGTTTTGTAGGGGGAAGTGGGGATAGTATAAACATGGGGCAACTGTAAAAAGTTTTAATTTCCCTCACAAAACATCAATCAAAAAATTCGACAAAAATATCACAGATGTCGCTTCGATCGACTACACACACCAGGAGAATTTGACAGCTGAAGTCAGTCTTGTTCAAAAGTTATTGGTGAATAGGTGTTTCGGCAACCCAAAAGTAAATTTTTTTTTTTTTTGTAAAACTCGAATAACTTTTTTTACCATCATATGTTTAAAAATATTCCAACATGTTTTGATAGCTGAAATATTCAAGAAACATAATATTTCTTTGTTTTAGCCAAATTTTAGATCTTGGAATATTTTTTCAAAACATAACCCTAAAATCGCCACGTGGGGCACATTTAAACAAAAAAAATTTTGATAGTATAAACGCGTTTATATGTGAAGCATGGTATGGTTATATGGTATACGTGTGGTTTCCCGTTTCACTTTTCATATTGATTTGCAAAACCTAAACATACGTTGAGATTGAATTTTTGCTTTTTTCTTTATAATTTTCTACCTGAATTTATTGAGGTTTTACAACAATCGAAAAATATTGTTTTTTTTTTAAAGAAATATATATGTTATATGCTTATATATATTGTTTGAAGCACAATAAATAATAAAAAATTTTAAAAAAGGTACTTTATGAATTTTATTGTGGTGTTTTTTGGGTGTTTATATGTGCCCCATACAAAAATGCTCATTGTTTATAAGTGCCCCACCAGTGGGGATACTTTAAACGAGAAACATAAATTTTTTGAAATTCAAAATTTTATACTTAATGTTTAGTTACGTAATTAAAAAAAATAGTTTTTTGTAGTAAAGATATGAAATTTTACAATGAAACAGTTTTTAAGTAAAAATGTTTTATGGTTTTAAAGTTATTGAGCTTTAAGTAAAAACTGTTTATACCATCCCCACTTCCCCCTACATCCCTGTCCTAATAATTGTATTAATAAATACATGTGTGTGTGGTGGCCAATGAGAAATAGTAGATTGTATTACTAGTGCGAATGTGTTTTCCAAACAAGAGTTAGTTTGCAGCATGACCGTAGGGAGTGCTGCTATAACTCGCGTATGGAAAACGCGTTCGCACTAGTTATACACACCATTTTTTGTAACAAATGCATAAAATTTATAAATATTGATTTAATTGTTAATTTAATCATTTATTTCCTTTTGCTGAACAACTGTTTGGATCGAGAGTTCAACATACCTGTGCACACTGTTCACACTTCTCATTTTCTTTTTTAACATCCCATCATAAAAGTACAGGGCTTCGATAGTATATTCAGGGTCACAGTTTATTTAGAACGATAGAATTGCAAAAAATTGCGAAGTTCGAAAAAAATGATAAACTTTGAAAGGCTTAATCTCGGAAGCTAGTGGGTCTGCAGAGACAGTTCTAGTATCATATTGTAGCAAATCTAGTCTACTTTAAAAACGGCCTAAGAAAGGTTAAAGAAAAAACTAGTCCTTTAGGGTTATAATCGCCAAAATTTGAAAAAATAATGATTTTTTCGCGGTTTTTGACGAAGTTGCGTTCGGCGCTCGAGGTCACAAACTTGGATTATTCATTAGGCCAACATCATAAACAAGTCTGCAAAAAATCAGAACTACCGGATTTGACGCATACGGGAATGTATAAAGTTACTGGACTATTGAGCTAATATTAATTTTTGATCCGACTAATGCGATCCGATTAATGCGATCCGATTAATGCAGCGGAAAGTTTTTCTCGTGACTCGCAAACTCGAGTGTGAGTTTGAAAGTCATGCGAATAACTTATAATTGAATTTTTATGTTTTTATTCACGAAACTGATTGATGACAGCATATTGCATGCATCACATGCATCTCCTAAATTTCGATTGCATATACTAGAGTCACAACTGATAGATTCGTTAATTAATTTTATCATTCGTAAATTTTATTCGAAATTCGTAAATTTGTTGCATTTAACTCAACCAAAACACCACTATGTCGTGTTTCACGTATGAAACGAAATAAAGACTTCCCTAATAAGACCAATAGCAATTGCATGAGGTTGAATTAGTTAGACTTCTTGGAATAGATATTGAAAATAACCTAGATTGGAACAAGCCAGTGTTCAATCAACCTCGCTAAATCTGCTATGTAAAAATTTTCGATGTAAAAAGTTTTATATACTCTCGAGCAAATTTTGCCTTTCTGTCAGTTCATTACTCATCCATGTTTAGAATGCTGCTGTCTTGTGTGTAGAGGAGCTTGTCAGTCAACCCTATAAAGTCTAGACTCTGCACAGAGATAGACGATACGGTTGATTAATAATACTAAACTTACTAATCAGCTTGTTGCCTTACAGCACCGAAGAAATGTTGTTGAGTTGTAAATCTACTATAAATACAACCTAAGAGAAATTCTAAACAGCCTTTCATCGTGTACCAAGTATAATCGACAACCAAGAACTATAAGAGCTATTCCACCCGTTCGGTATCCAAATTTTTCGTTGCAGAACTATGAATTTCCAGAGCGATTATTTTAATAGGTGACCAAATGGTTGGAACTCAATGACCCTCTCCGTTTTTCATTATGAATTCGTCATTTAGACATTTAAATTCACGAGTCTAAGGCCGGTTTCTCATCAAATAATTTGCTGAAGGAATTGATTGTATCCAATTGGTCTAATATTCAGAAAATTATCAAAAATAGAGCAAAAACAACATAATTTTTTTAAAACTCAAAAAATGCATAATGAAATTCTAAAAAATTTTGACACACACAAATATATACTGGTTTAATTTTTTATTATTTTTAACGTTTAGCCACAAACCGTAAATAAAAAATATGAAGGGGCTGAAATTTCAAGACATCTCAGAGTCTTGACTTCGGTTCGATAAAGACTTCGGTTTGGGAATCCTTAACCCTTTTATATAGTTTTCGACAAAAGGCTTTTATGAGGACATTGTTTTTAGTTTTGGGCAGCGATGCATAATAAACAAAAAATTCTTTAGAAAAAAAAATTATTACAAAACAAAACATTGAAACTTTTTCAAAATTCTAAAAATATTCCAAAAGTTATAACAAAATCATTATACAATCTTTTTTCAAAATTCTAAAAATATTGCAAAAATTATAACAAAATCAAACATTTAAACTTATTCAAAATTCAAAAAATATTCCAAAAATTAATACAAAATTGAAACTTTTTTCATAATTCTAAAAATATTCCAAAAATTATAACAAAATCAAAAATTCAACTTATTTTCCAACTGTTCCTGTTATTCAGAAGTTATTGCGTCAGAAAATTGCTCTATTGTTAAAAAACGACATTTAATCTACAACAACTTGATATTTTCCAACTGTTCCTATAAGTAAAGAGGAGTTGAAACTGTGCAATTTCATGTTTAATTACATTTCATCTCATACAAATAATTGATTTTATGTTTTTCAAAAAAATGGGTAAAAAATAAATGAAAATCATTCTTTTGACACACTTATAATAATTCAATAAAATCAAGGTCCTGGTTCATTTAACGACCAATGACGATCATCAAGCTTTTTACACATTCAATGTTACTACTCGGAAATCATAATCATTTAAAATGAACGTTCTTAAGCAAAAACTATGCAAATTATTTTGTTGACACTTGACGATTTTTTTACACACTTCCAGTACAGTGCTCGATGCACATCGTCCTTTCAGTTTCAAATTAACCAATTTTTAAAATAAATCATTTTTGACATGGCTCCAGTTTTCTCCGTAGCGACGGTTGTGACGGCTAGGCTGCCGACAGACGGACATAAATATTTTTTTGCTTCTTTAGAATTAGTAGGTTCTAGGACCTAAAACATCGAGAAATGCCAATAAAGTGGGGGTAAGAAGTTTTTCAAACCGAAGTAATATATGCATATGTTGAGCTGGATGGTGATTTTGTTGTTTTGGTATCTCACGTAATTTTTTTTTTCTTAATTTTTTTACTTGGAGACAATTAAAAAAAATCTGCATACCCACACTTAAATTTTACAGTTGGGCGATTTACATGTTCCAACATTTTCATCTAGTAAAAAATGAAGCAATAAGTATATCATGATTTTCGTATGCGAGACAAGAACAACAATATAAATATGCAAAATTTTGCTACAGTTTATTTCTTGTTTTTGAGGAAATGTTGCCATAAAGCTGAGAATGTTGGCATAAAATATACTTTACCCAAGTATGTTTTATGGCAGCAAAAATTATTTTATTGTGACAAATGATTTTATTAGAAAAAAATTAAGTTTTTGCTTGTCCAAGTTAGTTTTTTGTAAATAAAAATATTTAGTTATAATATTTTATCAAAATTTTAGTATTCTTTTGTAATATTTTTGGTTATTGTATTGGATGTCAAAAATTTATAGCATCGTTATTGTTGATTGTATTGAATATAGCATCGCCATTGTTAAATTTTATTGTTGTAATTCCAAAGTTGAAAGATGAATTCAAAGATGAAATTGATCAAAATTTGATCGTCATCACTATCATCACCAAATATAATATTTTAAGCTTATTATCCATTGTGAGAACGATTGTCTTATTGAATTGTATCAAAAAGTTAATATAAAAACTAAAATAGTCTCAAAAACAAAACTTAAAAGAAAAATATTATTACTGTGTATAGTTAAGTGTAAGTGTATTAAAAACAATTAACAAGTGAAGTGTCATAAAACAATTAAATTTTCTTTAAAAAAAACATAATATTTCGTATAAAAAAAATTTTTTTTTTCTGAAGTGATTAGTGATAGTGGGTGGTAAATTTTTATTAGAAGACTCCTAAATTTTAAATGAAAAAAAAAACAAAAAATAATCGATTATCGAAAATAGAAAAACAAGTGTGTTATAGTGTTGGTGTTTATGAAAATAAAAGTATTGAAGAACGGACGCGTATAATTGGTGAGATTGTTCTTTATTAAAAAATTATTTGGTATTTTGTGTTTACTATTGCCAAGCGGTAGGCAGGTAAAATTTTACCTTTTATTGCTTTGATGTAATAAATTTATTTATTACATTAAACTTTAAAGCATAAATTTGCTTTATATTGCTTGGCAACAAAAAATTTTGTTTTAGTTGTTAATGACTTTTTTGGATTGATTGAGATTTTTTTTGTGAAGTTTTTTGACATGATCTAGCTCCTCCTACCTCGGACTTATCTTAGGAGTTGGAAAATATCAGTTAGTTGATTATGAAATGTCTTTTTTTTTTTGACAAAAGTTAGGAATTTCGAATTTAACCCTTTATTTGTACTCTTCAATTTTGTTAGTGTCTTTTGTGTCCTCATTTTTTTTTTCTTGATTTTCTTTTATCGTGCTACTGTTGCATGAAATCTGCTATCGTGTTTTTGTGACAGAGATACCCAGTTTCGTTTGTACTGTTTAGTGTTGAAATTTAGGCCTGGCCGAATTTCAGTAGCTATACCTGCAATGTCAAAGGGTAAGTCTTTGTCTCAACAAAATGGCCGCAGAGTGAACCAACAGCTTAGCATTGACTTCACGAACATAAGAGGTCTCAATTCGAATCTAAACGTGGTTCATCATTACATCGAAAAAAATAAACCTGACATATTGTTTCTTACCGAAACAATTGTTAGTGGCAAAGCATCGAAATTGGATCCCGATAAATACCGGATACCTAGTTACGAATTGGAACATTCCTTTTATAACAAGCATGGTGTCTGTGTATTTGTTCGAGATTCACTTTCATGTATGAGAATTAAGGCCTACGAGTTGAACTCTAAGCACCATAATTCTATAGCACTGAAGATCTCAGGTGTTGATGAAACTATGTTTATAATAGGATTATACAGATCCCCAAATTCTCCCCAGGATGTCCCTTTTTTGATCAAATATCGGCTAATCTAGACAAGATTACCACGGACTACCCCAAAGCAAGACTGGCCATTCTTGGAGACTTTAATATTCATAATAAAGAATGGCTTAAGTATTCATCGCGCACTGACGACGTAGGAAGACAAGCTGAACTGATACTCGCCGATTATCACGGTTTGACGCAAATGATAGAGTGTCCCACTAGAATCGCAGACAATTCACATCATAACAATAATTTGCTGGATTTGTTTTTGACAAACGAACCAGATACTACGAAGACAAAAGTTGAACAACCCCTCGGAACATCGGACCATTTACTAATATCAACAATAGTGCAATTTACATCACCGACACAAATTAAAGCAAATCCTCGTCGCGTTTGGAACTACAAACGCGCCAACTGGGAGGGACTGAGAAGCTTTTATGATGAAACACCTTGGAAAACTATTTGTTGTGTTGATCAAGATCCTAGCACGTCAGCAATAAGAATGTCTGAAATCATAAAAGACGGAATGCGGCGGTTTATTCCAAATCGATTAATCACTCCTAAAACTGAGCCTTGGTTCACGCGGGATGTTGATGAAGCAGTGAGGAATAAACGCAAAGCATTTAAGACGTATAACGCTAATAAAACACCTGAAACCCATAGCGCCTATAAGAAAGCCAGAAATATTAGTAAATTCAAAATAGACCTGGACAAAGAAGCGTTTATCCAGAAGAAAGCAAAGAAATTCGCCGAGCATCCATCTGGCTCACGTGGTTTCTTTCAGGCAGTTAAATCAGTCCAGAGCAATTTTACTCGATCCTCTATTCCAACCTTAGTTCTGAATGACATTCCCGTGAGCGACTCGAAAGAGAAGGCGGATCTTTTGGGTCGTATTTTCGCAGAAAACTCAAACATAGTTGAACCTCCCCATTCTCCTTCACTTATTCCCCCAGTTGTAACGAAAATGAAACCAATTATTTTTCGTTGCAATATTGTACGGAAAATGCTTCTTTCTATCAATATCAACAAATCTGCTGGCCCCGACGGTATTCCACCCCTCATTCTTAAAAACTTTGCTAGGCAACTAGCTCCAATTTTAACAAAAATTTTCTATTTATCTTATAAAACCGGAATATTTCCCGATTCTTGGAAGCTGGCCAGCGTTCAACCCATATCAAAGAAAGGCAGTAAGATAGATCCTAACAATTATAGACCAATTGCAATTCTGTCGGTTTTAGCTAAAATATTTGAAAAATATGTTAACTACAATTTGATAGATTATTTGGAGGTGTCGCGAATTATTGATGATAAACAGTATGGTTTTCGTAGAAGTCATGCAACAGGTGATCTGTTAGCCTACGTATCCCATCTCTGGAACAAATCGCTGGAAAACCATGGTGAAACATTCAGTATTTCACTTGACATTTCTAAAGCATTTGATAAAGTGTGGCATAAAAATCTCATAGCTAAATTAAAATCTTATGGCATAGACCATCTTACTGTCTCATGGATTCACAGTTTTCTTACAGGTCGCCAATTTCATGTTAATTTAGATGGTATCACATCCAATATTTTCACAACCAATGCTGGGGTTCCCCAAGGTTCTGCACTCTCACCAACCTTGTTTCTTCTATACATTAATGACTTACTTATTTCCACAGTGCACCCAATCCATAGTTTTGCTGATGACAGCACATTGCATGCATCACATGCATCTCCTAAATTTCGATCTCATACTGCAGTTACCACCGATAGAGAGCTGCTGATTGATTCTATCAACAAAGATCTGGAGCGTATAATGGAATAGGGTGATCGTAATCTTGTTTCATTTAATCCAACCAAAACAAAACTATGCCGTCTTTCACGAATAGAGTGACATAAAAATTTCCCTATTAAAATAGGCCATGAGGAATTGCGTGAGGTTGAATCAGTTAGACTTCTTGGAGTGGATATTCAAAATAACCTGAAATGGAATAAACATGTGTTCAACCTCGCTAAATCTGCAATGCAAAAATTAGGATTCTTGAGTCGATGTAAAAAGTATTTCAATCCCGAGCAAATTTTGCTAATCTTCAAGTCCTTTATTCGTCCATGTATGGAGTACTGCTGTCATGTTTGGGGAGGTGCTTGTCAGTCAACAATAAAATGTCTAGACTCTGTACAGAGAAAAGCAATACGGTTGATTGGTAATACCGAACTAACGGATCAGCTTGATTCACTCCAGCACAGAAGAAATGTGGCTGAATTGTCAATCTACTATAAATATAACTTTAGTGAATTCTCCTCTAAGGAAATTCAAAATATCCTTCCATCATGTGCGCAGTATAATCGACAAACAAGAGCTGCCGAGTCATCCCATCCATTTGTTGTACAAATACCTCGTTGCAGAACCGTGTCCTTTCAGAACGACTATTTTAATAGAGTGGCCACATTGTGGAACTCAATGCCTTCCTCTGTATTTCCCGATGAATTTTCCCCTCAGGCATTTAAAGAAAATGTCCATCATCATTTAAAAAAATTAGTATAGTTATCCCTATATCCCCATTCCTTCCATTTTCCTCATCTCCTTCCTTTATAGTTGACATGGTATCTTCGGATATTCAAAGAGTCTAAATAATGAATATTTCATATTTAGTGCGCTAAACATGTCTAACTAATTAATAAAAAAAAAAAAAAAATATAGGAGTCCATATTTTTACTATGTTTAAATTTCTGTTTTTTAACTACTTTTTCAAGTATATTTTAAAATTTTTTATATAAATTTTTGATTATGTGATAGTAAATTTAATAAAATATATGTACCCCTGATGATGACTCGAAAAGTCGAAATATCGGAATAAAAATATTTTTTTAATAGTAATATAGTCTATAAATAAGCCGCTATTGAGAAATATAAAAATTAATAAAAGACTATAAATTTTTAATAATTTAATAAACACCATACGACAAAAGAATAATTAATTTTTTCAATGTTTATCTGTCGAAAATTATAGCACAACGCCTTCTAATAAGTTTGTTTCTCTTTTTATATCGCATGCAACTGTCTGTAAAAAAATGCTGGAAAAAATGTTGGAACATGCAAATCGCCCATTAGTTGTCAAAATGAACAAAAAATAGTTTTTGCATAAGCGAAAGCAAGAAAATATATTGCATTCGCTTATAGAAACAAACTTAATATATCACGTTAAAATCTCACTAATGAGCAAGCACAACAAAATGGACCTATTTTTTCCTATATTTTATTAAATTCAATTCAAATAGACATACGTTCTTTAGTAGCTCAATTTACGTTGTGGGAACTGAATATTACAATTGGAACATGCAAATGCCGGAATACAACTCAGTGCGCAGTCAGTGAAGTAATCATTCAGTAATTCACTCGAATGGAAAGACATCGATATATTGTTTGGTGAAGTTCACCAATGCATCAGAGTCGATAATATTTTTTACTTTATAATAGACACTACTTAAAGTTAAAATAATTCACCAGTTTTTATTTTGAAACATTTATCCAATCTTTAATTTTTTTTTCAAAAAATGGCAGTTGATAAAATTACCTGATGAAAATTTTAAATCGTATAAAAAGTATACCCAGAATTATCAATAGAATGCGCTACATAGTAATTGTAAACTACTATAAATATTTAAAAAAAGTCAGTATAGCTTTGAAAAACTGATTTGTTTTTAATTTCAAACAAATTGTTAGTCGAATAATTTTTTATCGAAAATTTCTGTTATTTTTTTATTTTTTGTATGAAATTTTATGACGGGAAAATAAAATTTCATACAAAAAATAAAAGAATAACAGAAATTTGCGATAAAAAATTTTACTGAATCGGGCTAATGAGATAATAGTTAACTAATGAGATAATAATTAACTAATGAGATAGATAATAAGGTAAGACTTCGACTTCTTGACAAATAAAAGATACTTACAGGTCTACGCTTTACCCTAACTGCCAAGCAAACTATAATAATGTTAGCTACACATGATCTCTTTAATTCCATATCGGAACCATCGTCAAATACCAGTAATAAAATAACAATTGTCGGTGTTGGTGCAGTTGGTATGGCATGTGCGCTTAGTATTTTGACTCAGGTAAACCTATTACGCTAATTTTTATTGGATATGTCAATTTATAACCATTCAATCTTTTTTTAGAATGTAACGACTGAGCTTGTTCTGGTTGATGAAATGGTTGATAAATTAATAGGAGAAATGTTAGATGTTATACATGGTGCCGCATTTATTAATAATGCTCAAATTAAAGCAAGCACAGGTAAGCCACAATAATTAAAAAGAAACCGTTTTACAAAATATTCTGAAAAAATCGTTGTCGCAATAAGTTTACCATGTACTTTTAAAATGTGAAATGTTTTAGATTATAAGGAAACGATCGGATCTCGTGTATGTGTAATAACCGCTGGTGTTCGCCAACTTGAAGGAGAAAGTTTGTTAAGCTTGGTTCAACTTTCATACAGACGTTATGAAAGTGATTATACCCAAATTGGTTGAATACAGTCCTAATACTGTGTTGTTTGTAGTTTCGAATCCAGTTGATATCTTAACATTCGTAGCATGGAAACTGAGTGGTTTACCGAGTCATCGTGTAATTGGATCTGGAACATGTTTAGATTCATCGCGTTTCCGACTTTTTATTGCCCGACGCTTAGGCATTGCACCGTCGTCTGTTCATGCTTGGGTTATTGGTGAACATGGTAAATCAAGTGTTCCAGTTTGGTCAAGTGTTAATGTAGCAGGAGTAAGATTAAGGGATCTAAATCCATTAGCTGGAACAGATTAAGATCCAGAAAAATGGTCTGATATACATAAACAATTAGTTCAAAGCCGTTATGAAGTAATTCACATGAAGGGTTATTCTTCGTGGGCAATTGGATTATGTGTTTCATCCGTTGCACGCACCATCATACAAAATACATTCAACGTTCATGCTATTTGCACTTTCGTTTATGGAGAACATGGCATCGACGAAGAAGTATTCTTATCACTTCCATGTGTGTTGAGTGAAAATGGTGTCACTCAAATTGTTAAGGAAATTTTCACAGACACTGAAGTTGATGTTTTGAAACAATCTGCTAAGCTCATGTCTGATATTCAAGCAGTTTTGAAAATTTAAAACATATTTTAGCAAAACCAAACTATACTGATAAAATATTTTTTTGTTAACTATAATAGTTTTATATACAATCCTTTTTAGTGTTCACATAATGCATTTTATCTATGCTATCGTCGATGAAATCATAGATTGGGAATTTGTTATATCGTAAATAAGTAATGTAATATTTATCAGTTATATATATACATAACTATAAACTATTTTATTCACTCACAACTATATTAACAATTTTATTGTATTTAATTTAACCTTTTAAGATCGGGACGGCGCGTACGCAGTCCCGGCTACCAAAAATTATACGCACGAGTTATCTACATTAGAGATAATCGCGGAGGTCAACCTCATCTATAGTGCAATGACAAAGTCTCGCTCCGGGGGAACCGCCTTGTTGATCACGGTAACCCCTACGCCAGGTAAGTATGATTTGGTTGAATACATTTTATGTTATATCTTCCAAAAAGGATGCTGCTCTAGCGAATTATAAATATATATATATTCTTTCATCACCGCCATTTTAATCAAATCTGTTTGTCATGTCAACAGATGAAACTTGAAAGTAGTGTGAAGTGTTTATTTACTAACAATAATTTGAGTAATTTGGTTAATGAAAAAAATTCTAATTGAAATATTTTTTAACTGAATAATGAACAATATTGATAAATAAATGTCAGTGGAATATTTAATTGCTAAATAGAAGGTATAAAACAATATAAAATGTGTAAATATAATAATCAAAATATGTTAGGTTATGCTAAATTTTGTTTTGTTTTAAGGGTTTCAATCAGATATAAAACCAGAATATTTGTAAAATAAGATGCTTTTCGAAAAACCGTCAACTGGAAAGGCTTTTGTAAAATAAAGATTTTGCCAACAAATCTAGGATTTGTAGCACATAAGACATTCATTATTCCATTATATTAAATGCGAGTTACAATACCGATTGTTTCATGCTAAAATTTTTTGTGAAGGAATATAAATAAGATAAGGTGACCGGACGTCAAATATTTAAAAAAATTTATAATAATGTTTATTTTTTTTAATTTCATGTGGATTTTTTATTTTGCTCGATTGTTCTGGAGAAAGGGGAGGGGGGCTGTATGTTTTGACAAAAAAATGTCATCTTTTGGTTTGAAAATAATCTGGTGACCTTTAATAAGAGGAACATGGTAAATCAAAAACTCATAGCAATAAATTTATCTCGATATAAATAAAAACTCTACGATTACAGAACTTCCAAATACTCACCATAAACAGGAGTCTTTTTAGGTCTTCTTTATACGATGTGTTTGCACATCTGGACTATTGATCCATGAATTAAAGTAGTCATGAACGAAGTTGCGTCGTTCATAAATTTTCCTCATTTCGTAGTTGCATCGTTATTATTTCTATTTGCGTTGCTAAATTTTAAATAAAAGGGATTGTGCCCATTTATTTCAGTAAGTCAAATTTGTTCAATAAAAAGATATAGTTTTAAAAATTAATTGTTGTAGATAGACACTGAATAGAGTTCATCCGCCAGCACCCATAAGATATCACCTTGGCTAGTGATATCTCACTGCTACCCGCTAAATATGGTGAATCGTTTACGAACCGTTTACGAACCATTTACGAACCGCATTGTTCGTTTACGGTTCGTAAACGATTCACCATGTTTAGCGGGTATTGCCAGTGGTATGTGATACATCACGTCAGCTCGTATATCAATAGCAGGGACTGGAGTACGCGAGGTTGCCACACACGTAGATCAAAAATAAAAAAATGTTCAAATAAAAAAAATTGATCCCTCTATGCGAAAAAAAATTTGAAGGCATGGAGGAGAACGATATTGAAGAGCTATTGATATCACATGATGAAGAGTTTCACAATGAAGATGTAATTGCGATGAATGTTGAGCATGCGCTAGTAGATGATGCTGACACACCTTATATGGTTCCAGAAGAAAAATGTTAAAGTCTGACCTTATGTCGGAAGTCATGCAACTTATTTTAAAAGCTATGGAAATTCTTCATTTTCAGATAATGATCCTGACGAAAATCGTAGTTTAAAAGTGATTTGTGGCTGGCTCTAAATTGCTACAAAGAAATTTATTTGGACAGAAAATCGGTGACAATTCAGCAAACTTTGTACAATGCTTTAATAAAATTAGCACGACCACCAAATCAATCAACAGAAATGATCATCGATTTAGAATCTTCTAGTTCGGAATATAAAATTATCTAATCTCAAACCTCATAACACGTTTTATTTGTGAATTTTTTCTGGTACCAATTAACAATAGTACAGTAACTGAACATGAAAATATATCAATACTTCTGAATTCTTTGAACCTAAATCGATTTTCATGAAAATTGGAAATTAAGCTCATCTTACTCTTAACGTCAAAGTTGATGAAAGCCCGACTGAAAACTACCCCTACGTGAAAATATAGAAAAAATGTAGGTTTACGCATTCTTTCGATCCTGTTCTTATTTAGTTATGTAGAATAAATCTTCTTTTATGTACTCGAACATAGTTTAATATGTATTCCAACTTTTCACTTCTTAAAACCACCCCTATGCCTTAGATAAATAAAAAAAGTAAACGATAATATTCTAATAATATTATTATGAGAAAAGAACATTTGTTTCAAAGCTATACATCACTAGTATACATCACGGTTTGGTTAACCGAAACCTAAAACGGAAGGTTTTGAAACAAATAAACTGTAACCGAAAACAGACTTACCAAACCGCGGTTTTGAAAATTTCTTCGTAAAACAAAAAAATATTACTTTTATTAATATTTTAATTACTACTGCCATTAACGGCGAAGACTTTTCTTTTTTAGAAGATATCAGGGATGAAACAATTTTAGAAAGAAAAAATAATACAATAGTTAATATTTTAGATAGCGTGCATGCTATAGTAAAATATTTTATCCACGACTACTAAAGAATATATGCTTTCCATGCGTATGTCTTCCATTGTAATTGTATTCATTCCACAACTAGTGAATTTGATTAAAATTCTTTAACAGCTCTATAGTTTATTAAATATTCTTCCCCTAACAAATTAAACAACAAACTTGTTTTGTTTTTCGCTATCTTTGATGTTTTTATTTCAATATGGCGATACAAATTTTTGCATGAAAACTGGAAATTAAACGAAATATTTTACAGTCGTGGATAAAATAGCATCTTGTATTCGCTTAGGATGATGGCAATTATTCACTCGGATGATTCCCTCCACTCGCTACGCTCGTTTCGGGAAACTTCATCCTCGTGAAGAATTGCCTTCATTCTAAGCTCATACAAGAATCTACTATTAAATGATTTACAATCTGAAATAATATCTTACAACGAAACGTGCGTACAGAAGTTGGTAATGAAAGTAGTTTGAATTTGGATGTGAGACATCGATGCAGTTCAATGTACCCAATGCTACAAAAACTTGTTACGCTTACGTAAAAACCAATAGAGGGCTTTGAGACATTTGAACATATCTGCTTACTGCAATAAATTTAAAATTAATTGAGGATTTATGTGATTGGCAATTGATTTAAAAAGAATTGCTATTATTTAAAAAAAAAAAAAAAAAAATTATTATTAATAATTATTATTAATTATTATTATTATTTTATTTTTAAAAAACTAAAACTTTAAGAACTATAATTTTGCAGTAGCTGTATGAGGCAATACTAATGATTTGTCCACCATCATCCGAGCCTTAGCGGGTATTTTCTGTTGTATCCAATTTTAGTCGAAAAGATAGAACTCGGCTAAGTTATTATTCGTTAAATAGTTTAGTATTTTTAAAATTCCACCGAATCAATAATAATAACTCGTAAATTTCCCGAGGAATTTCCCCTCAGGCATTTAAAGAAAATGTCCATCATCATTTAAAAAAATTAGTATAGGTATCCCTATATCCCCATTCCTTCCATTTTCCTCATCTCCTTCCTTTAAGGTAGAAACACAACACGGACGATAACGTCGGACGATAAAAAAAACGTCTACAATTTCGCTGTTGTAACCACAACACAGGCGTCAGCGTAAAAAACTGTCAGAAATAAAATTGCATAAACTAAAATACTTTGTTCTTTGTCAAAATGAATTTCACAAATTTCAATTTTCAATTTCACTAATTTTTACTAATAAATAAATAATAATAATTTTTCTACTAATTACTAATTTTAAAAATTAAAATACAAAATACAAATTATGAAAATATATAAATAAATAAAACCAAATTTTGAACATAAACTGAAAATTCAGTTGACAATTCTCAAAACAAAACGATTACAACCTGAGAAACGCGAAAAACATCAGAAAATCATATTTTTCAGTTGGCAGCACTGTCATAATAACATTAAAAATTACCCTTGCAGCCAAATAAAAATAAAATTGATATCTGGCAATAATCATCGCCGACGATAAATTAGAAATAGAATCTAAATTTTCTCCGACGAAAAAAACTTTTTCGTTTATCGCTGTAGTTGTGTTTGAAATGTATGTATCCTGTGCATTCTAATGTTACTAACGTCGTCGTCGGACGATTTCGCCCGTGTTGTGTTTCTAGCTTTATAGTTGACATGGTATCTTCGGATATTCAAAGAGTCGAAATAATGAATATTTCATATTTAGTGTGCTAAACATGTCTAACTAATTAATAAAAAAAAAAAAAAATACGTTTTAAAATTTTCAAGAGTAGTTTACAAAATATTTAATACTATATTTCCTTATGGCACCACGGCAATGAAGTAAAGCTGAACTTAAATCTTTATTTATTTTAAAAATGAAAGTTTTAATTTGAAATATTTATGGAATTTTTGTTTTTAATTTTCATAATTTATTTTGAAATAAACTGAATTTGAACTCAAAAACAAAAACAGAAAACCGCGGTTTTCTAAAACACGGTTTTTTAGAAAATTTATTCATAATCATCATTACAATTACTATCATTTTCTTCCGATGGGACAGTTGGAGGACAATTCTGACAGTTGTCACAACAGCATGTGTCACATGTTGAGTTACAAAATAATCCAAGTCTTCGGCAACCACAAGAGGTGTCCTTTTTTACAGTTACAAAATATTATTTTAAGTAACTATTCTGGTGCACATCACGTACTTTCTGCTTTGATTTCGAAAATATTCAGACTATACAGTCACGCACTATTTCAAATAGATTTGTGTGTGTATAGTCTCACACAAACTCACACAAATGATGTTGAAAAACCAGTTTTTGCACCTAAAAAATGCAAGTGGTTTTTGTAACATACCACTCTCAATTTTATAGTTACACCGTCCATTAAAAAATCAATATATAGGTTTTTTCAAAAGTCATACTATTGTATTCATTCCATCTTAATCAAACCTTTCATCTTTGAATGGATACGGGTTGAGAGGCTCGGGTTGGGTGGTCGGAGCACTATAATGCAAACTTGAAACAGTTACATCTTCGGTAATTTTTATCCCACATGAAAACAAAATTTAACCAAATTTTTTGTTAAAAAAAACAAACATTTTCGTGCTGAGTACTTAAGTTATGTCACTAAAATCTCCATCTTTGGTTAAAGTCTTATCAAAATTGATTAATGAACGAAGTATCTGTATGCTGCTAACAAACTTTAAAAACGAATATATACCTTACAATATACCAATATATACCTTACAAAGACATGAACATAAAGGTGGGAAAGTAAGTGGTAGGTGGGAAGGAAAGTGGAAGGTGGGAGGAAAAGGAGCATCGACGCAGACATTACATAGACCATCGTTAGGAATAAGAAAAAGAAAAAACCGGCAGACAAGCAATGGAAAATAAATCGAAGAGAGTAGCAATAGCGACAAACATAGGATTATGACCAGGCGGTGTCAGTTCCCGCGTGAGGTCATTAAACAGCTTGGACGTTCTAAATGAGTACGTAATTCTATACACTACCGCTCAAAAAGATAAATACACCAGTGAATTTTGAATTTTCCAAGAATTTTCGAATGAGGCACAATGAACAACTACTTCAAATAACAAATTATTTCATTTTATTACTATCTATCAAATTTCATATAAAAAAAAACAAATATTGCATCAATTTTCTTAAATTCGAGATTCCTAAAAAAATCCACCTTTTGCTTTAATAAGAGTGCGGCATAATCGGGGCATTCTTTGTGTAAGTTTATCCAGAGTTTCTGGAGTTATTTGATTCCAGCACTGTTGTAGCAGATTCCAGAGATTTTTCTGCGATGTTGGACCTTTCTCTCCAACCCTACGATCAAGTTTCTCCCATAACAATTCTATCGGATTTAAATCCGGAGACTGTGGAGGCCATATCATATAATTAAGGAGTCTTCGTTTCTCCTTTACTTTTATAAAATTCGGGAATAACTTAGAGGAATGTTTAAGATCATTATCTTCCTGAAAAACAAATCCTCTTCCAATCAAACGACGCCCAGATGGCAGAACATTTTGCTCTAAAATTTTAAAATATCCTTCTTTTTTCAAGATACCCTCTATTTTTATAAGATCTCCTTTTTTGTTGTTCCCGAAACAACCCCAAACCATTGAAGAACCTCCACTGTATTTGCCTGTTGGTATGATACAGTCTTCTAAAGCGAGTTTACCCTCACGTCTACGAACAAAAACTCGTCTATGTGACCCAAAAATTTGAAATTTTATTCGTCGCTCCATAAGACTTTTCTCCACTGATTGACAGACCAATAAACATGTTCTTTAGGCCATATTAATCGTTTTACTTTATTTTGAGGCCGTAATAGGGGTTTCCTCATCGCTATTCGACCACATAAACCTACAGCTTTCAATCGTCTCTTTACTGTGGAAACGGACACGGGATATGAGCGATCGTTATTCATTTCAGCGGTCAGCTGGGGCGCTGAGCTTCGTCGATTTCTTATGCTGGAGCGAATAAGCTCAATATCTTCCTGTTTTGTGGTTACTTTGGGTCTACCAGTCTACCGCCTTACGACTCTGGTAGTTCCCCGTTGCACCATATATCCTTACTGCGTTTTGAATAGCACCTATGGAAATGTCTAATTTTTAATTCAGTAAATTATTTGTGATGTAACATCACCCCGATGGAAAATCTCCCATCAAGAATAATATAAGAACTGAATCTAAAAAATTATGGTGCAAATTATGAAACTTTTTGCAATCCATACAATTTTAGAGCGATCTAGTTTCGAACCATTGAAAAAATTTTTAAACTTTAAAAAAGTTTATCATTCTCATCAGGGCTAGCCGACTAGATAAACTCTACCAAAAAATGTTAACGCTAATGATTATAAACCAAAAATTAGGTTACAACTCTAGCGAAGTGTAAAAACAAAAAATTTACATAAACATACATTTAATAAATTCAGGTTTAGTCAATTAATTTCTCTGGTGATCACTGTTTTGTTATACTCTAGATTTTCTAGTATTGAATAACAAAATTGTATCTGTGAGAAGAAGATGACTAGTCTTCACTTGTGTCTATTGACACATGATCAACAATTAATTCAGTAAATTATTTGTGATGTAACATCACCCCGATGGAAAATCACTGTATCATTCTCATCAGGGCTAGCCGACTAGATAAACTCTACCAAAAAATGTTAACGCTAATGATTATAAACGAGAGAAATTAATTGACTAAACCTGAATTTATTAAATGTATGTTTATGTAAATTTTTTGTTTTTACACTTCGCTAGAGTTGTAACCTAATTTTTGGTTTATAATCATTAGCGTTAACATTTTTTGGTAGAGTTTATCTAGTCGGCTAGCCCTGATGAGAATGATAAACTTTTTTAAAGTTTAAAAATTTTCTCATTGGTTCGAAACTAGATCGCTCTAAAATTGTATGGATTGCAAAAAGTTTCATAATTTGCACCATAATTTTTTAGATTCAGTTCTTATATTATTCTTGATGGGAGATTTTCCATCGGGGTGATGTTACATCACAAATAATTTACTGAATTAATTGTTGATCATGTGTCAATAGACACAAGTGAAGACTAGTCATCTTCTTCTCACAGATACAATTTTGTTATTCAATACTAGAAAATCTAGAGTATAACAAAACAGTGATCACCAGAGAAATTAATTGACTAAACCTGAATTTATTAAATGTATGTTTATGTAAATTTTTTGTTTTTACACTTCGCTAGAGTTGTAACCTAATTTTTGGTTTATAATCATTAGCGTTAACATTTTTTGGTAGAGTTTATCTAGTCGGCTAGCCCTGATGAGAATGATAAACTTTTTTAAAGTTTAAAAATTTTCTCATTGGTTCGAAACTAGATCGCTCTAAAATTGTATGGATTGCAAAAAGTTTCATAATTTGCACCATAATTTTTTAGATTCAGTTCTTATATTATTCTTGATGGGAGATTTTCCATCGGGGTGATGTTACATCACAAATAATTTACTGAATTAATTGTTGATCATGTGTCAATAGACACAAGTGAAGACTAGTCATCTTCTTCTCACAGATACAATTTTGTTATTCCATACTAGAAAATCTAGAGTATAACAAAACAGTGATCACCAGAGAAATTAATTGACTAAACCTGAATTTATTAAATGTATGTTTATGTAAATTTTTTGTTTTTACACTTCGCTAGAGTTGTAACCTAATTTTTGGTTTATAATCATTAGCGTTAACATTTTTTTTTTTTTTTTTTTTTTATTAATTAGTTAGACATGTTTAGCACACTAAATATGAAATATTCATTATTTAGACTCTTTGAATATCCGAAGATACCATGTCAACTATAAAGGAATGGAAAGAATGGGGATATAGGGATAACTATACTAATTTTTTTAAATGATAATGGACATTTTCTTTAAATGCCTGAGGAGAAAATTCATCGGGAAATACAGAGGAGGGCAATGAGTTCCATAATTTGGCCACTCTATTGAAATAGTCGTTTTGGAAGGACACAGTTCTACAACGAGGTATTTGTACAACAAATGGATGGGATAACACGGCAGCTCTTGTTTGTCGATTATACTGCGCACACGATGGAAGAATATTTTGAATTTCCTTAGAGGAGAATTCGCTAAAGTTATATTTATAGTATATTGACAATTCAGCCACATTTCTTCTGTGCTGGAGTGAATCAAGCTGGTCCGTTAGTTCGGTATTACCAATCAACCGTATTGCTTTTCTCTGTACAGAGTCTAAACAATTTATTGTTGACTGACAAGCACCTCCCCAAACATGACAGCAGTACTCCATACATGGACGAATAAAGGACTTGAAGATTAGCAAAATTTGCTCGGGATTGAAATACTTTTTACATCGACTCAAGAATCCTAATTTTTGCATTGCAGATTTAGCGAGGTTGAACACATGTTTATTCCATTTCAGGTTATTTTGAATATCCACTCCAAGAAGTCTAACTGATTCAACCTCACGCAATTCCTCTTGGTTTATTTTAATAGGAAAATTTTTATGTCGCTCCATTCGTGAAAGACGGCATAATTTGGTTTTGGTTGGATTAAATGAAACGAGATTACGATCACCCCATTCCATTATACGCTCCAGATCTTTGTTGATGGAATCAATTAGCAACTCTCTATCAGTGGTAACTGCAGTATGAGATCGAAATTTAGGAGATGCATGTGATGCATGTAATGTGCTGTCATCAGCAAAACTATGGATTGGGTGCACTGTGGAAATAAGTAAGTCATTAATGTATAGAAGAAACAAGGTTGGTGAGAGTGCCGAACCTTGGGGAACCCCAGCATTGGTTGTGAAAATATTGGATGTGATACCATCTAAATTAACATGAAATTGGCGACCTGTAAGAAAACTATGAATCCATGAGACAGTAAGATGGTCTATGCCATAAGATTTCAATTTAGCTATAAGATTTTTATGCCACACTTTATCAAATGCTTTAGAAATGTCAAGTGAAATACTGAATGTTTCACCGTGGTTTTCCAGCGATTTGTTCCAGAGATGGATACGTAGGCTAACAGATCACCTGTTGCATGACTTCTACGAAAACCATACTGCTTATCATCAATAATTTGCGACATTTCCAAATAATCTATCAAATTGTAGTTAACATATTTTTCAAATATTTTAGCTAAAACCGACAGAATTGCAATTGGTCTATAATTGTTAGGGTCTATCTTACTGCCTTTCTTTGATATGGGTTGAACGCTGGCCAGCTTCCAAGTATCGGGAAATATTCCGGTTTTATAAGATAAATAGAAAATTTTTGTTAAAATTGGAGCTAGTTGCCTAGCAAAGTTTTTAAGAATGAGGGGTGGAATACCGTCTGGGCCAGCAGATTTGTTGATATTGATAGAAAGAAGCATTTTCCGTACAATATTGCAACGAAAAATAATTGGTTTCATTTTCGTTACAACTGGGGGAATGAGTGTAGGAGAATGGGGGGGTTCAACTATGTTTGAGTTTTCTGCGAAAATACGACCCAATAGATCCGCTTTCTCTTTCGAGTCGCTCACGGGAATGTCATTGAGAACTAAGGTTGGAATAGAGGATCGAGTAAAATTGCTCTGGACTGATTTAACTGCCTGAAAGAAACCACGTGAGCCAGATGGGTGCTCGGCGAATTTCTTTGCTTTCTTCTGGATAAACGCTTCTTTGTCCAAGTCTATTTTGAATTTACTAATATTTCTGACTTTCTTATAGGCGCTATGGGTTTCAGGTGTTTTATTAGCGTTATACGTCTTAAATGCTTTGCGTTTATTCCTCACTGCCTCATCAACATCCCGTGTGAACCAAGGCTCAGTTTTAGGAGTGATTAATCGGTAGAGGTAGAGTTTTTTGGTAGAGTTTATCTAGTCGGCTAGCCCTGATGAGAATGATAAACTTTTTTAAAGTTTAAAAATTTTCTCATTGGTTCGAAACTAGATCGCTCTAAAATTGTATGGATTGCAAAAAGTTTCATAATTTGCACCATAATTTTTTAGATTCAGTTCTTATATTATTCTTGATGGGAGATTTTCCATCGGGGTGATGTTACATCACAAATAATTTACTGAATTAATTGTTGATCATGTGTCAATAGACACAAGTGAAGACTAGTCATCTTCTTCTCACAGATACAATTTTGTTATTCAATACTAGAAAATCTAGAGTATAACAAAACAGTGATCACCAGAGAAATTAATTGACTAAACCTGAATTTATTAAATGTATGTTTATGTAAATTTTTTGTTTTTACACTTCGCTAGAGTTGTAACCTAATTTTTGGTTTATAATCATTAGCGTTAACATTTTTTGGTAGAGTTTATCTAGTCGGCTAGCCCTGATGAGAATGATAAACTTTTTTAAAGTTTAAAAATTTTCTCATTGGTTCGAAACTAGATCGCTCTAAAATTGTATGGATTGCAAAAAGTTTCATAATTTGCACCATAATTTTTTAGATTCAGTTCTTATATTATTCTTGATGGGAGATTTTCCATCGGGGTGATGTTACATCACAAATAATTTACTGAATTAATTGTTGATCATGTGTCAATAGACACAAGTGAAGACTAGTCATCTTCTTCTCACAGATACAATTTTGTTATTCAATACTAGAAAATCTAGAGTATAACAAAACAGTGATCACCAGAGAAATTATTTGACTAAACCTGAATTTATTAAATGTATGTTTATGTAAATTTTTTGTTTTTACACTTCGCTAGAGTTGTAACCTAATTTTTGGTTTATAATCATTAGCGTTAACATTTTTTGGTAGAGTTTATCTAGTCGGCTAGCCCTGATGAGAATGATAAACTTTTTTAAAGTTTAAAAATTTTCTCATTGGTTCGAAACTAGATCGCTCTAAAATTGTATGGATTGCAAAAAGTTTCATAATTTGCACCATAATTTTTTAGATTCAGTTCTTATATTATTCTTGATGGGAGATTTTCCATCGGGGTGATGTTACATCACAAATAATTTACTGAATTAATTGTTGATCATGTGTCAATAGACACAAGTGAAGACTAGTCATCTTCTTCTCACAGATACAATTTTGTTATTCAATACTAGAAAATCTAGAGTATAACAAAACAGTGATCACCAGAGAAATTAATTGACTAAACCTGAATTTATTAAATGTATGTTTATGTAAATTTTTTGTTTTTACACTTCGCTAGAGTTGTAACCTAATTTTTGGTTTATAATCATTAGCGTTAACATTTTTTGGTAGAGTTTATCTAGTCGGCTAGCCCTGATGAGAATGATAAACTTTTTTAAAGTTTAAAAATTTTCTCATTGGTTCGAAACTAGATCGCTCTAAAATTGTATGGATTGCAAAAAGTTTCATAATTTGCACCATAATTTTTTAGATTCAGTTCTTATATTAGTCTAATTTTTTATGAATATCGCGTATAGAATGTCCCGATTTATGTAGAAAAATGATTATACTACGTTTTTCAGGCGTTATATTTTTTTTCGCCCCATTGATGTTGCCGTTCTTATCGAAACACTGCATAAACACAAGATTTGAAGAATACAGTTAATGAGTACATAATTACTTATATTTTAAATCTATACTTACATAGAAAAGCTTACTAATACACTTATTAATACAAACAAAACACTTTTAAAATTATTTTTGAAGAACAGGACACTTAAAAATGAAATTGCACTTTAAGAAAAAATAGAAATCAAATGCATCGAAACATAAAAAATACGAAAAAATTGCATATCATAGCAATCTTAGGGAAATTATAAACGCCACAGAAGTAACTCATACATACATTAACGTTATTGACATTTATTAAGTTGGAAATTATCAGTATATCAAAATAACGGTAAAAATTGAAGTGTATTTATCTTTTTGAGCGGTAGTGTACAAGCGAGTTGACGGGCCAAAAATAAACCATTTCTCCAAATAAAGGGGATATATTTCATATTTGAAGAAAAGAAGGAGGCGCATAATAATATGATCATTGAATGATGTGCCGATAAGCTTCATAGCAAAGCCAGATACGTGTTGTCTAATTTTGAGACCATTAACGAACCGAACCACCCATTTAAACGATTTCTTAATTAATCCGATATTCTCTAAGGTACAGCCAGAATAGACCTCAATTCCATAATCAAACAATGACATGACAAGTGCATGAGCAAGTCGTTTTTTTATATGCACTGGCAGGAAATGATTCAGGCTACTAAGCTTTCTCAATGTGACAACAACTCTACCAATGACATAATTAATATGAGGTCACCAAGACATATCACTATCAAAATTACGCCAAGATTCTTTACCGGTATAGCAAAAGGGATTACAGCATCGCCGGTCCTAATAGTCAACCCGTGATTGTTCAGCGATGAAGGGCAATTGAACAGCATGGCCTGCGACTTAAGATGGTTAAGAACTAACCTATTAGAAACAGCCCAGTCAGAGATTAGTTTAAGATCAGCATTAACTTCAAGAAAACAAAGATGGATGTCAAATCGTGGACAAGCATGGAGCCACTGAACGTCATCAGCAAAGAGGTGGAGCACACAACGACAGGGAAGGGACGTAATATCGTTAATGAATAGGGAAAAAAGAAGAGGACCCAAAATGGAATTCTGAGGAATACCCTTGTGAATAGGAGAAGAACTAGATGTGAACATGCCTGAAGTAACACGCTGGGACCTATCGGACAAGTATGAAAAAACAAGGTTACAGGCACTGGATGAAAAAAAGAACTTAGATTTGAGTTGGGAGACCTGCAATGCATAATCGATGGAGTCGAAGGCCTTACTAAAGTCTAGAAAGAGAAGAAGACCAATCAACTTCCCGTCCTTGTTACGGCGTAGACAGTCAGACAGTGATAACAACTTACGTGTGAGTAGTAATTTAATGCTTCCTGAAATCAGATTGATGGTCGGACAACAACTTATTGAAAATAACATGTTCCAGCAGCCAAATTCTGTAACTGTGAAGCGGTGAAGTGATAAAAATTTCTTCGTTTCTTTTCATTAAAAAACTTATCACTTCACCGCTTCACAATTACAGAATTTTGCTGCAGTATATGATAATTAATGAGCCTCTCAAGAACCTTCGACAAAGTAGGCAGGACACTAATTGATTGAAACTCGTTTGTAGCCTTCTTAGAGAGTGGAGTAGTACTGGAGAAATTCCAGCCACAAGGGAAGGAAGATGACATAAGAACGAAATTTAGAAGATGGCAAACATGTGGCAGAATGAGTGGAAAAATAGTTTTTAAAAACTTCAAGGGAATACCATCTGACCCCACAGCATTTGACAAAATAGTGTGAAACGCCATCTCAACCACAGAATGAGTGACCGAGCGGAAGGAAAATGCAGTAGGACTTTCCGGAAGGTGCATATCAAAGCGTGAAAGAGGGAAATATGAATTAATCGACGAAAATGACCGATTTAACCGGTTCAGGTCCTGCTCACTAAAAAGAGTAAGATCGGGTTTGGAATTCAGGGCGCCAATATGCTTTAGCTTGGACCACATATCCTTGGTAGAAGAAACATTGGAGAAAATACCAGAACCAAGCTCTAGCTTAGCCTTTCTGACCATAAACCTAAACCGGCTCTGTAGCTACATAAAACCAGACTCAGATGGATCTCTCTGGTACGCCTTGTAAGAAAAATCTCGCAGATAACGAACATGTACCATTTCAGAAGAAATAGTGATAGACGGAGACGCATTACTCGTGTAGAAACGAACAGGCACATATCTCTCATAGACGTTTAGTAGATAGATATTAAAAACGGAAAGCATTGTGACAGTCTGTACTATTGTAGAAAGAGAATTGACTGCAAATGTAAGTAAAGTTATATCGCTTACGAGGCAAAAATCAATACAGTACCCAACTGACGAGTTATAAGCAGGACGCGTAGGTGCGTTATTGTGGACTATACCACCTACACGAGAGCAGGTCTCAAGGGCGTCCGTCACGGTTGATTGTATTAAAATGTTTGTGTTAAAATTTCCTATGACAACAATAAAAGGAAAC
The DNA here is from genome assembly GCA_963693315.1 of Diogma glabrata. Lineage (NCBI taxonomy): Eukaryota > Metazoa > Arthropoda > Insecta > Diptera > Cylindrotomidae > Diogma > Diogma glabrata. Next base: position 271,330,875 of record OY856186.1, read on the forward strand.
TGAGATACATACGAAGACAAAATATCCTTAAAAAGTGAAAAATTGCCATTACAAAGATATACCACAACAACCAACACATTCATGCCTCCCACCTGCACCTGTACCAAGACAGCCTCTGCAGCCGAATCGTCATATGCGTCATTCTTTTTAGATTTGAGCTTCTCATTAACAAACAGAGCGACACCACCTCCCTGTCTACGCAGATGATCGTGATGATGCACGCGATACCCGTCAACTCTAACAGCCAAGTTAGAAACATAAGATTAGATATTAGATATTTTTGTAGCCGATGATGAATGTATAACATTCGAAACGCGTCAAATAAATATATATATAACTATTAAGATTGTTTTGTGGATTTATTTTTACAATAATTTAATAATTTAAATTATTGATATAATTGTTTAAATAAGATTTAAGCCAGGTTTCTGAAACACCTACCTGCAGCCAAATTCTGTAACTGTGAAGCGGTGAAGTGATAAAAATTTCTTCGTTTCTTTCTTTCTATCCACTTATTTATGGCGCTATATAAGATAGAATTGACGCTCGCTACCGATGACTGAATATTACTTGCCATATTGAACGATAACAGTGTTCAACACTAGTTGAAATCTTTTGTATAAGTTTCACCATAATTACTTCATTATTGTAGGCTGTAGTATCAATAAAGACACTGAAAAAAACACAAAAATTGCTAAACATTTTTTTTACCGGAAGTGAAAAACTGGAATTTGGTATATAGAAATATTTTAACTTAAATATTCCAGTTGTACCAAGTGATTAGCAAAATATTATTATTATCCTATGAATATGAATAAAAATTAACAAGAATATACATTAAACGTCAACATTGAGGATTTGAATCCATTGTAAGGCTCCTCTTTTAACTTCATGTAAGCTACTTAAACCTCTTTTGAATTTATACATACTACAATAGTTTGATGGTCTCCACATCTGCAAAATAGATCCTCTGATATATTCTATTTATTTAACAAATATTTACATCTTCCAAATCCACAACGAAAAAACGAAACCAACATTTTCTTTTTAACTCAAAACTAGAACAGTTACATCTTCAACTATCTAGTTGAATGGTTGGGCCTTAGTATCTTTCCATTTATTTTGCCCCTCGTAAAATACAAAACTGTTCCACTCTTGATTAAATTTTCATTTTTCAATTGTTGTGAAAAGTGACCTTAGTAAATTTGAGGGAGCAATATTGCATAGTAAATTTAATCATTGCAGAATGCAGAGGCAAGACAACTATGTAAGTAGATGTATTTAAGTTCTTCAACTAGAGAGTATCGCTGTTTTCTTACTACTGCTACGGAAGCAGTTATAAATCTCATGATATTTGTAGCTTTACGAATAATTTCCATGTTGTTGTAGGTATTTTATGTTTAGAAGTTCAGAGATAAATTTTGTACTTAAATGTTCAAATGTTGTTTGTTTTTCTTTTTACTTTTAATAACAGTTCTAAAATTTGATAAAAATAAAAAATATTTTATAAATTAGAGTAATAATGTAATTTAATGCAAATTTTGTACTGAGGATTTTTTAAATAATAAATGAAGCAATTTTAAAAAATTTGCCATTAAACTATTTTGACAACAATGGTTTTCGCTTAAAGCAAAGCAATGGCGACTAAAACAGATTGATTGATGAAACTAATACATGCAAAATAAATTACGACTTAAAAAAGCTTTTGAACTCGTCAATAGAATTCGCTGCCATGCGTTATTTAAATCCGCATATATTAGGTGCGTTCGATTTGACTGAAACAACTGAAAAAACAACAACAATTCCATTTAATTTTTCAATTGCTTCAGTTGTTTCAGTCAAATCGAACACGGCTGATATGAATTGATTTTTTAGATCAATTTTACGTGAAAAGTTCTACGAAAGAAAATAACAGCAGCTGTGTAGGGACTGGTTTTATCGTTAAGTTTCGTTTAAATTAATTTAAAAAAGGCTTTCAAGGCTTCGGCTTTCATGAGGAAAGTTTCGTTTAGGAAAGAAATAGAATAACCCAATAAATGTAGAAATATCATACTATAAGTAGTTTTATGAAGACAATAGGTTTCGATTTATCTTTAAACGTTTTTCTATCACATCGATCCACTGATAACCCTTGATTGTCGACCGTAATTAATATTAACAAAACAATTTTTACCGAGAAGAGAATTCATAATATCAAGAGAATCAGACACTTTTGTTAAACTTATTATTAGCTTTTGTATCAAACTATTTTAGTCAGTATTCATAGTTCCTTCAATTGAGTGATTGCGTGGTCGATTTAATTTTGTTTAATCTTTTTTCGGGTCAATAGTTGAATAATCTTTGATATTAGGATTAAAGTGTAATAAAAGTTTGTTGAAATTTAATTAAATTGATAATTTCGACATTTTGTTAGTAATAAAATAATATTTTTTTTCATTCTATTTACTTTGTGCTGTTGTCGATCGTTCTGATTTTTATTTAAGTGATTTGTATAGTTGTTTTATTTCGATTTAACTTGATATTTAATTTAAGTTTATTTATTTTGCATAACATTAAAGTGTGCTGATATTTTTTTTTACTTTTGCATAAATATATTTGAAGCATTAATATTAAAATGTGTTAGTGTTGTTGTACGTTAATTTAATTACTTTTATATTTTAATTTTGTGTAAAATTTGTCTGTTATTAAAGTGAAATTAAATTTTTTTTGTGACAAAAACTTTCATTTGATTTTTTATTTTTAAATAATGAAATAAAAATACAAAAAAAATTAATTGAAATCAATTGCAACCTAAATTTATAATATTACAAAATAAAAATGTTTTTGTTTGTTTTTGTTTGGTTTTATCAAAGAGAGTGAAATTTTTGTTGTTGTTGATGTGGAATTGAACTCTTTCGTTTGTACTAACATTCTGGTTTATGGAAAAATATAAGAAATAAAAATTCAATGATATATCATGGAAATATAGTTTATTGTTGTAGTTTGTTATATATTTGCGTTATAACTAAAGCTTTAGTTGAAATTAAATAAATAAATGACATCAATTGGTTTTTTATAAGTTTTTTTTGTTATGGATCGGACTCAATGAAGTGAAAAATCGATGAAGTTATATGAATTGAATAATTAGTTCATATTATATTACGAAATATGTCGTATTCTACAAAATTTTTCACAAAGTTTTCTGCCAACGTTTATGCAACATTTTCAAACTAAAATTTGGGTTAATAGATAAATAAAACAGCGAAAGATTCACCGTTATTATTTAATATTCTATTAGAGCTATAATATTATGTAAATAACTTTATCTCTTATATTTTTGATGTCTGCACACAAATAATAATATACAGATTTTTGGATATTTTGTTTACTTGCAGACAAAACTATAAAATAAAATTGAAAGTGTTTCTGATTTGTTTTAAATAATTTAAAATAATTATATGCATGTATTCCTTCCTGTCTTTTAACGAATAAACAATAAATTAAGTTATATTAAGAGTTATATAAAAGTATTACAGAAGGAAATGTGACATAATTTTATTTTATTAATTTTAATTCAATAACTTATTTCCAAAATTTAATCAAACCACAGACTAATACAGTAACGCCAAAAGTAGAAATTAACCTTAACAATGACATTTAAAAAATCCCAACTATCAATCCAACAATGTATTTAATACATTAAATACCCCAAAACGTGATAAAATAAAAATTAATTATAAGATAAAAATGTATATTGTTTAATTAATTTTTAAAACGTTTACGTGATAATTTTATTTATTTTTTTTTTTTCAAAAACTGTTTCTGTTATTGATATTTTGGAATCGCCATTTCACCTAGATAGAATTGAGAATCGGTTCTGGTTGTTCCATTTAAAATAGGTTTATCGAATAATGTTTTGGAGTTTGGAAAACTGACTGCGCCAAACTAACAAAACTCTTTGATAAGACTAAAACAAATGTATTAAATTAACATTTTTGTTTGTTTTTATATTAAGAAAAACTAGACAAAAAAATCAGTTTACACACAAAAATTTATAATAAGTTTGAAAATGTAAAAAACGAAAAATAATAAAAATGTCAACAGTGAAATCAAAAAGAAATTATTGAATTCAAAATACAAAAAAAAAAATTAAATAAGTGAAGTAAATATAAAAATTTTGTTTTAATTAAATTTTAAAAAGTTTCACTTTTTATAAGATGATTATATTGTTTGTTAAAGTGATTATTGTGAATTTTTGTGATTATACAAAAAAAGTGTGAGGCTATTAATATCGTAATTGGAATTAATTACTAAATTTTTCAATAAAATTTAATAACTGTAGAAAGAAGAAAGAATACAAAACAAAATTATATAAATCATGACCATTTCGTACACAGCTGAAGTTCCAAATGGTAGTAGTTTTGGATGTTTTTGGAGAATATTATTAAAGTATGTATTTTTTTGTTGGAATAATTTCTATAAAATATTTAAATTAATTGAATTATTAAATATATGATCTCGATAAATAAGGAAATAACAATTTAACAACTATGTGAATTTATCAACCTCATTCTTTTGTTCAACTATCAAGCACATAACAAAGAATCTTATTTAAATATATCATTTATATTTAAATTTAACAAAAGAAAACAAAATCCTACTTAAATATTTTATTGACGCCCAAAATAAAAAAATTACATTTTTAAACTATAATTGGGGTTAAGGTTGAATTTCAATTAATAGAACTTATCACAGTCAGGGACAGAAATATTTGGGGTATAAGCTGGAAAAAAAATTTCAATGAAACAATAAAGATTTGAGTTATTGGCTCAAGATTAGTCAACAATGACTAGTAAAGAATTGAACTGGGATTAGCTTGAAATAATTTTTTATAAAATAAAATAATTTTATCTGCTCTGTTACTTTCATTGTGTTTACTGTCGTGCTAATCTACGGTTAATATTTGAACCTTCATATATGCATTTAAAACAACAACTAGCACTATGCTAGGCTTGTAATCCTGTGGGACGATTATTCACAATTAATGCAGTAACTGATACATTTATGGGTTGTATCGTTAGAGCTACTGTTCCTTTGTAAGCCACAGTAACTGAAACTATTTTTTACTCTATAGGGATTTTGTGTTCAGAGTGATCAATAAAATATAAATTAGTTACATTTGTCATAACTTAGTCAGCACAGACTTTTAGCTATTGTGTCATAATATAATTTTGTCATAATTTTTGACATTGATATGTCCAGCAATTTACTAATGAAAGTTATCCGGCTCGAAGGATTATAAAAATTAAATATCTTCTTTTGTCCTTATTGTAAGTTTTTACTCACAGTTTTAAATGTAGGTTTGAGTTCAATTCGTTATCCGAGTACAGTAGTGGTGCTGATAATCTTGATAAATGCCTAGAGCTCAGCGAGTTATTTTTAGTGACAAAACACAGTTTTAAAATTATAATAAATAAATACTCACCATTTCATATATCTGCACTTATTGCAAGTAATTTATAGAGATTATTTAAACTTGTTCTCTTATGCAGAAGAAATAAATCTCTTCAATATATATATTCCCTTTGTATTGTAATAGTTGCTACTTTTGCTACTATCCCAACAACCCTTAGGATCCCTTCGACAGCAGATGTAAAACATCTGTCTTTCATATTTCAGTAATTTTCAAATACTTAGCTTCAATGCTCATTTAGGCTTTGATATTTGTGTCACAATACGGCTATCGGAGGAACACGACAAAAACGAGTGTTTTTGCAAAGACAATTTTTTAAATGGCGATGAACATTTTCTTAGGAGAAGCAATGAATTCCACAAACCTCGCCACTCTATTAAAGGTTTTGAAAAAAAAAAATGTTTTACAACGGAGCATTTGCACTATTAATGGGTGGGGAATTTCTATAGCTTTTGATTGTCGGTCGTACTGCGCACACGAAGGAAGAATGTTGTAAATTTCTCTAATTCATCTAAACGACGAACCATTAAAGTATATATTGGCTTGTTATTTCAGCCAAATTTCATCGGAGCTGAAGTAAATCAAGCTGAGCAGTTATGTCAATCAGTATTATTAATCAACCATTTGCGAAATGTGAAAGTGCGTTCGAATACTTAATGAAATCTTATTTTCATGAAATAGGTGATGAACCAATCAAAGGACGCAAGGTTCATTTAGAATTCGAATGGATTTCATTTCATTTCTTTAATGCCAAATTTTTTTGAATACTTTGGACAGAAAAATTTTATTACTTCTTCACAAAATACCAAATTATTAAATAATAGAAATTTGTTATTGAATAAAATACATGATAATAAAACGAAATGTTGGATTATATTAATTATAATCAATTTAATATTCTATTGACTGTTGTTAATGCATTATTTTTTAATCAAAAATTCCGAAATGATTATAGTCAAAATTAAGTGTATTTTAAAATTTTGTTCAATTAGCTTTATTTTGCGAATATCAGCTCGAAAACTTTGAATAAATAATTGAGGTTGTCTGATCAGGGTTTGCCGTACTCTGAAATACGGCCAACCACAGACTCCTTAATGGTCAACAGTACTTGGCTATTGTTATTGGGTCAGTATTAGAATTTAGAACCATTCATCGCCCGATCTATGGTTTACAGAAAATAGCTAGTATATAGTTCCTTTTTCATTACCAAGTACTGAGCCATGCATTCTAAACTGTACTTGGTTATTATTATTGGACCATTACTGGCACCATTTATCGACCAATCTACGGTTAGAAAGTCAGAAAAAGCCAGGACAGTTTACTTTAAATGGTGCAGCAATGGCCTGTTAATGGTTAACATTACTTGGCTATTGTTATTGGGCTAGTACTGGAACCATGAGTTCGCCGATCTACGGTTGATAGCAAAATTCAATAAATTGTTTCATTTTTTGCTCAACGTCTGGTATATCGTAGGTAAATGTCATATCATTTTAAAATAAATAAAAGGAAGCAATTTGTATTATTGAATAATTTGAATTTATTTCTCAATCTAATTAACGGTTTCCTTACATCGAACATGTTGACATGACACTCAATAGTTTTTTTGCGATAGAACGAGAATGATAATTAGTCACTTTGCCAGCAGACTTGAAAACATGATTTCGAGTTTCGACTTAATGAATAAGTCGGTGTTTATAGAAAATGACCTTAACCCAGATAAATATTTGGGTTATTTTGGGAAAATCTTTATGAGCGATTAAGCTTAAGTACCTATTGGAAATTACTGGAATTTTGCAATTCGAAATCATTTCTAATTTTCTCTGAGAAAAACTCCTTTAGAGAAATTTGTTTTGTGTGTTTCGTGCCACTCATCCACAGCAGCACAAATCCCGGCGTGGAACACACACACATTTTTTCTCTAAAGGAGTTTTTCTAAGAGAAAATGAGAAATGATTTCGGATTGCAAAATTCAAGTAATTTCCAATAGGTACTTAAGCTTAATCGCTCACAAAGATTTCCCCCAAAATAAAAAAATTCACCTAATGTTGTCTTTATATATCTAACCATATATATGACAATAAATTGATCCTGTGTCAGATGTTAGTTTCGCATTGAAAAATCAATAATGACTCTACACTCGTGACTTAGGATGCTGACTGAAATAGAAATATTCTTTCTTCCTATGAATTCACACATAGTAATGTCTAGAAACTTAATGCAAAAAATCCCCAATATATGGGTTATGTTTTTATTGCTTTTGCGTGTTAAAATCACATTTTATCTTTTTCTTGATCTTAACTTGGATGAAAAAACGCTTAAACAATCCAATGTAATAATAACTTATTATTAAAAATATTATTTATTAACATAGTATAAATAGTGTATCTACATTTTTGTAATATAATTATTGCTAGGCAAAAATACATTCCATTTATTCCCATTAATGAGATATTGCTGGCTTTTCTCTCTAACCGATGAACTAAAACGATTTATCATCACAATTCACACAAACGAAACTATCATCGAGAACAATAATATTGATAGAGCAGTCATGTAGTTGCCAGTAGTCGGCCATTGCAGCATGACTGGTTGCCAGTTGTACAACCTATTTGAAGCAAACATATTTTTTTGCATATAGTAGCTGTGAAACAAGGCTATACCGAGTAGTTGTGGGCATTGGTCGTGAGACTGCAGCACATTTCCACAAAATGGATTGATTTGTATAAAATGATTATTTTAATTAGTCGGTGAAGAGTGTTGATAGACAGATATTACACAAAAATATGGATAATAACCTGTCTCCTTCTGCGTACATTTAAGTTATTTTTTTTTCTTACTGTTTTTTACAATTTATTCTTTTCAATCTTTCATTTTGTTTTTGTCATTATAATTTTCATGTCAATATGACATATTGAACTTTATTTTTTATAGAGATTTTTCCCAGGCGATAAGCCATTTAGTTATTTAGTGTTTATAAATAACCCGGTATAAACAGAAAACTGTTTATTATACATATTTTAAGTTTAAAAAGTGTTGCATCTTACCACCATCTTCCCTAATTGAATACCCGGAAACATTATTTTGAACAAAGTAAGATAATATACCCGGCTTTTTTGTTTTAAGAGTCGAATGATTGACACTTCACGGTACCATTTTAAAACGAGTTTAATTTAAGGTCCATTTCGAAATTTTTGGGAACGTATTGAGATCTAAAGTTCGACATATATTATTTTATTTCTGTCATATAAGAAATATTTTATTTCTGTCATACGCATTAAAAAACAAATTATAATAATGTTTTTATGACAACCTAGATAGCTAAACCTTAACTTAACACATTCCTTTTTAAAAAATTTCTCTTAGCTAAAATCTTTTTACGCAAAATCAGAGTTAGCTTTACATTTTATGTTTTTGTAGACAAATTTTTTCAAAAAAAATGTACCATAGATGGATTCAAGACAAAAATCTGTTGAAAGAACTTTAATATTTAAATATTGACACGAGTTAACTGTTATAAACAGGTATCTTTTTTTTTTGGGATTACAATAATTATCACCAAAAAAATTCAACACAGGAAAATCTCTAACCTTAATTGTTTAACTACTCATTATAAAACAACATCTCAGAATTTATATCAGTACCTCGGAGGTAAACTGCACTATGTCATTCTAGTCAATTTTTCAGTCAACAAAAAAATTGCAAGTTTGATTATTTAGATTAGTAAGAACCAGATAAATATTGTGACAATAATTGAGTCCAACTGCATTTCTGGTCGAAACATAATTAACATACGTATAATTATGGAGCACAAAGAGTGTCCGACAACAATAAACCTGCTCTACTGAAAAGTTGGCTAAAGCTAAAATGACATAGTGCAGTATACCTCCGAGGTACTGATGTATACTTACTTATAGGTAAATAAAATCTAATAGTAAAGAAAATAAAAGAAAAGAAAACTTAACTTAAGATGATGCCTTTAGTTCGTCAGATCCTCTTGTCTTGTCCTATAAAAACAATCAGCTTATCCGTTTATTAGCAATAGGGTTGATGAAAATTTATCCAAACTTGTTGAATTACAACATCTGCTTCAAATATAATGATAAGCATAAGGATCAAGATCAAGACGATTAATAATTTTCTGAATGTATTTTCAATCAATTGTCAACCAATTTTTCCATACATATCGATTACTTATCACATTATGTGTTGTTCAAACCACAATCTTCAAATCTACTGTTTCGTAGACTTTTTATATACCAACAAATTAAGGACAAAATGTTTCTTTATATACTTTGTAATTCTACCAGAAAAGCACAAATTGAAAATATTTCATTGAAATTTGGTAATCAAATTTATTTACAGTTTTAATTTTAATTTTTTTTTATTTCATTATCTCAACACCATAGCAATTCACATAGTTGATATTTTTGCTTTCTTTTAATTTATTAAAATTTTAAGTAGATTTCATATAAAAATCTACCTATTGCAATGGGCTTCATCTCGGAATTTCGGAAAAATTTTTGTGCCAAACGACTATATATGAAAAGCGGAGACGAAAAGACAAAAAAAAAAAAAAATTTATAAATATATATATATATATATATATATATATATATATATATATATATATATATATATATATATATATATATATATATATATATATATATATATATATATATATATATATATATATATATATATATATATATATATATATATATATATATTGTTACGTTTTTCCAAACTTCCTTCGAATTGACCTTACTCACAATTCAATAAACGCAATTCCCAATCTCTTCTGAGTTCGATCACTGATTAGTAAGCACAAACACCAGGTTTTATTAAGTATTCAACAACTCAATTGTTCCACAACAATAGGAAAACAATACAGCAATCAATATTCCTAACTAGAATATTCTCTCAACAGCTCCAGAAACTCCAACGGTTTATTGTAGAAATTTCCAGTAACCACGTTCAAAATAATACACAAAATATTTCTTCTCAATAAAACTCAAAATTTTATTCACAAAAACTAATTTAAATATCACTTTTACAATTTTCACTTCACTATCGCAGGTTTAAAATAAAACTAATTTTACATTTAATTTCACTTTACTGTCGCAGGTCTAAAATAAAACTAACTAAAAACTACAAAAGGTATTTTTCTTATATACCTTCTGCAATACTTCTAGATAATTCGACATCACTTTCCAGAAACCTTGAGAAAACATTAGAATACTCGATTATTTTACGTTATGTTGATTTGATTCATAAAATCGTTTATGTTGACCCTATTTCTAAGAAGAGACAACAACAACAATATTCATTTCATCAACTTGTTTGTTGATTTTATTTTCCTGGAAGTGACCGTAATCGTTTAGATCTTTCTGTAATCGTCTAGATTTTTCTGCACTCGTAACATTACCCTCCACCTAAGCCTGTTCGTCCCGAACAGGATCTAGCTCTCTCCTCCAATTATTGAATCCAAAAACATTTTTTTTTTTTCTTTTCCTATTTCCCAGGCTGTTTAGAATTACTTCCGGTTCCTTTCTAAGTACTGGACCATTACTTTGTTTTATGTCAGCCCACCGTGATGAGTAGGGATTCTCGTTATTTCTTAAGTGCTTCTTATCATTTCCCTTTGGGAGTTTCACAATGCCATGTCTCCGAACCATTCTCATTTTCAGCTGCGATTCATCCCCGTTTGCAGCTATTTGAACCACCTCTTTTACATCGCTCACTTCGTTATGGGCCTGAGCTTGTCTTGTTTTTAACTTTCGGCGTTTGTTCAAACGTCTGCGTCGGTTGACGTTTCTTTCCGTCATCTGTTTGGATGATGGTTCTGGATTTTCATCTGCACTGCATAGTTTCTCATCGCTGCCAATATCTGTTGACTCTGCCTTATTCACAAGTAGTGGCATCTGGACATTATTAACCTTTAGGATCCCACATCCAAAATCGAAGACTAATCCCTTCGCCTTCATGAAGTCCATCCCCAAAATGACTTCATCCATAATGTCTGCCACTAGTACCTCTTGTTGATAGCAGTTATTTCCCAATTTTATTTCAGCGATTCTTTTACCTTCTATTTCAGCACATTCTCCAGTTACTGTGCGGAGTTTCAATCCATCTGATGGTTCCAAAACACCGTCAATTAAACCTTTGCGAACGAATGTTCGAGCTGAACCTGTATCCAGTGTCATGAAGCAACCTTTACCTTCAAGTTGTCCGTTGATACCCAAGCTTTCACCATTTACCGCAATTCTTGAAATTGGAATGTAGGCTGCATTCTCCTCACTTTTTGGCTTGACAGTTGCACCTCCAACAGGCTTCCGTTGAATAGGAGACGAAGATCTATCACGCTTCCTGTTCCAGCAGTCCTGTGAGATATGGCCCGATTTCCTACATATCCAGCACAGGAGTTTTCTACTGCTGTTCCTGAACCTTAAGTGCTCCATTTCTTCGGCTCCTCTGTTCTTCACAGAAGACGACAATCTGTCTGCTTCCCCGTTTGTCTTGCACTCCCGTGCCATGTGACCCTCTTCATCACATACCCAGCATCTGATGTCGCTTCTATCTCTGTGTGCCAAAACTTCCCCTTTGATGTTCTCGTCTACATTCCTTTTTCTGCATCCACCAGAGGGCATACACATCCTCTGTACCATCTCATATTGCATTGCGTATGCGACAGTTTCATGGAAAGTCGCCTTAGGTGTAGTCATTACTTTGATCCTGGTTTCTGGATCTTGGATACCATCAATGAAGGCCTCGATCTTCATTTTCTCCATAAAATACGGTGGAGTATTCGAGTGTGCCAAATGTACAAGCCGTTCTACTGCCGAAGAATAGTCCTGAAGAGATTCACCATTTCGTTGCAAGCGACCTTTTAGCTCAATCCTGTATAATTCCTTTTTATGGTCGCTACCATATTTACGTTCCAATGCATTCATCACTTCAGCATAACGTTTGCGGTCGTTTTCTGGTACTGCCTGTAGTGCTTCAGCTGCTTCACCTTTAAGCCCAACTATCAATGCAGCAAGACGATTTTCAGCGTTCCAAACATTTTGATCGGATGCGGTCTCGAACTGGAACTTGAAAATACCGAAGGATGTTGTTCCATCGTACGATGGTGGTTTTAGTTTGATATTTGCTACTTGATGTACCACCTGGGGAGCAACTTTAGTCGTTTCAACATCCTGCAGCCGTTTTTCGAAATCATCAACTTTCGATAAAACCTTATGCTCAAAATTTTGAATTTCACTTTGAATCTTCTCGACCTTTCCATCAAACGCCGTCGAGATTTGGAGAAGTTTCTCATCCATAATTTGCTTGACTTCGTTGCGATTTAAAGCTAATTGCTGGCTGATTGTTTCACTAATTTCTTCTTTGTTAGCAGCCATTTGTTGATTGATGTTACTGATTTCTTCCTTAGTTGCAGCCATTTGTTGATTGATGTTACTACTTTGTTGATCAAATTTTTGATTCAGCTCGTCTTTATTGGCAACCATATTAGCGTTTACGGCAGCCAATTGCTGATTCTGTTGACTGATGTTCAAACTCATCTGTTGCATCATAGCCATTAACTGCGTAAAATCGAAATTTCCAGATGGCAATGAAGTTGTTGTTTCCGCAACAAAACTTTTCTCCTCATCAGCTGCCACTAGATCATTATTTGGACTAATCACTCCAAACTGGTAACTTTCCACAACTACTCCACTAGCTTCCATAGCTTCTCGAAGCCGTATCGTCAATTCAGTTTTATTGCCGGTTGTTGCCAATCCACGTTGTTCTAGTTCTTTCTTTAAATCAAGAACCTTCAAATCACTTAATAAAACCATTATTAACAGCTAATTAATCCGCCGATGTCACCAATGTTACGTTTTCCCAAACTTCCTTCGAATTGGCCTTACTCACAATTCGATAAACGTAATTCCCAATCTCTTTCTGAGTTCGATCACTGATTAGTAAGCACAAACACCAGGTTTTATTAAGTATTCAACAACTCAATTGTTCCACAACAATAGGAAAACAATACAGCAATCAATATTCCTAACTAGAATATTCTCTCAACAGCTCCAGAAACTCCAACGGTTTATTGTAGAAATTTCCAGTAACCACGTTCAAAATAATACACAAAATATTTCTTCTCAATAAAACTCAAAACTTTATTCACAAAAACTAATTTAAATATCACTTTTACAATTTTCACTTCACTATCGCAGGTTTAAAATAAAACTAATTTTACATTTAATTTCACTTTACTGTCGCAGGTCTAAAATAAAACTAACTAAAAACTACAAAAGGTATTTTTCTTATATACCTTCTGCAATACTTCTAGATAATTCGACATCACTTTCCAGAAACCTTGAGAAAACATTAGAATACTCGATTATTTTACGTTATGTTGATTTGATTCATAAAATCGTTTATGTTGACCCTATTTCTAAGAAGAGACAACAACAACAATATTCATTTCATTAACTTGTTTGTTGATTTTATTTTCCTGGAAGTGACCGTAATCGTTTAGATCTTTCTGTAATCGTCTAGATTTTTCTGCACTCGTAACAATATATATATATATATATATATATATATATATATATATATATATATATATATATATATATATATATATATATATATATATATATATATATATATATATATATATATATATATATATATATATATATATATATATATATATATATATATATATATATATATATATATATATATATATATATATATAAACGATATGAGATATAACGAAAACGACCGGCACTCTCACGGTCGCATTTGTTGAGGTAGATCAAAAAAATTTTCTGTACTTGTGTGTTCTATTAATATCTTGGACAAGTTCGTGAATCAGCAAAATCCGACACGTGGTTAAGAAACTAGGGGCTTTTTTCTGAAAAAAATTGATTTTTTAAAACCGTTATAACGGCCGTTTGGATACTAATATTTCAAAAAATTTAACAAATTTAAAATCTTTGGAATCTTTTTTATCAATTTGTTTTAAAAATAGACCTCTGCAGTTAGAGGTTCCTGAGTGAGCGGCTCCAACAAAAAAGTTTGCAAAAAAATTTTTTTTTTTGAAACAACCGGCACTCTCACGGTCGCATTTATAAGGCCAGATCAAAAAACCTTTTTTAAAAATGTGCGTTTTATTAATATCTTGGACAAGTTCGTAAATCAGCTCCATCCAACTCATGGTTAAGAAACTAGAAGCTTTATACTAGAAAAAAACTCTGTTTTTTAGATCCGTTATAACGGCCGTTTGGATTCTAATATTTTTAAAAAACTTCATAAATTTAGAATCTTTGAAACCTTTTTAATCAGTTTTTTTCAAAAAAAAGACTCTGCAGTTGGAGTTTTCAGAGTGAGCGGCTCCAACAAAAAAGCTTGTAAAACACAAAATGCGTTTAAATCAACCGGCGCTCTCACGGTTGCATTTGTGGAGCCAGATCAAAAAGCCTTTCTTAAAAATATGTGTTTTATTAATATCTTGGACAAGTTCGTAAATCAGAAAAATCTGACACATGGTTAAGGAACTATAGGCTTTATACTAGAAAAAAAAGTGGTTTTTTTAATCCGTTATAACGGCCGTTTGGATACTAATATTTTTAAAATCTTCATAAATTTAGAATCTGTGGAAACATTTTAATCCGTTTCTTATAAATATAAACCTCTGCAGTTAGAGGTTTTTGACTTGTTGGCTTCAACAAAAAAGTTTGCAACAATCCCCAACTACAATTTCATTTCCAAAAACCTTATAACAGTCAATGTCAACCTTATAACAGTCAAAAAAATAAAAGATTTGAATAGAAAAAATTAATTTTTTTTTCTTAGAAATAAACTATTTTGATATTTTGCAGTAATTGCACGACATATGATATAGAGTAGGTTTGTGTCATAAATTGTCACACACATGTTCTGTGGTAGATTTGATATTTGTTTGTTGCAAAATTGGATAGATATAATTTTGCTTGTAGGTAGCTAATTTCCTTTTTAAAATTTGTTTGATATCTGTTTGAAATTAGTTTGTTTTGTTTAAACTAATCCGATACATCAGATTCTACTGGTACACAAAACTGTCTGATCTCGAAATCTACCTATTTCTAGCGGATATACGTGCCGCTTGGACTTTTTTTCTTTTAATTTTCTTTATCCTGAGTTTGCATAAAAACACTATCATTTATAAATAATGATATTTTTTCTGTACAAACATTTATTATTTTACATAAATGTTTGTACAGAAAAAATATCATTATTTATAAATGATAGTGTTTTTATGCAAACTCAGGATAAAGAAAATTAATACAATATTATCAAAAAAAAAAAGCAGGTGTTCGTTCTAATTCAAAATTAAAAAAACTGAACTTTTACAATTCTTCATGAACCCAAAGCACGAAAGCTAATTTTTTTTAAAGTTACAAATTTAACTTGAAAGTTAAAACTTAACTGATTTTATAATTCAATGCAATTTTACTCATTGGCTTTTTCAAAAAACAAAGAATTTTTATCTATCTCTGTCTTGTGGCTTTAGCAAAAAATGCAAACATATCTCAGTCAAAACTCATAACATCAAGTACCTTATCATTAATTCAGCATTAACGCTTCTGCGCATGAGAAATTTACTTCATTTTAGTTTTTGTGTAAAACATCAAAAAACTGTATTCGTTTCACAATGACAAAAGGAAAACAAATAATAAAAATATGCGTTACAATGAAACGTCATAACCAAACAGACGTTATTTTATGAAACGATTTTAAGTTCTTTGATATTACGGAATGAAGATATGATTAATAGATTAAGATTGATGATAAGATAATAGATTAAGATTAAGATTGCTGACAGCTCATTGGAGCACTGCCAATGACGATATTTAAACCAAAACAACGAGATCAGCAGCAGTGAGACGAGCTTGTAAGGGATCACGATTTAATGTTAAATCGATTACCAACAATTTGTTTATAGCGCGCTTTTGAACAAAGTTGGAAAGAGCTAGGATAGAAACAGATGCAGCACCCCAAATTGACAACAATACCCCATACAGGAGCGAATATTAAAAAAACTAAATGATATAGGACAAAATTAGATCAAAAGATTTTTTGAGATTATGTGACGCTTTGACTTTAGGTTCTCATTTATAGTACCTTAAAAATTCCTTAAAAAGAAAAATTTTTCAAAATATAAATTCATTGTTAAGCGAATTTATTTTTGGAATTTTTATAAACCGATGTCATAACACTCATAAAATTGGTTTTGCACTGATATAGTTGATGCAAAACAAAGGTCCAAATCAAGATATTACCGTGAGATAAAAAATTGCAAAAAACTCATCTAAATTCAGGATAATTTAGTTATATATGTAGACAGATATTTGCACTTTTATTGAAACGTTTAAATAAAAAAAAATTAAGTAATCAAAATCTGGAGAATAAAGGGTTAAAAACAAAATCCTCCATGGTTTGCAGCAAAAGCTCACAACTATCATAGAATGATCCAAAAACAAAACAAATTTAATTTGCAATATAGAAAAACAGTAAAATATATTATCAAATCATTTATTCATGTCAAACAATAATCAAAATTATTTGAAAAGTGAATGTATGATCTTAATTAAATTTGATTACAAAAAACTAAAAAAAAAACAATAACAACGAGTAGGGCAGATGTTGAAGTGAAGGTGACTTAAATTTTATTGTTTTAATTCATAAGCTTTCTAAATTGTTTGTTGATTATCAAATCGGTTGTCTGAATTACAATGAAGATTGTCTACAACAATTTTTTTTGGTCTAAAATAATTAACGAATTGATTTGATTTAATTTAGAAAGCGAATTTGTTTTAGAACAAATGGTGAATATTTGACACTAAAATGGAAAGTTTAAATAATTTTTCTTCAAGTATAAAAACAAAAAACAATTAAAAAATTCCCAACTGTCATCACAAAACAAAACATTATTATTATCTATTTTTGTTGACAATTTGAAATAATAAAAATAAATAATTACATTTCGTTTTATAAATATTGACATGTGTATCTTTGTTTCAAGGTTATAGTATGACTCGTTCAACCAAAATCGTAATCTACTTAGATCAATAATTATTTTTCATTTTTAAATTTTATGTCACGGTATTTAGATCGAATTGATTTCAAATAATAAGCATACAAATAAATTGAGGATATAAAAATAAAATTTTAAATTTACAAAAAAAAAATCATCGATCCAAATCATTTTGAGTAATATTTTAATTGAACAAAAGATTTCAATGAATAAGTGTAATCCAAACGACGAACCTGGCAAAAATCATTAAGTTTATTTTCTAGGAACATGTTCGGAATTTATTTCTACATTTTGTTTGTTTTTACTATTTATTATTACCTTGTTTGATAAACTTTAAAATATTTGATTTAAAAAAAAATAATGATTTATTAAAGTTTTTATTTTGTTGAATGAAAATGCCTTGACATATTGATTTGCAATGAATTACAAAAAAAAAAAAAATCAACAAAATTTGAAAATACTCTTAAAAGAAATTGTTGTTTGTTAAAAACGTTCCAATTTACGTGACTTTAAAACAAAAACTATAGCTTTGTGAAACAAAAATAAAATAAGTCATGACAAAAATGTAAAAACTAAAATTAAATTAGAGTAGATTAAGGTAGTTTTATGAATTAAATTTATGGAATGGTTTTTGTAGGAAAATTTAAATTCCAAGTTAATTTGTTTTTATAATTCAACAAGTGTGAAAAATTCAAATACATAAAGCAAGACTAACTGATTATTTTTATGAAATTGAAAGAAACGCAGCAATGCAAAACAATTAAATTCATTAAAATTATTATTTAATGAAAATTTATTATTCAAAACTCTTTATTATCATCAAAAAACTATTGACCAACACTTTGTTTAGCTTAAAACCTCAATTAAAATTTTAAAAGCCAATAATCGTCGTGAGACAAAAATACCGATAAAAAAATAACGAAACTTATTATTATACAATCAATAAATTAAATTAAAATTAAATTATGAAAGTAACAAAATGTTATAAGTGGGTTAATTTTTAGGTGATATTTTCGTTTCATTTTTTTATTCTTTCAGTTTATCATGTAATAATCCAAAAAGTCAATAAAAACAAAAAACGTGTAGTAAACGTTTTTGAACTTGAATTTTATTTTTTATAATTTTTGGTGAAATTATTTACTTTATTGTTTCACATGTTTTATCGTCTGTTGTGATGAATCATTCCAGTAAAATCACACAACCACGCAAAAGACGAGTCAAATAAGATTCCGAGGAAGTAAAACAAAAACAAACATAACCAACCACTCGGAAGTAAAAAAATTAATGTTGATGTTGAAAAATTACAAGAAAACGAAAATAGATTTTTGATTTATTTTATTGGTAGAGATAAGGTGATTGTTTTTTGTTTATCGAATCTGAGGTTACGTTAAACAATATTTCCAATTTTTTAGAAAACATTATTCATGTTTTAGAGAGGTCTAGTTTCAAAGTGTACAATCTCCATTTTTCATGAAAAATGAGATAGATGTCGTTCCATATAAAATGTTTTTCGTTGAATTCTTAAAAAAATGGAGATTGTACATTTTGAAACTAGGCCCCTCTATTGTTGGTTATCAATTTTCTAAGAAATGGACATTTAAACTCAGATAAGCTATAACTTAATTCATGTTGAATGATATTAAAAATATCTCTCTTAATTTGTGAATAAATTCACCCACTTCACAATATTTAATTAACAAATATAGTGTTAAACTATTTTATTTTTATTTATGTTTTATTAATAAAATTTTTATTAATAATAACAAACGTCGTGTGAAGTACAATAATTGTTGAAAATTATTTAAACATGTTTCGATAATATCTTGATTATCATCCTCAGTATTTTATCAAAATTTGAAAACGACTTATGTTAAATATAATAAATTGCAAAAAAAAAAAAAAAAAAAAAAAAAAAATGTTATTTCGCCAAATAACATTTTAAGAGATGAACCGACCGCCATAGTTTTTGTTCCATCTTTGAAACATTTCCTATGACCATTACTTATTTCAATTTTTTATTTTTGCAATCGCAAGGAGAACATGGAAAAAAATCTTCACATTGAATAAGACGAAAACCAACCAGCACGAATTTTCGATAACACAGAAAATTACAAAAAAACTGCTATGCAAGAGAAAAAAATCACCTTTCGTATGATCACCATTCCCCACTCGTCAAGGTCAAAAATAATTGTTTTTCAAAATTTCTTTACATTCACATTTTAAAAGATTTTTATAACCGTGAATTTTTTGGTGTTCGGAGATAAGGGAGGAAAAACATAAAAAACCAGTGATACAAAACTCGCTCTTTAAGTATATATATTCATTCCATAAGGAGTGAGTTAATAAAAATTCATAAAACTTATTCCTCTTTTACTCCTTTTGTTTATTCTTTCGCTTATGATTGATCTTCGTTTAAATAATAAATTTGATCTCAATACCGTGAGCCTTTTTTTAAAACTGTTTTACCTATTCTTACTCTTCTCTGTGTTTATTTTATTTAGATTTGAGGATGTAAATTATAAATAAATGGTATATATAGAAGACGTCCGATATAGAAGAATGATATAAATGTACATTTTTAACAGCAAAAAAAATCGATTACTTATGGAAAATTTAAATTTTATGATTGAGTGAGAGTAAGTACTTTTTTTTTGTGACGAGTAAGTCTTTTTTCAATGAAGTATATTTATTCACAATTCAAAGAGTAGTCTTGTACAAAATATTTTTTGTAACTCACTATTCAATCGTAAAAGAATGAAGATATGAAAGAAGGAAAATCAAAATTCTTTTAGTATTAAGAGTAAGAGTAGATGGGAAGATTTTTTTTTAACTCCTTTTAACGTAAAAAACACACATTTTCGATAGTAAGTCAAAAACAAAGCAGTAACTCATTGAAATTTTTACTTGAAATATTTCGATTTTCATTAGACCAAACTTGATTCATTGAAACCAACTTTAGTTTTACTATCTCCTTATTTATGTCCAAAAAGTATAGATAAAACAAATATTTGCATTTTTTTGTTTCAGTAGGCGTGAACCAAAATTTTTTATAACTGTCGAAATTTTAAGTTAATAGCAGTTAAAGTTTGTGATAAAATCGAGTATGTAGAATTTTAGACCGATAAATCAATTAATAGTTAATTTGTTTCGGTTGCAGCCTTTAAATGTAAAGAAACATAAAAGCATTTATGTGTGCTAAAAGTTATTCAGTAATATTTTAACATTTTTTTAGTTAATTGCTTTGTTGCTTCACTCAATATTAATTAATAATACTTGTTTGTGTCTAAATAAAAGTTTTTGTTATGCAAAGCTTAGTCATAATGTTGTGTGTAGACAGAATACATTTGTGCACATATAAATGATAAGAATGGTTGTCTGTTTTTGGAGGGGAATATTTTCTCGTTTGAGTAGAAATGTTTATTGAGATGATACATGGAAATGGAAATTTGGATTGAAAATTTTTAAATTGAGTACGATAAAAAAGATGAGAATAGAGGAAGCAAGAGATGGAGAATCTTAGTATATATATATATATATATATATATATATATATATATATATATATATATATATATATATATATATATATATTCGTTCATTTTGTTTGATCGAGGAGATTATATTTTTTAAAATAAAAGTGAAAACATTTAAATTAAAATAATACAAATTCTTTTAATTTTTATTACTGTTTAATGGAATAAAATTATATCTTAACCTAAATGATGATGGCAATTTTCAAATAAAGTTGGGATTGAGTGAATTAATAGAAGTCAAAAGTAGTGAAACGTTATTATCTACATGCAGATAATAAAAATGGAGTAGGATTTGTAATGGAATATATTAAAATGTTTCAATTGCAATCGAGTTGTGGGATAGGTTTCGTTTGGTATTGGCTATCTCAATACACGAAGATGGAAAAACTAATATTGGTGAGTCGTGCCATAAAAAACAGGAGGAACAACGGCAGATAGTTTTGAGTGTAGTATTTGCGAGAAATGTACATAACGAAAGCAGCATCCAATAGCTTGCCTGTTTATGTTACATATAATGGACTATCAATGGGCGTATTGCAAGATGCTAATCATCTGAAGTAAATCGTCCTACACATCAATTAATGTCAGCAATTAATCTATTTTATATAATCTTTTCTTGTTTTTACCTAGTTCTTGCTTAAATTATTTGTCTTTATTAGCTAAATTTTACTATCGATAGAATTTTTTTTGTTGGAAATTTGTGTAAAATAAGAGATGTTCCAGATCTGGATTGCCCTATATTTTTATAAAAGTCCAATCGTTTCATAAGGGTGCCGTTTTTACTGTTTTAAAATGCTGCAGAATCCTAAAAAATCATTATTCGACACAAGATTCAAACTTCAAATTCAAAATGTTTGTTAATAATATGTAATAGCAGTAAGATGTTGTAACGATCGGCCCTATTTTGATTTTTGCTCTAAATTAAGAATTAAAACCATCTAAAAAACAACTTTATATAAACAACATTTTTTTTTAACGGTGTTTATGCTCCATGTACGAGCGTTGCGAGGCTAATCAGCTTTGAATATTGACCACGGTCATTCGCAACAGCGACATACTTACCATGGCAGCCGATTTTTTAAGGTCACGTCAGTCTCCCATTGTAGTCGTGGTCTACCTCGCGGTCGCCCACTCCCTGGAGTACTAACGTACGTTTTTCTAATCATTCCAGACTGTGAATCGGCTCGTAGAACATGCCCAAACCAAGCAATCCTATTAGAACGGATACAACCTATTATATCAGAACCTTCAAGAAGGTCTCTGATCTCAAAGTTATATCGGGTTCTTTACTCGCCATCGTCTTAAGTGGACAAAACTGTAGCGTAGGATCTTACGCTTAAATACAGATACAGTTGTTTGATTCGTTCATCGCCACACATCAAATCTTTCTTCTCAGCCTCTCTTGAAACATTCATATGTTTGGTTTTGCTGTAGTTAATTTGAAGATCAATTTTTCTAGCACCACTCTCAAGCGACCTGAAAGTCTCACTCATAACAGCTACACTTCGGCCGAGGATAACAACATCATCAGCGTATGCGATCATCTGTACTGAGTTTATTGACAAAATATTGTTGTAAGTCGGTAGTTTATTTTGCGGCACACATATTCCAAGGCTAAATTAAAAAGTATAGGAGAGATAGCATCACCTTGTTTTAAACCGGAGTCGACTTTAAAAAACTTTGATATTTCGTTTTCTACTCGTACACAGCATTGAGAGTTCTGTACTGTCATTTTGCATAGTGATATCAGTTTACCTGCAGGGATTCCCATTGACACCAGAGCAGACCATAGAGTTTCTCGTTCGAGAGAGTCCTAGGCCTGCCTGAAATCAATGAAGAGTTGGTGCACAGGTATGTTGAACTCTCGGCACTTTTCCAAAATCATCCTTATCGAGAAATGTGCATCGGTGGTACCTCAACATTATTACCCTTTATTTTACTCTATATTAAAATAAAAAAATCAAGATTAAAAACATCCAAAGAACTCTGTATATCAATTTATTATATTATTTTTGACCTGCCTCAATAATAAAAATTGGGCCATGCATATATCACGAGAGAATATGAAACTTTTATCAAAGTATCCAATGTAAATTTATTAAATGTGAAATTGTAGTCTTTGATTTTCGTGTTGGTATGTGTATTGATTTTTTGTTACTTGAATAGCAATGGCGCGATAAGAGATGTGTTTTGATAGAAAAAAGAAATGTTTCGGATTTTTTCCGTTTTTATCTGAATAACTAACTATTGGGCATGAGGATGATCAAAGTATATTTGACAAGAAACGAAGATAGAAAATTCTCGCTAGGCAAACATTGAGCATTCTGTTCGGGAAAGTTAATCATTAGAAACAAAGGAAAATAGATGATCAATTTTAAAATAACTCAAATTTTTTAGTTATCTAAATGTTTTGTGATTTTAAATTTTAAACTGAAAAAAAAATGATAAATATAGATTTTTTTTTGACGAGTATTTAATATTCAATTATATTTATAAATCATAACCTAAGATGGTTATACATAAAAAATTAGCAAATAGATTTAAAATTATCGCTTCTACATCAGATTTTATTACAAAATTTAGTTGTAAAACCTTTAATTGCGTTAAACTTTACAAAACGCCAATGGATGACTCTATATACAGATTATTGAATCAGATGATTTTAGTAATTCAATTTGTGTTAGCCTACAATACAATCTTCATTTTTTCCCACAGCAGAAGTATTTTCAATTTATAATAATATATAATTTTAATTATCAAAAAAAGAGCAATGTTTTTTAATATGAGCTCAAATCTAGACCAGGTATCGGGTTACTCATATATTTTTATTTTGGAAGACCTAACCTGTCGAAGGGTTTAAATTACTTTAGGGTTTTAAATGACTTACATACCATTGCTGTGGAGGGCTCACAAGTACGGGATTCCTCCTCGTCGTTCCAGCGTCATTGGCTTTGGCAGATCTCTTAATTAATATAATTGAATAATTAGTCTTTTCCTTTTTAAATGAAATTTAAATTAAATGAAATAAATAATCTTTTTTTATTGATTAATATAATTAAATAAACAATTTTTATTAAATAAAATTAAATAGAATAATTAAATAAATAATCTTTTTTATTAAATTAATTAAATGTTCTAAATATATCTTTAAACTATTTTACATAATTAACTTTTAACCTAAACTTAAGAATTTGAATTTATTCAATTTTCTAAATGAATATTTATTTCAAGTTTCTATAATTGTATAAAACAATAATTAATTTTTATTTATGCTTGTTGCTAGATGTATATTTATATTTTTTCATATATTCTATATAAATTTATATTTGAGCAATCAAACTCAAGGAAGTAAGGAAGTAATTTGATTTTTTTCAATTCGAAACTATATGGTTGGAAATTTCTCAGATAAAAATTTATTCATTTATATGCGTTTTTTTATATTCTATATTTTTGTACAGCGAGAATATTCTATTTCTGTTACCGTGAATTTTTTGGTCGAGTTTTGTATCTCGTGTTTTTACTTCAATCTATCAAGAAAATAAAAAATCTTACATGACCCAAATTTTATTTTTTCTTTTGTTTTGGACCACCCTCTATCTAAATAGCCAATAAAAATTTTGGTGTACGTCTGTATGGAAACTTGGTATGTAAGGTTTTAATACTGTTTCCAATATTTCTGCATCTCAACTTCCGGCTAAAAAGTTTTTTTTCAGGTGTTTATCCCTACTGTAGCCTACAATTACAGATCGATTTTCATGAAACGTTGGTAAAAGTTTTCAAGTTGTACTTTTTCTCGTACAACATAATTTATGTTTTTTGGGATACTATACTGCTTTCTTTAATATTTTTATAATTTGAACTACGCGAAATCTTTAACATTGGTTACCCTTTATTTAAAGTATTTGATGGATATTAGCTCACTATATATCCAGAAAACTATGTTTCCAGAGCTGTGCTGAAGTCAGCCTATGCATCAGCGTCGCAATATTTAATGTTGTATCTCTCATCTCAAATTGGGTCTGGTGTTTTCCCTCTCTCTTGAGTTATTTAACCTGAATGATAAACATGTTGCAAATAGATCGTAGGGGTGGTCTCCGGTCTAGAGGAAACAGCATTGGGTATTGAATGCATCATTAGGAGAATAAAAATTAATAGTGGGTAAACAAACGATGAGAGCCAGAACAAACAACAATTCAAAACACGTTAAATTGTGCAAATTTATAATACTCATCCATTGACGTTCATATAATTATATGTACATCTATAGATAAACCATATTTATACATAAATATCAAGTATATTAATTGAAGTTAGCAAAGATGTCCCGAACAACCAAACGTAAACTAGAATGAATTGAATAACAATAATTAGCATACATAAATAAAATGTACAAATAAAATCACGTTGCCTAGTTTTGTTTTTATTGTTAAAATCAATATATTATGGATTGGATTCCTGATGGTGACAATGCCAATGCCATGCCAATGATGTAAAACTACTATTTAAGAAAATAATACTTCATATAGCTAGTCACCTTGCACTGTTTCTGAGACATCATCTTTTAATTTTTATATGTTTCCCTTTCATATATTACGAATCTATTACGATTGGTGAATCTTTTGGCTCATCCTTTCCGCAGTTAGAGGTTACCAAGAGTCGTAGTTCTACATAAGAAAAATTCAAAGAACCGATAATAGTTGCAAAACATTAATTTATCATTAATACATTAACCCAAAGCAATTAATATTATCATACTCAATTGAATTGATTTTAAACTATAACAATTAAAACTTTGAATTAATTAACATATATTATAATTATTTTTAAAATAATATTAATTTGTTTGTTTTGTTAATTTGACATTAATTTTTTTTTGTAACATAAATTTCTTTGTTTTGATTTTATATCCGTAACATGCAAAGCTTACATAAAATTTTTTTAATCAAAGTTTGAAAGTAAAAATAATTAACACAGTATTAGAAAATCACAAAATAATATAAAAAACTGCGGGTTATAATCAACATAGCACCTTGTTTTTTTTGTTGAAATATAATTTTGCTATAATTTCAAGTGATGATGATGGTGTTGAAATTTTTTCAAAATATTTATTATTGTAGTCAATGTAAATGTTAATATAATTCATTATTCATTATTTGTAATAATAAAAGTTTTTTTTTTAACTTTCGAATGCAATTATTTGTTGTAACTGATTATTTTAAATGTTTTTTTATTTTATTAATTTTATTGCAGTTTTTGTTGTTTTAATTTTTTTTATTTAAATTACGCAATAATTGTTTTATATTGTTATTATTTTAATTCTTTTTACGTTTGGTTTTATTGTTTTATTTATATGAAATGTGGTACGAATAGCAATTATAATTAAAAAAAATAGCGTACTATAGTCAATATAAGAACTGAATCTAAAAAATTATGGTGCAAATTATGAAACTTTTTGCAATCCATACAATTTTAGAGCGATCTAGTTTCGAACCAATGAGAAAATTTTAAACTTTAAAAAAGTTTATCATTCTCATCAGGGCTAGCCGACTAGATAAACTCTACCAAAAAATGTCAACGCTAATGTATATAAACCAAAAATTAGGTTACAACTCTAGCGAAGTGTAAAAACAAAAAATTTACATAAACATACATTTAATAAATTCAGGTTTAGTCAATTAATTTCTCTGGTGATCACTGTTTTGTTATACTCTAGACATTCTAGTATTGAATAACAAACTTGTATCGGTGAGAGGAAGATGACTAGTCTTCACTTGTGTCTATTGACACATGATCAACAATTAATTCAGTAAATTATTTGTGATATAACATCACCCCGATGGAAAATCTCCCATCAAGAATAATATAAGAACTGAATCTAAAAAATTATGGTGCAAATTATGAAACTTTTTGCAATCCATACAATTTTAGAGCGATCTAGTTTCGAACCAATGAGAAAATTTTAAACTTTAAAAAAGTTTATCATTCTCATCAGGGCTAGCCGACTAGATAAACTCTACCAAAAAATGTCAACGCTAATGTATATAAACCAAAAATTAGGTTACAACTCTAGCGAAGTGTAAAAACAAAAAATTTACATAAACATACATTTAATAAATTCGCTCTAAAATTGTATGGATTGCAAAAAGTTTCATAATTTGCACCATAATTTTTTAGATTCAGTTCTTATATTATTCTTGATGGGAGATTTTCCATCGGGGTGATGTTATATCACAAATAATTTACTGAATTAATTGTTGATCATGTGTCAATAGACACAAGTGAAGACTAGTCATCTTCCTCTCACCGATACAAGTTTGTTATTCAATACTAGAATGTCTAGAGTATAACAAAACAGTGATCACCAGAGAAATTAATTGACTAAACCTGAATTTATTAAATGTATGTTTATGTAAATTTTTTGTTTTTACACTTCGCTAGAGTTGTAACCTAATTTTTGGTTTATATACATTAGCGTTGACATTTTTTGGTAGAGTTTATCTAGTCGGCTAGCCCTGATGAGAATGATAAACTTTTTTAAAGTTTAAAATTTTCTCATTGGTTCGAAACTAGATCGCTCTAAAATTGTATGGATTGCAAAAAGTTTCATAATTTGCACCATAATTTTTTAGATTCAGTTCTTATATTATTCTTGATGGGAGATTTTCCATCGGGGTGATGTTATATCACAAATAATTTACTGAATTAATTGTTGATCATGTGTCAATAGACACAAGTGAAGACTAGTCATCTTCCTCTCACCGATACAAGTTTGTTATTCAATACTAGAATGTCTAGAGTATAACAAAACAGTGATCACCAGAGAAATTAATTGACTAAACCTGAATTTATTAAATGTATGTTTATGTAAATTTTTTGTTTTTACACTTCGCTAGAGTTGTAACCTAATTTTTGGTTTATATACATTAGCGTTGACATTTTTTGGTAGAGTTTATCTAGTCGGCTAGCCCTGATGAGAATGATAAACTTTTTTAAAGTTTAAAATTTTCTCATTGGTTCGAAACTAGATCGCTCTAAAATTGTATGGATTGCAAAAAGTTTCATAATTTGCACCATAATTTTTTAGATTCAGTTCTTATATTATTCTTGATGGGAGATTTTCCATCGGGGTGATGTTATATCACAAATAATTTACTGAATTAATTACTATAGTCAAAATATGAAATTTTGTCACAAACGATCTCGAATTCGCTTATACTTCTTGATATCTTCCATAGCTCAAAATTGAACAAGATTCAATAACTCATTTTGTTTATATAGGATATCATACCAATTCTTGTCGAAAATCTCATTCAATGCTCTATTTATTTGACAGTACATCACGTCTTTTAAAATTTTGTAAACTAAATCATTTCTATTTACAATTCTATATAATAGTATATTGTATAACCAGTGTTCCATCACATTCACTCCAGTTTGCAAAAGCAGTTTGCACTAGTAACACACATTACACATGGTTGTAACATTACACATAGAACCTAACCAAATTTTTTTAGTTGCGCACCCTTACTGACTGATTCCTTTTCAATCTCTTTGGAATTTTTAGATTTGATAGTGCTTTCGAATGCCGTTCACTCTTACTATTTTGATAAAATATGCTTGTTCGTTGGTCAACAACATACAATTCATTTCAGTGTCACCGTCACATTGTTAAAATTAAAAACCCTGCTCTACAAAATTTACTTTAATACTTCAAAGTCGTTTTGTTATACATATTGACGTAGGCCAATTTATGCTATATTTTTTATTCTACGTTTAAAGAAGACAGGTCATGAAATCAGGTTTCAAACATGAAATAATTTTCACAACAGTTACCTCAGTGGCTTTTGACGATTCGATCGTATTTTTCGGTATGCTGTAACACAAAACGACTGTCGATTATCGTATATACGACAGTCGTTTTGTTTTACAGCATACTGATTAGCGTAAAATACGATAGAATCGTCAAAAGTGATGTGTTACAACATCTCGCCACAGATATGCATTTGTACTTTTGTTTAAAATCTAAGCAAAATGTTACAAAAACATTTTGTTATCCAACCAATAATTCAAAATAACTTCATTTTGCATCAATTATGTATAAATATTATTATAATTAAAATACAAAAAATAACGATGTCAAACGACATTAAATATTAATCAAAATAAAAAAACAACAAACACAAAACAAGGCATATGAGTGAAATGACAAATAAAACAATCATTATTTCAATAATTAAGTTACAGTAGTCAGTAACATATAATAAATTTGATTTTAATTACGAAATTCCAGCTGACTCAAAGAAAATCCAAAATGTCTCGAATTTCGTAAAAAGGCTGCAAAATAAAATATTCAACAATTTTCAACTTAATTATTTAGCACATAAAACATATGTTTTTTGTTGATACTATTTAAGTTTTTGTTTATTTAATAAACTGAACTCATTTTCTGTCAAAGTATTTAGTAGTAGTATGTGTAAAAAGAATAACGGCTCTTTTTTTTCTAACCCTATTTGGCATAATTTAGTTTGTATTTAACTAAACGCTTAGGTAAATGTTAATCATATTCGATTATATATTTCTACATAAAGTATATAAACGTAATTGATGGATCATGATTTTTTTATTAAATGTTTTAAATGAAATGGCTAGACGAAATCGTATCTAATTAGTTTATGGGGTCATCGAATTTATTTGTCAATATTAGATGGAATTACTGATATTCCAATAATTCAGAAAATTAATTATATCAATTAACATCTTTTAGAGGGAAACTTTTTTTTACAACTGCACTTCTCAGAAATAATTTCGAATAAAATAAAATCGATGAATCAGTACTCGTATGGACAAGGATTACTATGAAATGAACTGTAATTTATTTAAATAAATAAAATTAATTTATTAGACTTATAGAAACAGGTAATTAACATTTAAATAGTTGTTTCCTATGATAATAATTATGGTATAATAAAATTTTGATATATTAGTTTAATAAATGCAAATAACTGCAATATTGTTCACAGGCATAGTAATGCAATTTTTAAGTGTGATGCGAATTGTTTCTCCTCGTCAAATATGAACCTTTCAACAATTCTTGAACGCGAAACCTATGATCTGTCAACATGACACATAAAATACCGTAAAAGATGCGTAATAAGTTAACATCCATGAGATTGTATAAAATCTTTATCTGGATTTATTGTTTGCATAAATAATTTTAAAATTGACAAACTAATCTTTTATTTTAAAAGTAAATATATATTTCAATTCGGTTTTCATGTAAATTTGTAATTCTGTGCAAATTGATGATTTAATTTTTTTTTTATTTTCTGTTTATAAATAGTTTGTTATAGTTCTTATATTAATCGGATGCTGTATGTTATTTGGTTTTATTCTCACGTTTTTGACACTATTTAATTTATTTAAATAAAAAATTATATCAACCAACGATTGATTGAAAATTGTTTGTTGTGTTGTTTAATAACATTCGATGACGACTTGATTAATAGCAGGGGCCCTATTCCCGAACACATAAACGTCATTACAATATTGTAAATTCACACAATATTGTGAATTTCGTATTATGTAACCCCAATTTGGTGAAAATTCAACACAATCTTGTGAATCTGACAACAACAATATTGTTACTGTCAAAATCACAATTTTGCTTTATGTGTGTTGACTTTTTTATACAAATTTCATCGATTGGCGTAAAAATTAATTTATAACGCAAAAATAAGTCTTTAATAATATTAAATAATCATATTTTTATATAAATGTCATTAAAACATATTTATTTATAAAATATATTTTTCTAATATTTTGCATGTTTTAAGATTAAAAAAGTTAGGTGTCAAAAGTACGAATTTGGTACCAAAAATTTGTTATTATTTTGTAGTTAAGGTTTGTGTTTAAGGATACACAAATTTGAGTTACAGAATACCATTTTTATACAAAGTTGTTAAGCATTTTGGTGAAATTGACAATATTGTAGACTTGGGCAGTTCAATTAAAAGATCGAACGAACTAGTTCGATTTGTATTCATGAACTAGTTCGCTCTTTTAGTTCATTAGTTCACGAAAATATTAAAAAAACCATATTTTAGTTTTTACATAACTAAACATTTAATATAATTTTGAGATTTAGATTCAACTTTTTCAATAAAATTACCAATTACTACTACTAAATTGTGAAATTGTTTGATAAATTAATTAAATTATCGATTATTTTATTACACGAAAAAAAGTTTATTTGAACTAATGAACTAGGATCGAAAAAGTAAATGAACTAGTTCGTTCGATCTGAGTTTGGGATCGAATTTTTGAACTACTTCGTTCACGAACGGCACAAGTCTACAATATTATCGATTGACAAGTATGTGTTCGGGAATAGAGCCCCAGAATATCAATCTGTTGTTGCTTTATGCGAATAACTTATTTAATACGTTTAATGCAACAAAAAATGTGACTATATACTATATACTAGAATAATTAGAAATAGTTACTGCGCAAAATTCTATTACTGAAACACTGGCTGTAAATAGGGGTGAGATAAACCAGCAAATAAATAGGTTTAACATTAACATACATCAACACTTGGATGAGAAACTTCTACAAATATCAACGAAATTTGATATTAAAGTCGAGAAAATACAAGAATTTTAAGGAAAAGTTTCAAGGAAAGTTAATGATTTTGAAAAGAGGCTGCAAGATGTTGCAACGGCTAAAGTGACTTCACATGCGGTACACAAATAGCAAATATTAAATTAAAACCACCATTGCTAAAGATGTGATTCTGATTCTAATAGTTGGATTAGCCACTAATGGAGTTCCTATGGAGATCCACATCGATCAGGGATGCAATTTGAGTCAGTTTTATTCCAGAAAATTTGCTACGTGCTCGAAAAAATTTCAAAACTCGTACACAAAGTTGCACATTTTTCGAAAAACTTGACCTAAATTAGCCCCATATTGGTCAGTTTTTGACATTTGAAGGTCAATTTCTCATGACCTATTGCTTCAATTGACCCCAAACTTTAAACTTAAGCTACCTGGACATGAATCTCTCACCTTGCAATAGCGTCTCAAGTTCCCCCTCAGGGGGAGTTACTTCCCCCCCCCCCCCCCCCGGGGGGTGAGGTCAAATATTTTGACATTTTTAGAATCCTTAAGCCACAAGGATTCCAAAAATATATACATGTTTAGGAAAACATCACCGGGTAATAAAGTTCCCAAATTTCCTATCCTAAAACACAGTGAACTGCAAACCATAAAGCTGATATAGGAAGTGACAATGAAATTGAAATGTCAATTTCAAAGACGGAATAGCTGAATTTAGCTATGGTAAAAGGTTTAAACTCCTTACGAAAATTTCCAGCCCAAATAGAAATCTTAGTTTCTAAATTACAAAAGAAAATGACCTTAATTGGAGGATCCATAGGTTCACCTTCAAAAAGTTTATAATTGTTTTTATATATTCAGAAATTTGAATTTGGCTTAGCGACAAAATGATCGACAGCTTTCAAACATAATTTTTAATTTTTTAAAATAAATATACTGGGAGTAGAGCCTATTAGAACTTAAAAACAAATTAATTATTTTAAATTATAGTATGTTATTTAATTAGGAGCTAAAGTGCTACTTTTTGTGTTGAGTCTATAGTTTGGCGGCCGACAATTATAGACGATACACAAAAAGTCACTTTCGGCAAACGTTTAAATTTGTTATAAATATGAAATTAATATATCAACATTTTTATAAATATATGATTTATTACCGTCATAATTACGTCCCAAAAGTAAAAAACATTTAAATTTGTATAAATAAAATTTTTTATCAAAGCAGGCTCCAAGTTTTGTTGTCATAGTTATACAATAATTCAAAATTTCATAATCCAACCAGATTGTTTCTTATTATTTGTTGTCATAGTTATATAATTTGTTTAAAAAAATAACAAAATAACAAAAAATTTGACTGCTGCCGTAAAATAAAATAAAAATGGAGTTATTTTGCAGCCGCTTGGATTATAAGTCAAAATAGTATATTATTGTATTAGGAGCTAAAGTGCTACTTTTTGTGTTGAGTCTATAGTTTGGCGCCCGACCGTAGGCAGGCCGAGAATTATAGACGAAACACAAAAAGTCACTTTAGCTCCGAATTAAGTACATTATTTTTTCGGCAAACGTTTAAATTTGAATTAAAATGCAATATTTAAAAATATACTTTTTAATATGTTTATTTTTAATTTTTTTTTTATTAATAATAATATAAACTTCCTTATAGTAACAATTTGAATTTGATTTTTTCATTTTATTGAATATCGATTTCGACTTACGTCATCCTCAGTTCTTAAATTATTATTACAATTTTTGCTTAAACTATTACTTATATACTATTTCAACTGCTATTTTTTATTATTATGTCATATATTTTGTTAGTTTTAGTGTTGATTTTATCATTTAAAATGTTGTTATTGTTTTTATGTTTATATATTTCTATTTCTTCCAATCTATTTAGATGTTGTCATTTTCTTTTTTTATGTAATATGGTTAAATTTGTGTCGATATTGGTGTATTTGTGTTTTTCTATTTTTAAATGTTGGGCATACCTGGATTTCGGATCGCTTTTATTAATTTCACTGGTGTGTACAATAAATCTTTTTGTGAAAGACCGCCCCGTTTGAGCTATATAAAATTTACTGTAGTCATCACAGGTAATTTTATAAACACCTGTATCTAAGAATAATAAGACTGAATCTAACAAAATATGTTGTGCAATTTATGAAAATTTTTTGCTATCCACAAAATTGTCGATCGATCTAGTTTCGAACCGATAAGAACTTTTTCTATTTAAAAAGTTCTTATCGGTTCGAAACTAGATCGATCGACAATTTTGTGGATAGCAAAAAATTTTCATAAATTGCACACCATATTTTGTTAGATTCAGTCTTATTATTCATGATGGGATTATTTCCATCGGAGTGATGTAATATCACAAATAATTCATTGAATTACCTGTATCTAAGGTTTGGGTTTTTTGGTGTTTAGGTAATTTTTTATTTTATTTTTTTTTTGTAAGCTGCAATATATCCATATTTTTTAAAGTTTTTTGCATTATTTTGAATGTTGTTTTATTATATGTTACGCCTATATATTTTTTGCCTGCTAAGTTTTCTTCATTATTGTTAGGGTTTGCAAATTTTTCTTGTTTTTATGTTTTCTATTTAATGTGTCAAGTATTTCGTTTTTATATCCGTTTTTACTGGCTATGTATTTTATGTTATTTAATTCGTCTTGATAATTTTCTGCATTCATTGGTATATTATTGTATTACTTCTATACTAGTATGTTATTGGATATATTTCCGTTTGCTAGTATTTAAATTGAAATAAATAAATAAATAAATAAATAAATCTATTGATCATGTGGTTGTATGCAGCTAGTTTATGTTGGTATGGACGATGTGATTTAACATTTATTGTTTGATCCGTTTGGGTTGGGTTTCGGAATATTTTGAATGTGTATTTTGAATCTATATTTTTGATTGATAAATCCCAAAAATTTATTATGTTATTTTCTTCATTTTCTAACGTGAATTTAATGGAAGGTTCTATGCTGTTTATGTATTGGTGTAATAGATTAAGCTGTCTATTCGTTCCTTTGAATAATAAAATTATATCATCAACGTAGCGATACCAATAAATGATTTTTTCTGTGTGTGGATTTATGTATATATTTTGTTTCAAAATCGTTGAGATATATTTCGGCTAAAGTTCCAGATAGTGGGCTCCCCATAGGTAATCCTTCTGTTTGTTGATAATACTCATTGTTATGTGTGAAATAGTTTTGTTTTGTTATTTCGGTTATTATATTTATTATTTCTTGTGTATCTGTTGGGTTTAAACTATTTTTATTAACTTTTTTTTTTGTTACATTTATTGTATCTTTTATTGGTATGTTAGAAATTAGAATACATGTTGGTTATATCAAACGATGCTAATTTTGCGTTGTGAGGTATTATTATTGGTTCTATTCTATTCTATTGATTAATTCTGTTTTATTTTTTACTGAATAACTGTTATCAAATTTTATGTGATACTTCAATAGTTTGTTTATGTACTTCGCTATTCTGTATGTTGGTGCTGTGGTGAAATTAATTAATGGTCTTAGCGGTGTATCTGGTTTGTGTATTTTTGGTAATCCTCTTATATTTGGTACTGTTGGTTTTATCATTTTGTTATACCTCATGTTCTTATCACTTAATATGTTGATAGATTTGTTGATTATTGTTTTTATTTGTGTATTGAATTCATTCGTTGGATCATTACTTAATTTTTCGATGTTGTTATTAATGATGTATTCATCTTATTGTTGTAGCCTGTGACTAAGGTGACTAATGTATTCCCTTTATCTGCTTTAGTTGTTGTGGCATTGTTTTGTTTGATCTTGTTTTGTATACTGCGTATTGTTTTTATTTCTTTTTTGTTGTTGGTTTTTGAATTGTTTAAATTGTTATTTTTGATTGATATTTCATTAACTATTATTGATCTGATTGCATTTTTGTGGTGAATGTTAGTTTTCAATATTGAATTTTCTATCTCTAACAGATTTTCATTTATTTCTTTTCTTGTGTTGTTTGGTTGTATGCCGTATTTCAATCCTTTTTCCAATAGTTGAGTTTCTTGACTGTTAAATTGTATTTCAGTGTAGTTTTCTATTCTATTGTTATATTGTGGCGGTCTATATTGATTTATTATGTAATTATGATGAGTTCCTATTTCTATTAGTTTTGATTCTTTTAACTTTTTTAGTTTCAATTTTATATTTTCACTTTTCTTTTTTATCGTGCTTTCTATATCATTCAAAAATGTAGATTCAAAACACACATTCAAAATATTCCGAAAACCAACTCAAACGGATCAAACAATAAATATTAAATCAGATCATCCATACCAACGTAAACTAACTGCATACAACCACATGATCAATAGATTGAACAATATACAAATGACTGCAGAAAATTATCAAGACGAATTAAATAACATAAAATACATAGCAAGTAGAAACGGATATAAAAACGAAATAATTGACACATTAAATAGAAAACATAAAAACAAGAAAAATTTGCAAACCGCAACAACAATGAAGAAAACTGAACAGGCAAAAAATACATAGGCGTAACATATAATAAAACAACATTCAACATGCAAAAAACTTTAAAAAAATATGGATATATTGCAGCTTACAAAAAAAAAATAAAATAAAAAATTACCTAAACACCAAAAAACCCAAACTTTAGATACAGGTGTTTATAAAATTACCTGTGATGACTGCAGTAAATTTTATATAGGTCAAACGGGGCGGTCCTTCACAAAAAGATTTATTGAACACACCAGTGAAATTAATAAAAACGATCCAAAATCCAGATATGCCCAACATTTAAAAATAGAAAAACACAAATACAAAAATATCGACACAAATTTAACCATATTACATAAAAAAAGAAAATGACAACATCTAGATAGATTGGAAGAAATAGAAATATATAAACATAAAAACAATAACAACATTTTAAATGATAAAATCAACACTAAAACTAACAAAATATATGACATAATAATAAAAAATAGCAGTTGAAATAGTATATAAGTAATAAGTTAAGCAAAAATTGAAATAATAATTTAAGAACTGAGGATGACGTAAGCCGAAATCGATATTCAATAAAATGAAAAAATCAAATTCAAATTGTTACTATAAGGAAGTTTATATTATTTATTATTAATAAAAAAAAAATTAAAAATAAACATATTAAAAAGTATATTTTTAAATATTGCATTTTAATTCAAAAGTGACAAAAGCACACAAACAGTGAATAATATGGAAAACCATTATAACACATATAGTTTAGATTTGTTAAAAATATGAAATTAATGCATCAAATTTTTTATAAATATGATTTAAAAAGGTAATATGAGGTAATAAATTTTCTGCAATTAATTATTATTTATTTTAATTCATTCAAATGAACTGAAATGCATTCTGTTTTGAACAAATTCATAATATCATGTATCATTTTACTTTACTGCCGCTGTAAAAATATGAAATTTACTTTACTGCCGCTGTAATTATATGAAAACTACTTAACTGCCGCGCGCCGTAAAAATGTGAAAGTTAATTTAAAGCCGCCGTAAAAAAAATAAAAATGGCGTTACTTTACAGCCGTTTTGAATAAACGTAAAAAAAGTACGACTTAAACCTTCTCTCTAGGGGCAGTAAAGTAAAATACAGCCGTTTGCCGAAAAATATGTTTTTCGGCAAACGGCTGTAAAGTATAACTTTACTGCCGCTAGGGAGTTAGTTAATGTCTTACTTTTTTGACTGCGGCTGTAAAGTAGCATTTGTTATTTGTTATTTTGTTATTTTTTTAAACAAATTGTATAACTATGACAACAAAAAAGTTGATTCTCATTGGATAATGAAATTTTGAATTATTGTATAAATTTTGTATGACAACAAAATAACAACTATTTCAATTGGATTATGAAATTTTGAAAAGGCTGCTTTGATAAAAAACATTTATTCATACAAATTTAAATGTTTTTTTCTCTTTTTTGGAAGTAGTTATGACGATGAAAATTCATATTTATAAAAAATTCGATGTATTCATTTCATATACAGGGTGAGCTTTTTAAAACATGCCAGGCTTTTATCTCGAGAACCATGCTAGATGGGACAAAATAACCAAGGTGATATATGTTAAACGTCGAGGATGACGTTCAATGGTAATATTGAATGACCTTGAAACTCATAAGTATTGGAGATATATGCCAAAATAGGTTTTTTTTAAATTAGAACCTATACATTTAATGTTTTTTTTAATTAAGTAAATCAAACTACACACTTTTTGCTTAAAAATTTTTTTTGTAAAGTGTACGTTTTTGTAGATATGATGACAATTGATTTGCACTAAAGTAAACGTGTCTTCGCTAAGTTCTTCAGTAAAAAAATAAAATTTCAATAAATCAAAAAAAAACAATGAAAATACATTTCACGCAGTAGACCACGATGCAATAATATTTAAATTAATGAATGATTTTCATTGTTTTTTTATTAATTTATCGAAATTTTATTTTTTTCTGAAGAACTTAGCGAAGACACGTTTGCTTTAGTGCAAATCAATTTTCATCATATCTACAAAATCGTACACTTTACAAAAAAAATTTTAAACAAAAAGTGTGTAGTTTGATTTACTTAATTAAAAAAAAACATTAAATGTATAGGTTCTAATTTAAAAAAAACCTATTTTGGCATATATCTCCAATACTTATGAGTTTCAAGGTCATTCAATATTACAATTGGACGTACCCCTCGAGGCTTAACAAATATCACCTTGGGTTATTTTGTCCCATCTAGCATGGTTCTCGAGATAAAAACTTGGCATTTTTTAAAAAACTCACCCTGTATATAAAAAATTTAAACGTTTGCCGAAAAAATAGTGTATTTAATTCGGAGCTAAAGTGACTTTTTGTGTATCTATAATGTGTGTCTATAAACTATAGACTCAACACAAAAAGTATCACTTTAGCTCCTAATTAAATAATGTACAATTATTTTAACGTTTCGGCCAATATCCGTTACCGTTTTCAAAAGGAAAAAAAATATTTACAAATAACGTCAACATTCGTTGAAGAAAAAATTATATATATTGAAAAAAATAAAATATTATTTTATATAATATATTTAAAATTAAATTAAAATATAAGCCTACAAAATAAAAATATAATTTTTATAATATATGGGATAGTTGCATTAAATTTCTAGATATTACTTTGTGTAAATTCAAAAAATGGGACATATTTCCAACAACATATAGACAACATCTGAAGTCAAGAGTGTAAAGTTATTACTGATTTTTTCCAATAAATGTGAAATTAATGGCTGCCACTTGGTCAATTATTGTCATATATGCAGGCATATTAGACAACATTATGGGCAATGGGCATT
Organism: Diogma glabrata; assembly: GCA_963693315.1. Taxonomy (NCBI): domain Eukaryota; kingdom Metazoa; phylum Arthropoda; class Insecta; order Diptera; family Cylindrotomidae; genus Diogma; species Diogma glabrata. Next base: position 271,369,935 of record OY856186.1, read on the forward strand.
TAAATTTTTTTGGTGATTTTTGTGAGCAATTAAACTCAAGTAACTACTTTATGAATCATGTGAATTTTTTCAATTCGAAATCAGTTTTGGGTTTTTTTCTGAATAAACCGAAAGATTATTGCATTAAAACTACATTTTTCTCTTTATACGTGTTTCGATAGGGATTCGAACTCGTAACCTTATCATTAACTCGTAAACTTATTATTAAAAATCCAAATTTAATGTAATAGTACATAATGATGCAAGGACCTAAAGTTACGGTTTTTGGACGTATGCGGAGTTTGCGAATCGAGGCGTCAGCCGAGATTTGCACCCACATTAAGTCCAAAATAGCCAACGTCCGTGCATCATATACTATTTTTTATTCGCCGCAAGCAAACTATTTAAAAAATTGTTCAATATAAATCAAAATTAAAAATTTTATATTAGGAAATTTGGAATCGAAAGGTTGCTTTGATAAAAATTTCTATTTTTTACAGAATTTAAACAAATGCAAATGTTTTTTACTTTTTTGGCCGTAACTATGACAACAAAATATATGGTTAAAAAGTGACACTTTAAGGCCGCAAATCACAGTAATAAAGAAATACTTTAATATGTAGGCGAATTAAAACTCCTTTTTGATTAAAATTCAAATAATTTGTTTGAAGAAAAAAATTTTTCACAAAGCAAAAACATATACATATACATATTATAAACAACATATACAGTATTCTCCTAATTATTCCAAATTGCGAGAAACGAGTTTTAGTAGAATATATTATTTTATATATCTGTTGACGTTTTTTTTGGTATCACAATAAAATCTGAAAATCAAAACAACAAATTTTTTATTCGCCTACATATTAAAGTGTTACTTTATTACTGTGATTTGCGGCCTTAAAGTGTCACTTTTTAACCATATATTTTGTTGTCATAGTTACGGCCAAAGAAGTAAAAAACATTTGTATTTGTTTAAATTCTGTAAAAAATATAGAAATTTTTATCAAAGCAACATTTCGATTCCAAACTTCCTAATATAAAATTTTTAGTTTTGATTTATATTGAACAATTTTTTTAAATAGATTGCTTGCGGCGAATAAAAAATAGTATATGATTCACGGACGTAAGCCATTTCGGACTTAATAATCGGCTAGCGCCTCGATTCGCAAACGGCACATACGTCCAAAAACCTTAACTTTACGTCCTTGAATCATAATGTACTATTTTATTCGCCTACATATTAAAGTGGTATTTTATTACTGTGATTTGCGGCCGTAAAGTGTCACTTTTTAGCCATATATTTTGTTGTCATAGTTACGTCCAAAAAAGTAAAACACATTTGTGTTTGTTTAAATTCTATAAAAAATAGAAATTTTTATCAAAGCTACCATTAAATTCAAAATTTCATAATCCAATTAAAATTATTGTTATTATTTGTTGTCATAGTTACACAATAATTTGGAAAAAATAACAAATATTTTGTCAAAGGTTGCTTGTTCAACATATTTTTATTTCAAAATTTATGCAGATTTATAATTTTGATTTAAAATAAGCATTTTTTTTTAAATATTTAGCTTGCGGCGAATAAAAATTAGTATATGACGCACGGACGTAAGCTATTTTGGCCTTAATGTGGGTGCAAAACTCGGCTGGCGCCTTGATTTGCAAACTCCACATACAAAAAAAGTTTGGGCTTCTCGCGATCAAAAAGGCGTAAAGAAACTGCAATTAGATTCAAATGGCATCCATGGGTCCAATTCATATGCACCGACAAAAACAAAGTGCATTTAATTTGGACCGAGCGGTCCAAATAGCGGCCCAAAGAAGTTTATTGAAGTGCTTTGACATGTATATATATATATATATATATATATATATGTATATACTATATACATTTCTCCTATCACAGTAAATTATAAATTACATCACACTATCCATGACATGTAAATTGATTATTTCAAATAGCGTGCGGTAAGTAAAAAAAAGCGTGCTATAATTGTCTCAGTTATTGAGTATAATGGCTTGGACCTTTGTATTCAGACAACAATATATCCTATTACACATGCCGGTAACAAAAAAACACAAAAACGGAAAAAACGTACGTCTATAACAAACGGACTCAAATCCGGGAACCTCTTAATCTATATCTAACGAAATTAGCCTAACATCACTCAACCTCCAGATATAACGTTCACAATATTATGCTTAGATTATTAGGTATCTATATATATATATACAAATATATATACCTACTATATATTTATATAATATCGTTATAGTAATTTATAAAAAAAAAAAGAAAGAATTTACTTGATGTTAGAATGTTGTTGATGATCAGTTTACCGCGTTCCAACGTAACAAGGTCAATTGATTCAACTAGCTCAATTAGTCTAGAATATTTCCTCTACTCTTTCCTCTGAAGGTGCCCTGATGGGTATTAAGATGTAATTTTTACTTTAAATATCTGCTTCACCATACATATTATACATCTGGAGTTTTTACTCTATACACCTGGAAATACTCAGCTGATAGCTCATCCTGTGACAGACAAGAAAAAATATGGCGTTAATATATTGATAATTAAGGCGACACTTTTCCATTCAACAAAATGGATGTCAACTTCGAACACCAAAAAAACTGAAGCCAGATTGTTTGTCTTTTCTTAAACAAAAAAAAAATTAATATTTTGTATTTTTACAATGTTTATTACAGCACTTTAAATAAATATATAAATTTTTGTACAACTTTCTTGGCTTTCCTTTCTCTTAAATTTGTAACAATCTTTCCGTCCTTAAATCATTACTTAAGATAATTATTTCCGATTTGTTTATATATGTTTTTTTTTTTCAAATTTATTTTTGTTTTGAACAAAGCTTTATTAATACTTATTTGATCACTATACATCAATTTCTTTTTAATTTTTAATTTCAAGAGAATATAAGTTTTATATTTATTTTTAATGCTTTCGCTTTTAATACAAATCATGGAATGAATGTAAAAATGTGATTTTTTTTTCACTTTGACATCTTCTAAAATGAAAAAAAATCAAATCGGATAATACTGAAAATTCAGCAAAGATTAATAACGACAACGACATCTGTTCGCTAGAATTGGAAATAAAATTGAGTACGTTCGTTTGCTTTTTATAGTATATTCAAAATTTAACTAGCAGTTAAGTTTTAGAAAATTTTAAAATTATTATTAATGTAAAAATGAACGGAAACTAATGAAATACATTTCTATTGAATTGAAAACAAAGAGGAATTTGGTTTTATTATTGTTTTGCGATTATTGCGATCGTTACACCATGAATTCAAGGTAAAAATCAAGATTTCTACTCTTGAAATCACAAAAACGTCGCCATCCCCTCCATGACAGAAAACCACCGAACTACTTCCACTTATTAAATTGTATCTGGGATCGAGATACCCACAGTCACTGGCGTCAAGACCGATGACCGGTTCCAACACTCATGAAGTCCTTAAGAACTTCACTGAGCATTGAGACCGACCATCCATCCGAACGTCAGCACCATGGACACCCCGATGCAACCAGTAAGTATGACCTGAAGATGTGAACCCCAGAGACGACAATCAGCCAGAGGAACAACCCTACCTAACGAAAAGACATCATTCCCTGATGTCCTTCGCGTGATGGACTCCAAGATTCTTACCGCTCATATCTGTGCACTCATAGAGTACATTTCCAATCTTAGTCTTAATCATTGCAGGTAAGAACTTTGGAGCCAATTTTGCCGAGAACTTTTTGGTAGCGTCACTCAAATGATGTTGCCGTACAAACACACGTTGTTGTGGTTGAAAAGTCCGTAGTTTAGATCGCAGGTTGTACTGATGTTGCGATTTTTTGAAAGCTGCTTTTAAATTCTGTTGAACCCGGTTCCAAAGCAGAGTCAAATGATCAGAGCGTTCTATTTCCTCACCAGCATCTTCACCAAGCTGGTGTAGTGATCTCAACAAATGGTAAGTATTTCCATCCGAGATTGGATGTTGACCAAACAATAAATAGTACGGTGAGTACTTGGTAGCAGAATGTACTGCAGCCCGCAGTGCATATGCGATTTCACCAATTTGTGAATCCCACTTGGTGTGTTGACCTTTAATGAACGCTCGAATTGCTGCTAAAACTGACCTATTGACCCGCTCTGACGCGTTACTTTGAGGACTATAAACACCGGTCCTAATGTGTTTAATGCCGAAATCTGACAAAAGACTTTGAAAGTTCCTACTAGTGAACTGTTTGCCATTGTCACTGTGTAGAAACTCTGGTACCCCATATGTAAGAAACACTTCATTCCTTAGAAAAGCATTCACCTTCGGTGAAGTTGCGTTTCTAAGTGGTTTCAGTAGTACAAACTTCGTAGCATGATCCAGAACTATCAATAACACCGTATTCCCAAGTGTAGAACGAGGGTACGGTCCCAAAAATCTATATAGACTCTCTGCCATGGACGTGCTGTTTCGAATTGATATTGCATCGGAGGACGCAATATCTGATTCGTGGCTTTTGTTTGTTTACATGTGTCGCAGGACACAACATAGTTGTGTACCTGCGACGCCATGCCCGGCCAATAATAAAGACGTCGAAGCAATTCTAAAGTCTTTTTAACACCTCCATGAGCAGCAGTACTATCATCATGATGTTTCTGAATCATGTTTGAAGTCATCGGTTTTGGTACCCAGAGTTTCCACACAGGAACATCGTTAGGTATTGCATCAGGTCTTGGCTCAATACGTATGTATAGCCTATCATCCACGACTTTAACAGATGGAAAGTCCTTAGGAGATGATTGAACTTTAGCTATCATATCCGTATATTCCTTGTGCCGATAACCTTCATTGTCGATTTTGATGTCGTTAATGTGATGTGTTAATGCTTCCGTCAATTCCTCGTCTGTATCGTCATAAAGACGAGATAGAGCATCAGGGACTATATTTTGGGTACCCTTTTGGTGGACAATGGTAAAATCCATATGTTGGAGTTTTAGGCTCCACCTAGCCAGACGGCCACTCAAGTCTTTCTGTGACATAAGCCACTTCAGACTTGAGTGATCAGTCACAATTGTAAATCGGTGACCTTCAACATAGCCCCTGAATTTCTTCACACTCAGAATTGCCGCAAGACATTCCAACTCAGAAACCGAATAGTTTCGTTCAGCTTTATTAAGTTTTTTCGACATGAAGGCTATCGGACACTCTTGTCCGTCAGTATCAACCTGATACAACACACTACCTACCCCTGTCAGACTCGCATCGCATCTAATAAAGAACTCTTTATTATAATCAGGGTTTACTAATACCGGTGCTGTAGTCAGCAATCGTTTTAAATTTTCGAAAGCAGCTTGCGCTTCCAATGTCCATTTCAATTTTCCCGAGCTCTTCTTCAATAAATCTGTAATTGGTGATACCACGCTTGCATAATTTGGTATGAAACGTTGGTACCAACCAGCCATTCCCAATAGTCTACGTATTTGTTTTACTGTAGATGGAGCTGGATACTCAGCAACAGCTCTTACCTTGTCAGGGTCTGTTCGAAGACCATCTTCACCAACCAAAAATCCCAAGTATTTCACCTCTCTCAGAACAAATTTACTTTTCTTGAGGTTTATTGTTAACCCAGCCGCTCTTAACAATGAAGAGACCTTGGACAGCAATTCCATATGTTCCTGGAACGTGGAAGAGACTACCAATAGATCATCTAAATAAACAAAGACATTTTCGTGATATTGATGTGGTATCACTTTGTGCATTAGCCGACACATTGTCTGGGGAGCATTGCACAATCCAAAGGGCATAACCCGGAATTGATACAATGGACGGCCAGGCACTGTGAAGGCTGTCTTGTCTCTAGATGCTTCTGCCAGAGGAATCTGCCAGAAAGCATCTTTGAGATCAATACTTGAAATGTACTTTGTGCTATTTAGACGACCTAGTAAGCCATCAATCAAGGGAAGTGGGTAAGCGTCCTTTTTAGTTAGTGAATTGACACGACGGCTATCAATACATAATCTGTTTTTACCAGATTCTTTTTGTACCAAAACCACTGGCGAGCACCAAGAACTGTTACTCTCTTCGATCACGCCCATTTGAAGCATTCGGTCGAGTTCGGCATAAACCTTTAGTTGAACAGCCGGCGATGTGGGATAGTGCCTCTGTTTAACAGGTGCACTATCACCAACATCGATGACATGTTCAACCAAAGAAGTCTTTCCGAGCCCAGACACTTCAAATGACGGGAAAGAATCCTTGATCATATCCAGTTCATGTTGCTGGTCAGTGGTGAGGTTATGTGTATTAAAATTTTGTAGCTCTGTGCGAGTCAGTTCACTAACAAAAGAAGGAACAATACCGAATTTCTCCCAGAAATCTATGCCCAGGTAGAGCTCTTCTCGTAATCCAGGGACTATATGGAACCGCATTGGTTTAGTGGAGCCATTCACAGTTATTGGAATTTCGATTTAACCCAAAATTTTATTTGCAGTACCATCTGCCGTACGAATACACGAAGTGTACTTACGGTAAGTTGTACCTGATGATTCCAATAAATCCAAGGAATTTCTTCCAAGTATTGTGATTGACGCTCCACTATCCAATAATCCTGAAATATTTTTGTCCAAAATCCTAATTGTCAATCGCGGCCGAGGATCCTTTGTTTCTGAAAGGATAGATGAAACACAAGCTTTACGAAATAATTTCCTCATCCTCCAATATCTAATGTTACGTTCAAGACGTCTAAAATATGTTCGATGTAATGATGGGAAATTAAATGTACTAGGTGATTTTATTCTGGTTTCCTGAGTGGTGATCGATCGTCCTGCGTTGCTACATCTCTCGTCGTTTTCTTCGGGCTCATTGGATGTTGAACCGAGGGTACCATCCCCGAAGCATGTACTCTCGGACGGTAGTTTACCGACGGGTGACAATATGAACAATTTGCATATATAACGTCCGGCTTGTTACATTTCCAGCAGTGCAATTTTATCCGATTCTTAGAGCAATCAGGAGCTCGATGACCGTTTACTCCACATCTGAAACATACTATTGGTTGTCTGGATATTGATGGACCAGGTTGACTGTTGTCAAATGTTATGCTAGGTCGCTGCAATATCCGTCTCTGTGTTGAATCCACCGCATCAATATATCCATGTTGTTCTGCTTCAGCATCCACCTCATAATCATCCATCTGTTGTACCTCGCTAATTCTTAAATTTGATGTTCTGGTTGGAACTGGTGTGGACCACAAACGTTCAAACTTCTGACACAAAGTCCGAAGTTCATCAATAGAATGTATTGTTGCTGCAAGTGTAGCATTTTTGAGCTCCACACTCAGTCCCTCCCGAGCAATCTCTAGCATTTCACGGTCAGCAAATGGACGTGCTAAGCGACGGTTTAACGAACCGATCTCCACTAGATATTCGTATACGCTCTCCTTTGACTTTTGTTTGCGGTTCAGAAGAACGCGCAAGATCGCCTTATCATCAGTGAGCGTACCGAAGGTTTGTAGGAGTCCCTCCCTTAGCACTGGATAGGTCACCACCTCATATTCATGAGTTAAGTTCAAATAGTATCTGTCGGCAGCCCCCTTGAGATACCGTGGAACGATAGACCTAAGGTCGTCCCAATTCACGCGGTCCCTCCTGGCAGCCGCCTCAACTCTGTGAACGAACTCATGAACATCAGGAGAGTGACCATCTCCTGTGAAGGTTGGAACCCAATTTGAGTCATAACGACTCAAATTGTTCCCACGAACCCCTCGGTTCTCCACTGGTGCTAACACTGGAGCCGCGTCACGCCATACCTGAGGAGGTTGGTTGTATGGTGGTGGTGCTGTTAGTGGAGCTTGTGGATAATTTAATGATTGTTGTTGTACCAATGCTGGATTGTTGTGTATGTGTTCAGCTTGGAAAGATGGACCCAATAGTGGTATTGCAAGGTCCTCTACTCTCAAACCTGATTGCTGAAAATAAGCCGGTGGTAATTGATCCGACCGTCTCTGTTGTTGATGGTCTGTACGATTCAGACTATTGTCTCAGTTATTGGCTGTACTGGGATCGGTGTGGATCTCTCACCTGGTCGAAAAGCAGGTGAAGCAGATGGAGCAGATGATACTCCTGGTTTATTCTGTATAATTGGACGTGTTGACAGTGATCCTATTATATCCCAAGCGCGTGACAATTGCGAGATAGCGTAGGTGCGGGCTTCTTGCAAGTCATTGCGAGGACCCAACCTATTCATCCTACCTGTATAATGCAACACTCGATTCGCCAAACCATCTAAGAAGGTCTGATCAATCGGTGGCTGAAGTCGTCGTACTTGATTTAAAATAAGTTGTGCTGCCTGCACCACCATTTGAGATTCCTCTATCAAATCTCTCGCATGAGACACTGTTATTGGAACTGACCCATGATCTACATGGTTTCGCAGTTCCTCTGCCCAATCGGCCCCCCCGAAGTTCACACCCCGAACCAAACATTCGACCAGTAGTTCGCTGGGTTCCAGACCATAGAACGGATGGTCAACGTCTATTTGGTTTGACATTTTGATGGTAAAACCCGTAAAATTATGAACTCGCAAACACCAACAATACTAAAACCAATTCTCAACAACAATAAAAAAGTAGTTAGTACTCTGTAAAAGTGAAAACGAAAGACGCAAAACGAACAAAAAAACAACGAACGCCCCAAAAAAAGATTTTGTAAAAACAAACTTGTACAAGAACAAAAAAAACCGCTGTCGCCGCCAATCCTTACTGAATCTTTTACAAAAGTTCCTAAAATATTGTATATGTAAAAATATAATTTATTTATTTAATTTCAGATATACTGAAATATATATATATACCTAAAATTAGTTATTGACGATAGCACCCCTAAGAATATTTATTTATTTTTAAAAGAAAATTGAAAAATAAAAATATTTAGAAGAATGTTTATTTATTGGATGCACCGTCCTAACTTTGAAATATTGATTTATTTTTTTTAAAAAAAATAAAAAATATTTATTTATATCTTGAAGTATTGTGTAGTTAAAAAAAATTATTTATTTAGTTACCTAAAACTATTTAAATTACGAAAAAAATTATTTATTTATTTACCTAAAATTATTTTAATTAACGAAAATTTAATTTATTTAATAAAAATTTTATTTATTTAATTTTTGAAAAATTTGTTTGATTTATTTTATTTTTATTTAATATAATAAGAGATTCCCAAAATCAAGATTCGTCTGGAGACAATTTAAAAAGTAAGTATGGCTACAATATCCATATTGTTTAAATTTAAAATATCGCGTTCGCGAGCCCACTCCAACAATGCATGTGAGAACTGACTAGAAAAGCCCCTAACGACCAGATTCTACAGAACAGATTCTCCCCAACCTAATAAAAACAATCACAACTGTCACGATTAGACACTAGGTCCATTTCTACTGACCCAGTTGTGCTTGTTTAACCTACAAATAAATTACAACTAAACCTAATGCGAAAGTTGAAGAACGCTCCCGAGCACCAGACTTCAAAACCTAAACTCCATGAAAAACTGTCTATTGTAAAGCTAAATGGAAAAATGGAAAAGTTTATGAATTTGTATGAGGTGAAGCCTCTGATCCTGAAAGCAAAAGTACAATTGGTTCTTCTCTTCATTACACCGAAGAAGCCCCTGAGCAAAGAATGGTACTACCGGTTTGCACCTAAGTACAAACACAGCAACACCACTCCTCGTCCCTGAGAACTTCCTCGCCGAATGAAGAGAAGAAACCAATGTTCTTCGATCGCATAACCCCGATGGCCATAGGCGATCTAAGAACGACATCAATGTTAAGGGGATAAGCCCCATGGATGGCTTGTTAGGCCTACCGCTGAAGAAAGAGATTAATTATAACCTTATACAATACCATATATATATATAAAAACCCCAATAATTGGTTTTCCAAAAGAAATTCAAAAAAAAGTTAATCACCAATAAAAAATTGAAAATACAAAAAATATATCCTGCACACACCCATATCATGTTCAATGAGCGAATTCAACGAACCATTGTACTTGTATTTGTATACAATAACCTATTTACAACTATGTACAAGACTGTACATTGACAGTACCAAAAAATATTTACAAAATATGTACAATGTCATTCCAAAATATGTACACGATTATATACAAAAATATGTACAATGACAAATTATTTACAAATATGTACAATATGTACAAAAACAAATTCCAATGACAGCACAAAAAAACAATCTCCAAAAAAAATTGCTGTCCCAAAACGGTTTTTTTTCAAACAAGCAAAAAAATAATTAATTTTAATTAATTATACAATGAGGAACAGGGGCCTCCTGTGGACCAGACCACTCCTCTACCTGTCGCATGGTCGGTGAGGTGGGAACCACCTCAACCAGCTCCTCTATTTGAGTACTCTTGGTCGAGGAAGCTCCCAGCTCCACGACCAAGCGACTCTCCTTCGCCTTCTTCCTCCTCTCCTTTCTCTTCAGGTGTGAGCTCCTGTTTCTGGAGATCCTCCTTCTCTCTCTCCAGCCCACATTCACTTCCTCAGTCACTTCATCCATCTCATCCGCTTCCTCATTCACCCGATTCAACTCCTCATTCACTATTTCACGAATCAGATCACTCAATAACTTATCATACCGTTCTCCATAAATATCATCCATAATTTCCAAATATATTTCATTTTTCACCTCATTCAAAACCACATTTATTATTACATCCACCACATTCCTCGCCTCAACCATTCTCTCCTTTCTCTCCACATTCGCTCTCTCATCCACCTCATTCATCCACGGCTCACACCCCCCTGGCCGACACCTCCTTCTCAACCCCTGGAACCTCCTGATTGTATACATTATTGAATTAGAATTGAAACGAAAAAAGGTTATTGAACCAGATAAATTAAAAATTCTTGCAAAATTGCAAAATCGCAAAAAAAAACCCAAAACTGGTTTTATATTTAAAGAAAAAAAACCCAGTAAGTGGTTTCCAAAAAAAAAGGCAGAAAAGCAAAAACCGGTTTGACGGCCAACGCCCAAATTAACTTTTTGCTTTCCCACTAAAATTAATAACTGTAAAAAAAAACTCAAATAATGGTCCCTTTTGTTCGACGCCACGTATAATTGTCTCAGTTATTGAGTATAATGGCTTGGACCTTTGTATTCAGACAACAATATATCCTATTACACATGCCGGTAACAAAAAAACACAAAAACGGAAAAAACGTACATCTATAACAAACGGACTCAAATCCGGGAACCTCTTAATCTATATCTAACGAAATTAGCCTAACATCACTCAACCTCCAGATATAACGTTCACAATATTATGCTTAGATTATTAGGTATCTATATATATATATACAAATATATATACCTACTATATATTTATATAATATCGTTATAGTAATTTATAAAAAAAAAAAGAAAGAATTTACTTGATGTTAGAATGTTGTTGATGATCAGCTTACCGCGTTCCAACGTAACAAGGTCAATTGATTCAACTAGCTCAATTAGTCTAGAATATTTCCTCTACTCTTTCCTCTGAAGGTGCCCTGATGGGTATTAAGATGTAATTTTTACTTTAAATATCTGCTTCACCATACATATTATACATCTGGAGTTTTTACTCTATACACCTGGAAATACTCAGCTGATAGCTCATCCTGTGACAGACAAGAAAAAATATGGCGTTAATATATTGATAATTAAGGCGACACTTTTCCATTCAACAAAATGGATGTCAACTTCAAACACCAAAAAAACTGAAGCCAGATTGTTTGTCTTTTCTTAAACAAAAAAAAAATTAATATTTTGTATTTTTACAATGTTTATTACAGCACTTTAAATAAATATATAAATTTTTGTACAACTTTCTTGGCTTTCCTTTCTCTTAAATTTGTAACAATCTTTCCGTCCTTAAATCATTACTTAAGATAATTATTTCCGATTTGTTTATATATGTTTTTTTTTTTCAAATTTATTTTTGTTTTGAACAAAGCTTTATTAATACTTATTTGATCACTATACATCAATTTCTTTTTAATTTTTAATTTCAAGAGAATATAAGTTTTATATTTATTTTTAATGCTTTCGCTTTTAATACAAATCATGGAATGAATGTAAAAATGTGATTTTTTTTTCACTTTGACATCTTCTAAAATGAAAAAAAATCAAATCGGATAATACTGAAAATTCAGCAAAGATTAATAACGACAACGACATCTGTTCGCTAGAATTGGAAATAAAATTGAGTACGTTCGTTTGCTTTTTATAGTATATTCAAAATTTAACTAGCAGTTAAGTTTTAGAAAATTTTAAAATTATTATTAATGTAAAAATGAACGGAAACTAATGAAATACATTTCTATTGAATTGAAAACAAAGAGGAATTTGGTTTTATTATTGTTTTGCGATTATTGCGATCGTTACAGTGCGGTAATGGATTTTCATATATATATTACCGCACGCTTTTAATAAAAAGAAAAATTTTTATTTAACGAAAAATTTGATTTTTAAAAATTAAATAATTCAATTCATTTTGACACAGAATAATGCAAAGCCTACCACAATTTGTGAACTATTTGCATTTAATTTATAATTAGTAGTTCATTTTTTCAAGTAATTATATGCGTTTGGGCATTAAAACAAAGTCGTAGAAAAAGTATATAACAAATCTCGAGTTGTAAAGCATTTTCCATGCTCGTGAAGATACTGCACTCGACGCTACGCGTCTCGTGCGCAAAATTTTCCCTCGCATGTAAAATGCTATTTACAACTCTAGATATGTAATATACTAATACAAAATTAAGAAAACAAATTGAAATTTCTTAGGTTCAAATTACATTTTAACATATTTTCGACTTTTTTTATTAGTTTGGGGTTTTAACTCTAAAACCTTGGGGTTAAAGTTAAATTGCATTAATGCACAGAATAAAAAAAAAATCATTTTCTTTACGTTAAATTGGACCGTAGGTCCAATTTATTTACAATAACGTTTTAATGGGGCATATAAATTGGACCGTGCATCATATATTCTACGTATTTACAGAATTCACGATAGGACCGAAAATTTTAAATAAAAACATTATAAAAATTATGAAAAATTGTCAGAAGCCGTTGAGGCCATTGAAAATGGAGTGTCAATATATTCATTTTCGAAAACATTTAAAATACCGAAAACGACGTTACTATAAGAAAAATAAATAATAAAAAGAACAATATTGCTGATGTTGCTGCAGGTGCAAGTTGCATTTTATCAAATGAGCAAGAGCAGCATTTATGCCAATGGGTTAAAAAGTCCTCCAAAAGAGGATTTTCTAAATTTAAAGCCACGCTTTTTGATTCAGTTGCACTTTAAGTGAAAGACCCTAATTTGCCCAATAAATTTCGCAATGGTCCTTCAGATAAAGAATTTACTGAGAATTAAATTATGATATTAACAAATTTTATATTTATTTAGGAAAATGTTGGTATAAAGGCTTTCTCTTAGGAAATCCAGATATATCCACTATAATGACACAAAATATCTTGATCACAAAAGTGACTACAACTGAAAAAAGAATCGTGGATTGGTTCCAAGGGATTTTGTCATATTTGACAGAGAAACATTTGATAAATGTAATGGAGGATCCAAGTCGCATCGTTAACTGCGACGAAACGGTTTTCTTTTTAGCACCAAAAGATAATCTTATACTTGCCAAAAAATGCCAAAGGTGCGTACACAGCTTAAAGGTAAATGACGACAAAGAATGCCTCACTACAATGGCAATGGTAAACTATGCTCATGTTTGATTACAAGAGTATTTCACAGAACTTAGTCCCAAAGGTACTACTTGGATGAGCTATCGGTAAAAGCGATTCTGGATGGCAAATAGAAGAATAATTTTACGAATACGTTATAATATTTTTTATCAATGGATAGTGGAACAAGAACTACAGCTTCCTGTAATATTATTCGTCGATGGGCACATGTCTCTCACCAAAAATAAATTAATTTTAGTGGCATTAACTTTTAATGCTACTCACATAATTCAACCACTGAATGTAGTTTTTTAAGTTTTTAAATTGCTAAAAAGTGCTTGGAAAAATGCTGTAACGACTTGGCAGTTCGAAAATAATGGCGCTAAAATCAAACGAGAAGACTTTGCACCATTATTAAACTCAATTCTTCTCAAACCAGAAGTAAACCAAAACGTTAAAAGTGGTTTTAAAGCTACTGGACTCTTTCCGTTCGATCAAAATGCCATTAATTACGTGCAAATTTATTTCAAAAAATTTAATATCTGTGAGTGTGCCAGTTCAACAAAATTCTATTTCAAAATATAACGCATTTTTAACGTTATAAGAAAGAAAAATTCCGTAAAAAGATTGAAAAATTCAATTCAAATTTAATGTCATGAAAATTGGGAAGGACCAAAAGAAGATGAAAGCTTATTTAATTTATGTAAAAAGCATAAAAATATGGAAGAAGAAATTTCGATTGCAGCTGACAGAACCCTTTACAAAACAACATGACGATGGATGCTGAAAACTATTTAAATGATTTGCTTGCAGAAAACGGTATAGTCATGTTAAATATTTTGTTTTATTTATTTTATTTATATTTTTTTAAGATGGTTTGACAGAGTTGAATAAGGATAAACCGAATTCATCATTTTCAGGCATGGTGGAAAATGCTCCACGAAAAGAAGAATTATCAGATGAAACAATTTAAATGTACTAACACCATTTAAAAAAATATTATTTTGGCCAAATAAAGACTCAAAGGAATCCGTCAACAAAAAAAAGAAAAACTTCCTGCTGTCGCATCATCAGAACAATGGGGCACATAACATACCATATAAAAAACAAGGATATATGCTTCAACGGTCCGATTTACCTCCTTTACAAAATCAGAGTAGTCCAATTTACCATCCTCGTCAATATTGAATTAATTTTAATTTTTTTAATCGAAAGTACTAAAGTTAATTGACATAAAATAAAAAAAGTCATATATTTTTCTGTCAGAAATTGAATATTGTTTTACTTATTTGAAAAAAAAACTCTTTAAAATTTCCGAATATAGTCAGTCATATTTATTCGACTTCAAAGTCTTAACTCTTAAATATAGGTCCAAATAACCCGCCATTACCTTAAGTATTTAATTTTAAATTGATTTGCGTTTTATAGGGATTCCCCGGTATTCCCCGGATTAAGTTTTTCAATCTTGAATCCCGTGATTAAATACTGCCGTTTTTTAAAAATCTCTATACATGTGTTGTTTTCTCGGCAGTACAGGACAAACAAAACATTTGGTTTGTATTTGTTATTGTATTACATTTTTTTTCTATAAAAGGTACAGTGAAGGAACAAATAAACATTATTTGTTGAGAACATTCTGTGTGAACTTCTAGATCGAACTGAATACTATATAAACTGGTTATGTTGCACAAAATTAATTAATTGTAAAACAAACGATATATCGTGAACATAAAACCATGTAAATAGAAGCAAAATGATTTTTTAATTGTGAATAAATTTTTAATTATTATTTTACGTCGCAACAGTGCATATTGCTGATATCAAATTTCATAACTGTGTAAAATTTATGATAGATCTTTGTGGAGATTCAAACCTTTTGCTTGAAATGAAAGTTGAAAACTTTTAGAGATTTTTTTAAATTTTATTTTCTACCGATGGTTATTGGTTTAATCTTTATTTTGTTTGTTCAATTCAAATAAATTGCAAACGATTTTTAGTTTTGACCCCGCCCAAATAGACTTTATGACCATGCAAAAATTTGATGAAAATGAAATGGATATTATTTCAGGTAGTGATAATGTAGTTCGATCGCCTAAAGAAAGTTTCAACCAGGTGTTTTCAGTATTTTTCTTTTTTTGAAAATTCAATCAATCGAGTATGACACTTTTAATCTCAGGATAATGCAACAAGTTTCAAGATAGGTTCCAGTTTGTAATTAGAGTGTAATGATGGAAAGAAGATGCATTATCATTATCACTGTACGCTAAGGACCGATAAATCAAATATTGTATTAAAACTGTTTACCCAGCAATACATTTTCTTAGGTGCATGTTAAATTGTTTCAACTGAGCCTTGTAGTTTGTGGTTTGTTTTAGTTCTTACTATTGGTATTAATGTATTTAAACGAGAAACCCCAAAATCTCCTTGTTCGTTGTTTTTTTGTTCAATATAATATACTGAGTATAACACATTAGCTCCGACGTCAATGAGTTTAATAAATGACTACCGTTGAACAACAAACACAATCTCTTGTATATAATATGTAAGATATAAGACATTCACTTCCTATAAAAATTAAATTCTCTGCATTACAAAATAAATTAAAAATTTTAATTTAAATTTTAATTTAACACATCAACCATATGCCGACCTTCACTTTAATCTATATTATATTTTTGTTATTATTATTATAACAATTGCATATCTTGTCGTAATCGTTTAACGATCACAATAAGATTCTTATATTTGCGATGATTCATTTTTTTATTGAATTAATAATTAATTATTATTAATTTTAATGAATGTGTTTGACGTGATAAAAACTCTAGTGATTTAGACGGAACATTTATTTTATATATTTTATTTTTGTATTTCCAGATGGCGTGGAAGTGTATACAAACTTATATGGAGAGAATTACTAGCATACTTAGGATTATATTACACATTAAATTTTATTTATAGATATGCGTTAAATGAAGATCAAAAAAGGTAATATATCAATTAAGTTTCAATACAATAAATCAACTATATCAAATTTATAAACTTAACAACATTATGACTACTGTAAACACTTTTTTTTGTGGTTTTAGTTTTAAGTAATATAATCCACATGAGAGTGATTTAATTAATAATTGTGTGCAATTTTTATTTGTTGTTATTCAATTGACGTATTAACATTTTAAAGAATAAAAAAACGTCATAAATTCAGTTCTGGAAACGGTTAATTTGAATTGATTACACCGATACATGATCAAATTAACCGTGTGTGATTAATCAATTTCTAATGCTAATTTTTTATTCATTGAATAAAAAAAATCTATATACTAAAACCAAATCCACAATACAATTTTATATATAACCATTAAAAAAACAAACACAAAATTATAATTTTTTCAATACATTTTCATCATATCAATATTCAAATTATAACAAAACGAACAAATTTTCAATTAATTTTATTAATTTCCAGAGATTTTAGTAAATTCCAGAATTACATCTATCAAAATTTTGGGTATGCAAAAATGGATTTTTTTTGACATGCACTCAAAAATAAGTTGTTTTTATGTGTGCTTTTTGTAAGTCCTTGCCGCTTTAAGTCGCTTTATATTTTCAATTATTTGCTTTGCTATAAATCCTTCAATGTTTTGTTTTGTTGATTTTGGTTTAATGTTGATCTTGCACGAAGTATTGACAGTTATAAATATTTGTTTAGATCGGATATGAAAAAAAATTGCACACAATTATCATTGTTCATTGATTAGTTTGTGTATTATTGAGATTATATCTATCGTAGTTTTTGTTGTGTTCATATGTAATTAATAATATTGTTACATTCAATCATAATATGTATATTTTATTATTCGTTTATTTTTAAATCATCATCATTTCGTCGCTTTAATAATGAAATGACGTATACGCAAAAGTATAGTTTCGAGATATTTGAGTTTAAAGTTTGATGTGCGCATGCATTTGCATGGACGTTAATTTATAATTTATTAATTCTTACCCCCAGTCATAAAACAATTCGAAAATGTAAAAATGCCAATTCAAAGATACCCTTATGGGGAATGCAGCGCACCTATTATATAAAAACAACGTATAAATAGCATACGTTGTTTCATTATTAAAGCGACGATTTGTTGCCAGTTGCCACACCGTTTGGGTAACTAATTTTACCACCTCACTCCACCTTCTTCCTGCATCAGCTTTTTAGGCTTTCTTGCTTTTGATTATTTTTAGAAAAAACCCATAGAAATAGTGTGTATTATTTTACGTATATTTTCTTATGATTTTTAACAGTGTAAGCAAAAAATTTACAGTGTATTGTTTATTTCTATAGACCAGTTAATTACGTGTACAATGCACATTAAACGGTTGATATTGGTTGATACTCTTGCAATTTGATTTCAAAGTTACTCTAAATTTGAAATGTCAAAAATGTTTCGGACCACTCTGCTCTCAACTTAAACACTTTCAATTTTTCTTTAAGAATGTCGTATTTGTATACCTATGCTACTTGGAGGCCAAATAGGAAGTCGATCTAAAGTGGTCGGATCGGGTTCAGCGTCGGTTGTCTAGATCCCACATTTCATCAAAACCATTATATATTTCTTAAAATTATGAAATAATTCCTAAAATTTGTTCACGAGAGTAAAAGTAGAAAAATAATTTTTTTCTTGCGGACTTATATCATCTAAATAAATAATTCTTTAAGCTAAACTGTTTGCGTAACTTGTTTAATTCCCCAAACTGGCAATGACACAATAATGTAAACTTTAATTTCAGCGAATTTTAATTCGAAAGCTTACATTCAATTGTTTTCTGTATATTTTGTTTTTATTATTTTAAATAGGAGAATCATTTATTTTCTGTTATTTGTTTTGTTGAAAATATTATCACGTTGAATTTTTACATTTTTGCTTTTAATGCAAAATATATGTTGAATGTGATGAAGTACAAATATTGGCAAATGAAAAAGTTGTGATATCAGGAGCCCTACAATAAATATATAAGGATCAAGGGAGCAACAGCTTTTCCCTTCCTTAATTTTTTTCCTCTCTCTGTTATTCTATTCCTTTTGTTTAATTTACTTTTATTTTTTCTGTCTCTTTTAATTAATTATCTCGGCTTTTAAATATCTCGTACTAAATCAACAATAAAAAAACAGCAATCATAAGAACTATATTAATTATTCTAACTAGAAAATAATCACATGCTATTTGTTGCAACCATAAAACAAGATCATATGATAATATAACAGAGCATGAGTTCAAGATCATCTCGCACAATCCAATATCAAGCGAAACCCACTCACATAGAATTTAATAATAAAGTTTGAATAACAAATGAACAAAAAAACGATCAAAATTAATTTTTGTTTTAAATTTTACTAAGTTGAATCGATCGATCATTTGTATAAATTAAAATCGAAAATTAAATTTGTTAGGTTAAGTGTTCAAGTGTTGACAAGTTTATTAGTAATTAAGGTGGAATGAGGTGTGATATGAAATTCAATTTATAATTGTTAATTTAATAAATTTTATTTTGATCTATTTACATATTTAATATAATTTGATCACAATAATATATTCAATTTATGTTTGTTGATTTATTGGTACATAGGGTGTTTTGTAGGTAACAAATATATCAATTCAAACCACGTTTACAGTGACATAGCAAATTATTAGATAGTAGATAGCTCTAGTCTTCAGTCGAGACAATGGTAGTGTTCGGTCGTACAAAATGATAAAAAATATTACGACATTTTACGCCCTATTAAAGTTAGCCGAAAGTCGATGCGGTAGGTTGATAATAAAATATCATCCGAAAGGACACTAACTAAATAATAGCGAATACTTTATAGATGGTCAAAAGTAATATATTAAAAAAAATTTGGGAAAAGTTTCATGTGGGAAATCTCGGAAGATTCGATTTTCTAAATTTTTTTGTGAGTATTGTAAAAATCCTGCCTTTAAAGTATAATTCCTGGCGATAGATCGAATTGATCACAACGGTTTAAAGTAATTTCTGGGAAAAAATATTGAATCAAAGTACATGTCGGAAATCCTGCCTTTAAAGTGCTGTCTGTCAAATCGAATTTTCCGAGACATGAAACTTTACCTAAAATTTTTTTTCCAGAGAATACTTTTGACCATGTATAAAATATTCGCTATTATTTAGAATTTTAACCGTTTTCCATACGTATATCTGGATTCTGGAGAGTATTTAGTGATGTATTGAGTTTTGTTGTGAGGTATATCACTTCCTTGGGTTTTGTGTTTAGGCATGATGGCTGATATGCCATCGGGTCCAATTGCTTTTGATGGTTCGATTTTTCTAATTGCATTCTCAGCTTCATTGAAAAGATATTAAACAGATATTAAAAGTAAAAAGATATTCTCAATGCTATCATTTTTAAGTTTTTAGAAGTGTTGTAAAACTAATCTAGACTCTTTTTTATATTAACTTAGCTTTTCTATAAACTGTGTATTAAACAGCAACAGCAGTAAATTTCGAAGCGCATTTCCTAGAATTTTCTGTAGGAATATCATTGAAGGTGATCATGCAGTTATTTTCAGGTCTTCGAGGGTAGGTTAACACTTTTATAACTCTCCATAGACTTTTACTGGGTTCAAACTCCGAAGTTTGATTTACTCCCTAGCTCTCCATTTGTTCCTCCTATGTTATATAACTACGCTTGTTTATTAGCAGGTTTAGGTTCTAGATTCAAAACCGCATTGAGAACACATGTTCAACCTTGTCGCGTGGGCGAATATGACGAATCGAACTCCGTACGTAATGTGTATGAGAAAAATAAATATAGTTCCATTAATTTCAAAAGAAAAGAAAAATTCATGATATAAGGCCAAAGTAACATTTTTTCATGAAAATAGTTATTAACTTTATTTAACTATTGTTATATTGCAATTAACACTTTACAATTTAAATAAACTTCATTCTGTTGTCAGAAAAACGTTTACCTGTAGTTTTCCTAATCACAGTGAAGTTGTTTGCAAGTATTTTTTCTTTGTTTGCATAATAAGCTGTTAACTTCGAAATAAAGTAGTCATTACTTTAATTTTTTTTTCAGTGCGGAGATGAGAAGAGTTTGATTATGAGAAGAGTTTGAAGGAGTGAGACTAGTGACAGGTGCTTTATTATCCAAAAAACGGAATGACGGAGCTACACTTTTCGTCGAGATTGTGTGATGGCCCTTAGTTGAAATTTCTTCTGGGGCGTAGACCCGACCATCGAGAGAACTGCTAAGCTGTAGTTAACCTTTATTTGATTTCCTTCTTTGAATTATTCGTTTATAATGTTAATCGTTTTGAGTACATACTAATAAAAAAAAGAAAACAATGGTGAACACAATGTGGACGACGGCAATACTATGCTACCAAAAATTAATCCACACAATATTCTTAACGTGAATTAAGTTCCAAGAAATTTTGAGTTAGAAATAAAAACCACAAAAACGCTCAAAGCCATTAGACATTAGAAGTGTAGTTATAAGCAAGGCAAGCATTTCACAGATAAATTGGAAATATTCTCTTGAAATTTTTAAGTGGACCATTTGAGGGAGTGGACCCAACTCTAGGCAACGTTTTCAGTATTTATAAAGTATTATTATCTACTAATTTCACAGGTCAGTGGACTACAACTTGTGCAGAGTCATTAGAATTTCTGCTAAAGACTTTATGTCAGGGTTGTTTCGAAAGACTTGCAGTATTTAGTGCGACGAACATCTTGCGGTTTATATAAATAGTTAACACGATCGGAAGGTGGGGAACTAAAATAGCTTTTTTAGTCCTTGGTCACAAACACTCTGTTACTAAACCATGGTTGAACGAGAGTTCATCTTTAAGTTGATTCCTTTCGTATTTGTGGTTACTACACAGTTAAAAATAAGCTGAATATGTAATGCAAATTACTACACATATAGGTCCTACGGAAGTCTCCATTACAAAACAATGCAAAGCTTGCTTTAAGGATAAATTTAATGCTCTTTGCACTAGCAAGTTGTTTTCAAGCTTCCAGCGTAGCAAGTTGTTTTCAAACTTCTACTATTTCTATAAAAAATAAATTATGATGTTAGACTTGTACTAAAATTTGTAGTTTTGCATTAGAATTAGTTTTAATGCAACAGTTGATTTGCAATTTAATAATAGCCTGCTTTGCATAACCCATATAGCAAAGCTTGTATTAAAAATTGCAGTAACTTTTTCAACTGTGCTGATACACAGTTGAAAAAGTTACTGCAATTTCAAGTTGCTGCCTTCAGTATAATATATTCTGCTATTCTCAGGGAAAAAATGTAAAGTGCTATTCGATTTCTTACTAAATGGAACGACAACTGTGGTCTCAGAGACCATCCATAAACTTCGAAAATAGTTTCCTTCTCGATATAGCAAGAGCAAATCACCTAAATTTGGCACTTATTCTGAAGAGAAAATTAAGATTAAGTCTATTATTCTTTAAAAAGTGAGTGAGGAAACACATGAATATTACATCAAACCAGACCGTCAAAAGAAAAATTGTTTTCGTCACTTTTATTACAATTATTTTTATCATAATAGATAAATTTATCCCGAAAGACACAAAACCAATTTTTTCATGAATAGTTATTACAACCCGGGTTAGAAAAATATAATTGGCCAAGCCCACGCCACAACTTTTGGGGTTTGGGCCAGGCTTAACATTTTCAAACGGCCCAAATTTGGATTAATGTGATGTGGCCAAGCCTTGGCAAACACTTGGGTCAGGTCTACCAAACAAATTTGTTTTCCAGACCTCCTGTAAATGTGTGGAAAGAGGTTGTTTAAAGAATAACATATATAAAAATAAAGATAAACATAATATGGCTTGCACACGATTACAATGCGTTATACTGGTAAGTAAAGCGTAATATAATAAACTGAATCTTGATTCAGTCTAGGCATTTACAACTGAAAGGCTAGGCCCAGACTGAAACCAAAATTAACGAGCCAAGGCTTGGTTCGCCAATACGGGCCTGAGATTGGTTCATAGTTTAATATTGGCAGCTCCTACCCGGAAAAAATGTAGGTATAAATAAGCAAAGCAAACCAAAAAGCGTAAACAAACAAAATAAAATACTTTTTTATACGAGTTTGCCGTAAAATGCAATTTTACGATTAAAAAATCGGTATAAAGCAGGCTATTTTTCTAAACGAAATAACAATGCGTAAAATTAATAATTTAAGCCTTAAAGCGTAAATATTTCAGAAAATATACACTCAAAACTCAGAAGAAAAACATATATTATACCTATTTCCAAAAAAACATATGTACATACATATATTTACATTTTACAGACATATATTTGTGAAATTAAGTTTTGAGAAAATTGTTTAATCTAAGTATGTATTTCTTGGTTTGTTCGTAATTTAATTACTAAATTGCTAAAGAAATTTAGAAAAAGATAAACAGAAAATTTCTTAAATTTGTGGCGCCACTCGACATCGGTCTAGACGCGACGTCGGTTCGCACACACAAAAAAGTAAACTGTGTCCATGCCAACAGCAAATTGGTTGATGATGGTTTAGAAAAACAAAAAGTAGTTCTTAAAAATGAGTTTGTATTAGAGTTTTCATAGAATCAGTTTACAAAAATGTGTTAATAAATTGGCTTGTAAATCAATGTTAAATATGGGTGGGTTTTAGTAATAAATAAAAAGAACAATATTAATTATTTGTGTATTTTATTGAAATATAAAGTGATATTTCTGGTGACCTAAAAGCAAAGTAAAATACGAATAAAAACTAAACTCACAGTTTAACGTCGTACCACGCCCAGGCGGAAGAGCGAATAATTCTGCAATACGGCACCTATCCAGTTGCTAAGTTATCTGTAAATAAACAAAATAATAATATATTAATATACTTAGATGCATTTGGAGTCATAACTGAAAGTATTGTATCAGATCCGCAGCCACACCCAAAAATGGTAACACAAGTAGTTACCAAAGTAGTAGTAAGTAGTAGTAGTAGTAACCACAACTAGTAAGCTGGTAGCCACGACTACTGACAATCGTAACTCGGTAGCCCGAGTTTCTACAATAGGTTACCCCAACAATCTATAAAGGGTCCCATCATCCATAAATTTAACGATTTACTCAAAAAAAAATTTAACAAAACATATGTATACTTAGCAATACAATACATCAAATACAACTGAAAGGTAAAATGTTTTAAATAAATTAATATAGAATATATGTATTTTTATTTATGTAAATAACCCATAATCTTACTCGTACAAAAAATCTTGTATGTAATTCGGGAATAAAGTATCTTTCACTCTATCGAGTGTTTGTTGCTTTCGACTTACTAAAAAGACCTACTTTACGCCCTTAATACATAAATAACTATTATTGATCCTACTGGCTGCGCCAATATGTTGGAACCCGACTGTACCAATATGTGGTATTCCGGTTTAACCAATATGGGTGTTTCCTTCCTATATATTATTGGTACTTAAATACATTAATTTTTCAAACAATTTATTACATTTATTATTTAAACAATTATGAAATTTACATAAAAATCATGATTTTTTTATCACATTGTCCCGACCAAACACTAGGAATGTGATGAAAAAAATCATGATTTTTCTGTCACTGACATAAACTAGGACTTCACTTGTTTATCATGAAAAAATCAAATTTTTTCTGGTTTTTCAATATTGGTTTTTGTGTTTGGTTGGTTTGGTTGGTTTTTTTTCAATATTGGTTGCTGTGTTTTAATATTTATAGCGTTTTCGATTCTACAAAAAAATGTGGCTTTTTTTCAGATCACATTTTTGCTGTTCGATTCTCGAAAAAATGTTGACCTGAAAAAAATTGCGTTTTCTTTTCTCGATTTGGATTGGATGCAAGTTTCAAACTGTTTGCGGGCAATTATTTTGCATTTTTTGACTTTTTCTCAAAAGGCGGTACAAAAACGTTGTCTTGTATAATATATTAATATAGTTAAAAAATAAGAAAAAACAAATTTTCAATGATGCAATTTTTTTAAATAAAAATATTTAAATAGCTTAAAAATAATAATATATGTACATTCAAAAATTGAATTCCTTTATTTTGTTAAACAAACTTGACAGATCTAAAATATGGAACTATTTTCTGTACTGTAAATGCAAAACTACAAAAAAAAATGCAAAACTGAGAGTTTTGCTCGCTTTGAGGTCAAAACATAAATCGAGAAACGTGTAATGAAGCGCTGCTTCGTTGATTAACAACGAAGTGGCATAGCAGGTCGCGTACCTAACGAGGTTGTATTAATAACCCCAAACTAGCTGCGATCTATGGGATCGAGAAAGAAATACCTGCTGCTCCAGCACAAATAACTGAACTTGTACGCGTATCATGAGATAAGATCGGATGTAAAAAGAAAAGCAAGTGAACTAAACAGACTCTGGCGACCCCCGTAGGCGAAAAAACCACGATCACCACGTCCAACCCCTACAATTCACGCCACACCTTCACACGCTCTTACGTCTCACACACCCACACACACTCACCCCGATTCAATGAAATGCGACCGTACGATCGTAGATAATCGCTGTTGAGTACTTATGTAATCATTAGTCAATTTTAGTACAGAGGATTGGGATTTTCGTTTAGCATAATTGATCTTAAAATTCGGAAAATAAATGTTATTTGGGATTAATCTGATTTCCTCTGGGGAAATTCAGCCATTGTTTTAATTTATTATTATTTATTTATTTATTATTGGTGTAATAGTCATTGTTAAGGTAAACGTTATACTTTATTATATGGGTTGTACATAAATAACCGTACCCTAATACTATTATTAATATTATGTAATTCGTTATCGTTTATTTTTTTTTTTTTCGTTTTTAAATGCCTTAAAGTACAACAAGAACGTAACAATAATCTTGATAGTTATTTATATGGTTGAAAATTTCACAGTTGTAGTAGTCATATAATAATTTTGACACACAATTATAACCGGAAAAGGAATTACAGGCCAAGCCAAGACACACTGAAAATTTCCTTTCCTTTTTTTTGTTGGTTTAAAAAAATATCGAAAATTGGCAGTGAGTTTCCAGTCAATGATACTTTAAGTCAAATCTAAAATTCCAATTTGTTTTTGTATGCTTCCGTTTAAAATATCGTGAAATACAGAGGCAGTTATCCATTAATAGTTAAAAAGGAATTCACAAATAATATTTAAACTTTTAAGCTGAAAACTATGCTAAGAAATGTTTTGTAGTGAATAGGTATAACCCCATCCATACCAGTACCATATTGTCGGAAGGATGACGTGCGCGTGTGTAAAAGTATACGACCCTGAATAACATCATCAAATAAAATTGTTCGACGTCACATATAATCAAATCTCCGTTTTAACAATTCCACTAAATATCTGATAATCCATATCCATATCTGATAATCCATATTCAGACGCCGCTATCTTTAATTCATTTTTATCTATATATAAATGAAGTGCAATATTGACCTTGATTCACAAACACACATCACATGAACCCCCCACATACTCACACTCACACATATACACACGTATCCATACTCATTCATACATCTAATTTAAAATAAAATTGAATATGACTCACCCCATAGCTTGGCCAGATCCCCCTCCAGTAGCTCCGTATTAACCGCTCATCCTCATACAATTCATCGATTGGTAAACTCAGCACTCAGGAATACGACAACGGTGGAAAAATTATTGCAATCCAAACAAACGTGTTGATGATCAGTGATAATGGTTTAGTTTCCCCCTTTTTCCTTGTTACCGGAAAATGTATCACAATATTCGATAGGAATGATGATGAACACGAATAATCACCAAAGAAAAAAAAACGTTTGTCCCGGAAACGTGTTCAGACAGTCAGCACTCCGGATATACTTGTAGCATGCGGTCAAGTAATTTGCACTCCAGCACACAATTTATCTTCCTGACCCATCCACTGACTCGCTTCGCCCCACTATCGGTGTTAACCGGAAGCGCAACCAAGAGCTTGTATAGATGAACTTAGGATTTGATGGCGGATCTCCGAATTTCAATAAGCAATCGATATAATTTAAATTATGTGTTTCTTTATTATATAACAGCCTATTTTATTTTTTTGTTAAATTTAATTTTTCTTTTTATTATATAACAGCCTATTTTTTTTTTTTAAATTTAATTTTTCTTTCTTATACATAGACATTGGCAATTTATGCCATCACAGAATTTACACTTATTTTACTTTATATGGGAATGCAAATTGTTAGTTCTAGATCTATTATCACAGTTCTAGCAAACAAACATTGTCACGGTAATTTAGCATTCTATTTTTAATAATATAATAATATGACACGTCACAAGCAAAGATAATTTTTTTAAATTAAACTAATTTATTTTATAAACACAAAATTTTATCATTAGCCATTCCATTGTTCTGGCAAAAAAAAATAGATATAACCCAAAAAAAATGGTAGGTGACTTGACGAGCGTTTCAATTAATTTTTTTGGTCTCGTATTATCATAAAACAAAATGCGATCAACCTTACCTTTTGGTTATAACTCTGGGTGTTGATTTTTTATCGGATTTATTCTTTCCTTCTTTTCAATCTTAGCTCCATTAATTTTCTTTATTTTTGTCATCACAAATTAACTCGCTCAGAAAACTCAACACGTAGCTGTCAGAACCACGTAAACAGCTGTTCCATTTTCAGACACCAATTCGACTAAGAGAGCCTCTATACGCGGCTAGGCGTATTTATAGGCAAAAGTAGCGACCGTTTTTACAGCACAAATCAATAAACAAAACAAGTCTGTTTATGGGAAAATCTCGTTCGATAAATATGTGTACTAAAAGTGTCTTCACTATTGTACTATAACTGGAAGGGCACTATAAACAGAGACATCTATTATGAAACGATTATAGGAAATTACATTTATTAGTGTATCCACTAAGGAATTCTTACAACCACCGGGTATTAAAATTGGAAACTACAACAAAATTTATAGAAGAATAATGATTGTAAGATTTTTATATGAACATAGCGCGATTGTGTATTAATGATATAGCACAACCCCTTTAGGACAATTTTCCAGCGATCAACGAGTACAAACTGAATATAAGAAGTTATATTGGGAAATAGCACACAACTATTTTAGGACAATCTTGTTTCTTATGGAAACTATTGTAGATGGCAATTACGGTTTAAGTTTAAGAAAATATGGTTAAAGGAAAAACGAAAATAATTATCATTCGCTCGTGTACATTTGATCAGTTCAGTCGATTTTCAGTTTTAGTCCGACAATTGCAAGCCTATAAAATGTAACTAAAATAATAAAGTTAATTAAAGTGAAATAATTTTGTGAAATCTAATTAAGTATTAAAGATTAAAAGAAAATAAAAAGAAATAATATTATTAAATATTATACATGGTGTATCCGATTAACGCAATAAAGAGAAAAATATTACAAAACAACGTGACAAATGGCGGGAGAATTTTAGAAATCCTTAAAATTAAGCAATCATCGCGATTATAGTCAAGTATGCATGACTGCAGGTGTATTAATCATATACACTGTATCTTAAACCAAAGTTAAAGCCAAACATAACCACCTGGAATCAAATATCCGCCGAAAAATTTGCTGACAGTAATCATACACAATACATGCAGCCTCATCATTTTTGTGAATATTCTCAATAATCTCAAACATCGCAGAGTTTCCACATAAATCTATTATTTCTGCAAACTATATCAAACTAAAAACTATACTGGAAATATTTAAAAATAATAAGAAGAAAAAATAAAGGAATACAGAAACTTCGCGATTACATTTGCACTGTACCACTTTTGCACACAACTTCACTGTACAACTTTGGGAAATAATAACAACACATAACTTTGAGATAAGCAGGATTATACAAAATACAATTCACGTTAACTTACAGATGGTAACAAACATCAAGCCAGATCATCTCATCAGTAATATTCGATAATACAAAAAAGGAGGACACTCAACATACGGCTATAGCACATACTATAATAATACCAACATACACCTACGTCAAAGGTCTAATAGAATCTCCATACAGCCAACAAAAAGATCAAAATATATTAATTCGCAATATCGATGATTGCATTTCATAGCAAGTTTTATATTAATCAAGAATTGTCTCCCAATAATCAATCAAATACAACAGAACACATTATTTTATTTTAAATTGTGCTCTGGTTCATGAATAAATTTTCTACATATAATCATCAATCTACCACAACCATTTGGATGTTAATAATTGAAGTATCAGTGTCAACAACATCAATATCAATCTATACCTATATCAACCTATACGTTTCATCAACTCTGGATCAAATTTATCAATTTGGGATATAGATGATTTTATTATATAGCACAAGTTCTATATTAATCAAGAATTGTCTTCCAATAATCATTCAAATACAACAGATCACATTATTTTATTTTGAATTGTGCTCTGGTTCATGAATAAATTTTCTACATATAATCATCAATCTATCACAACCATTTGGATGTTAATAATTGAAGTATCAGAGTCAACAACATCAATATCAACCTAAACCTATATCAACCTATATTTTTCATCATTTCTGGATCAAATCTATCAATTCGGGATATAGATGATTTTATTATATAGCGCAAGTTTTATATTAATCAAGAATCGCCATCTAATAATCAATATACAACAGAACACATTATTTTATCTTCGGATGATAATAAATTATCTTTGAATGTTGATTATTTTTGGATGTCAACAATTGAATATCAGGTATTCTTAATTGTCCTTAGGACATTGTAACTCAATAACTTATAATTGTATAATATTGTTCACGGACTTTTTTTATATTACTTAAAATGATTCT
Organism: Diogma glabrata; assembly: GCA_963693315.1. Taxonomy (NCBI): domain Eukaryota; kingdom Metazoa; phylum Arthropoda; class Insecta; order Diptera; family Cylindrotomidae; genus Diogma; species Diogma glabrata. The sequence continues at coordinate 271,399,578 of OY856186.1, forward strand.
AATAATAATATAAACAGATGATCCATAATTAACTTATATACATTATAGGGTGCATATCGTTCTAATTTCTTTTAAGTTGTCAATCTGTAGTCCGCACTAAGTGAATTAGTGCCCTGGTTTAAATTATTGAAATAATAACTGCAATGTGATTGTTTCAAAATATATTTTATATATAATTAAACAAATTATATAAATATTACATCAAAACATTTTTCTAAAATATATAGGGTATTATTTCATCAATTTACCAACTATCCTCTCATGTCTTAAGATAACTCTCATTCTAAAACACAACTAGATAGATCTAACTACTCCACAGCAACACAGCTTATTAAGCTTTTTAATTGTAACTTAATAACTTATAATTATATAATATTGTTCACAGAGTTTTTTCATATTACTTAAAATGATTCTAATAATAATATAAACAGATGATCCATAATTAACTTATATACATTATTGGGTGCATATCGTTCTAGTTTTTTTTTTAAGTTGTCAATCTGTAGCCCGCACTAAGTGAATTAGTGCCCTGGTTTAAATTATTGAAATAATAACTGCAATGTAATTGTTTCAAAATATATTTTATATATAATTAAACAAATTATATAAATATTACATCAAAACATTTTTATAAAATATATAGGGTATTATTTCATCAATTTACCAACTATCCTCTCATCTCTTAAGATAACTCTCATTCTAAAATACAACTCAGATAGATCTAACTACTCCACAGCAACACAGCTTATTAAGGTCTACGGGTCTGACTACCCTGCGTACTCCAGTCCCTGCCATTGACATATGAGTTAGCGTGAGATATCACATACCACTGGCAATGGCAGGAGATGTCATTAGCCAAGATGATATCTTAGGGTGCTGGCGGACGAACTTTAATTAGTCAACGGCAGCACTTCCAGTCTTAGCTGGGCAGCGTTCCGTAGCGGTACCGCTCACTAGCTCTTCCGAGGAATCGAACCAACACGTAGTTATGTGTGGGCTTTGTGCCTCGATTGAAGTGGTGGGCGGTGCGTCTGGGGTGCGCTGCATCAGCTGGATTATTGGCATTTAGTTTTTGTTTTGTTTTCTGCAAATTTCTCACAATTTGTTTTTCACTTATTATTTTGTTATTATTTCTTCATCTTATCATGAAATATTGGCATATGTCATATTTTGTAGTATGATAGGATTTTTTACTTAGTTATGCATTTTAAAATAAAACACAAAAAAATAAAATAAACATTTTGATATATATATGGCAGTACAACCGAAAAAAAATAAGTCTGCAAGTGGTAAAGCAAATTTGCGCAATCCACCCGCCCATAAAGCGGCATGTCCACGGAATTTGCAGGGACAAAACATATATGAATCAATAAAAAATTTTAAAATACATGTTCAAAACATCTGCGGATTGAACGCTAACCATGACCACGTGCAACATCATCTTGAGCACGACAAACCGAACATTCTATTCCTTACAGAAACACAAGTTTCTGAAAATTTTCTTTTTATAGAATCGCTTAATTCCAAATATAGGCTCGAATCAGCTTTCAAACTCCATCAGGGCGTATGCGCATTCATTCATGAGAGTGTTGCGTACACGCGCTTTCCAAATTTTGAACTACACGGTGACGGCTTCAATACAATGGTTTTAAAGATTTGTCTTCCAGAAATGACTTTTTTTACAATAGCTTTATACCGGTCCCCCAACAAACGTAACCCAAACTTTTTTAATATACTGACAAAAATTATGGACGAGATTAGAGCAAAGTCCCCTAATTGTGAAGTTATCGTTACCGGTGACTTCAACGTCCACAACAAATCATGGTTGGAATTCTCCAAATCGACCGACGATGTTGACAATAGTGGAAAACTGGCAGAAATTTTTGCCGCGTCTCAGGGCCTATTCCAAATTGTAAAAAGCCCGACTTTCACTCCCCGTAATGGCGGTGATAATAGTTTTCTACTAGATCTCTATCTTACCACAATGCCAGATATTACGAGTGTCGATGTTGCGAAAGGTAGTATTGGAAATTCTGATCATTATTTAATCTCATCAGTTATCAAAACTGATTTACTTAAAACTACAGCTCCCAAACCCCGTAAAATATTTCACTACTCAAAAATGGATAAGAGTGGTCTTCAAAATTTTTTCCATGGTTTCCCTTTCGACCGTCATTGTTTTTACACTGACAATGTAAATGTTTCTGCTCAAAACTTTACAGAAACCATCCAATTTGCTATAAATAAATTTGTCCCTTTCTCCATAGTAAAACCCAAACAAAAATACTTGTATTCGAAAGCTGCCAAAACGGCACTTAGAAACAAACGTAGATCATTTAATATTTGGATTCATAACAAAACTCCCACTAATCGATCCCAATATCTAAAGGCCAACAAAATATCTAATCAGATTATCTCAAACGAAAAGTCCGAAATTGACAGAGCGAAAGCCTCAAAACTTACGTCTATGTCTGTTTCTGACAAGAGTTTCTACAGTGCCATTAATTCTTTAAATTCTGGTACAAAATTTTCTATTCCCCCTATTATTGATGGTGATTTAATCGTCAATGATCCCGCAAGAAAAGCTAACTTGTTCGCTGAACGCTTTGCTCTGAACTCCACTGTTTTGGAAACTCCTAAAGAAATACCCCAAATCCAGTCTTCAGGAGTTAATATGAATGAACTTCACTTCAAACCCAAAATAGTCGCTAAACTTTTAAAGGGGTTAAACATCAACAAAGCATCAGGAATGGACAATATTCCACCCATTATTTTAAAAACCTTTTCCAAAGAACTTGCACCAACTTTAACTAAAATATTCTACCAATCCTACAAATCTGGTATATTTCCCTCGTGCTGGAAGTTGGCAAATGTCCAGCCCGTCCCCAAAAAGGGACCAAAATCCGATATCTCAAATTATAGGCCAATAGCTTTACTATCGGTCCTATCCAAAGTCTATGAGCATTATATTAATACACATATTTCAAAATTTCTGGAAGAAAATCATTTAATATCCGACAGCCAATACGGTTTTCGAAACAAAAGATCAACTACCGATCTATTAAACTATGTAGCGCATTGTTGGAACAGCATACTTGATAAAGGTGGTGAAACATACGTTATCGCTTTAGACATCTCCAAGGCATTCGATCGAGTCTGGCATGCCAACTTAATCAACAAGCTCGTTGCGTACGGTTTTCATCCCAATGTTGTGAAGCTGATTCAAAATTTTCTATCCGACCGATACATTTCGGTAACCTTAGACGGATATTCTTCTGAGTCTAAACTAATTAACGCTGGTGTACCCCAAGGCTCAGTATTGTCCCCAACCCTATTTTTGATTTATATCAACGAATTGTTGAAAATCACCAGCAACCCAATAAATAGTTTTGCAGATGATAGTACCCTGCACAAGTCGTTCGAGCCCCTTCCTTCAAAAGGTAAAATGCACGAACGAATTAATCCTGCCCGGAGAGACGCTGCCATAAACGTGAACAAAGACCTGAATAAAGTCGCCGACTGGGGTGACCAAAACCTTGTCAATTTCAACTCCACCAAAACACAGCTGTTGATTGTTTCCAGATTAAAGACCGAGTTCCCCAAAGATATTTTATTTAGTATGTGTGATGAACCAATAGGTGAATGTAAAAACATTCGTTTATTGGGTGTCACAGTTTCAAATGACCTACTCTGGAACGATCATGTAATGGCGATGGCAAAAAGCGCGTCTAAAAAACTCGGCCTCCTAAATAGATGCAAAAAATTTTTCACTCCATACCAATTGCTCCATGTTTATAAGTCCTATATTCGTCCCTGTATGGAGTACTGCTGTCAAGTTTGGGGTGCTGCCTCTGTTTCCATCTTGGCCCTCTTGGACTCTGTTCAAAAGCGAGCTATACGAATTGTAGGTGATCGAACTTTGACATCACAACTTGATTCCCTACAACATCGTCGCACTGTTGCTGACCTCGTTGTTTTTTACAAATATCGTCATCAGCAGTGCTCAGATGAAATCAGCGGCATCATGCCTCAAACTTATTCTTACCCCCGTTCCACTCGGCAATCGGCTGCCGCAACCAGTGAAACGGTAAAGATCCCGCGCTGTCATACTGGCAGATCGCAGAGAGACTTCTTTGTCCGAACTGCGTACAAATGGAATAGTTTGCCGGAACACTTAGTCTCAGGTGGTTTCAACACACAGATGTTTAAAAAAAGCGTTAATCTACACCTCAGAACGCCAGTTGTTGTGGGACCCAGGTCTAGACCTAGGTCTTAAAAGGTATTTATGTGTTGTTGTGACACATATTCTAAACCCTATTACACAACACATTTTATTAAAAAAAAAAAAAAAAAAAAAAATGTATTGATATATCATAATTCCTTTAACACCTTTTCTTTTAATTAAGAACTTAAGTGTTTTCGAATTTCTAAAGCCACTTTCAATACTCTTCCCTCCATTAATTGAATGATTTGAAGATTTGTTAATATTGAAATATTCACCTCCTTAACAATACATTAATTCTTTGTTGGCCGATCTATCTAATATTATAACTTACCTGTATAAAACACTTGATGGATAAAATCAGGAAAAGCAAAAGATACGACATGAAAAAAGTATCTAATAAAAAAATTAAAGTAAATGATAAAGATGAAAATGAGATTTCTTCTTCTATGGAATCCATTATAATAACCGACAATAATGATTGTTATGACCTACCAGAGTTTATGGATAATGACAGCTCTTCAGAGACAGACCAAACAATAGAAAAACACCTAGGACCTATAGATGTTCATTCTGTTAATGATAACACCCTGAATGACTACATTAATTCAAAAATTCCGGATAATGCCGAGGCTGTCAACACCAACAAATACTTTCCAGGTGATACCGGGCCCTATGCCCTGTTTATGGAGGGCAACTCGATTGATGACATATCCATGTCCATATTCCTCAAAAAATTAAATCTCGGATATATATCGGAAATTTATCAAATGAACAAAACAAGAATCAGAGTGACAACCAGAGACTGGATCACTGCTAACAACATAATCGAACATTTTAAAGACAACAAAGAATACAACACTTACATACCTTCTTCCTTCATAGAAACTAAAGGTATAGTTAGATTTATATCTCAAAACTTATCAATTGATAACTTATTGAAGGAACTCAACCCATTAGACAGAATTTGTAAAATCAACAGACTCACTAAATGGAATTCAGAACTCGGAACTGCTGAAAACACATCCTCATTAGTTATAACTTTTCGGAAAAGTTTTCTCCCAGAACACATATTCATCTCAAATGTTAAAAGAACAGTTTTTCCTTACATCTTCAAACCATTATTGTGCTATAACTGTCTTATATATGGTCACGCTGCTACTTACTGCAGAGGGAAAACTAGATGTGCTAACTGTACTGAACAAGACCATCTAATAGATGACTGCTCTAATAAAGCTCTATGCTTGTACTGCAATAAGCAATACAAAACAAATCATCCTGATTGCATTGAGTATGAATCTCAAAAAAAAATCAAGGAATTGATGATAACTAAAAAACTGACATACAAAGAAGCCAGACTTTCAATATCTTCTATAATACCTGAACATAACTCGAACTCATCACCGTCTTCTATTCTCAATAAGAATACCAATAAAATTGAATACTCCAATTCACTAATCAACTATTCCAAAAAACAAAAACAATATATGACTACTATTTTCAGAGATAATGAAAAACTTAAAATAGAAAATGCAAAGTTGAAAAATATGCTAAGCGAATATAGTGAAACGATCAATGATTGGAAGACTTTCAAGGAAACACATAGGAAGGAAAATGACTCCTTAAGAGCGGAAATTGATGAAATTAAAAATAACCACATAGAAGTATTGTTACTGGTAAAAGATACACTAGATATAGGAAATAACTTTGTCAACCTTAGTTATGATGACCCCAACAAAGACTTAACAACTACAAATTTGTTTGATAATCTAAAGAAATTGGAAAACTTGTTGTCCTTACACACCGTAGACTCAATAAACACCATAATTGGCATCTAGAACATTAACTGCTACTCGAATAACAACCCTATTTAATATACCTTCCACAACCATCGATATATGAAACAGTTTACTGATTTCCTCTAATCCAATCTATCAATTGTCTTTTTATGTTTCACTATTTTTTACATATCAGATAATGCCTTTAAACATTATACAAATTAATATTAGAAGTTTGAAGAGGAATAGAACTGAACTAGAACATTTTTTACTAATTGAGAACATAGATGTAGCCTTTTTATCTGAAACCTGGTCCCATTCAAATGACAAAAACAAAATGAAAGGATACACTTACATCCTAAAACATAGAAGTGAGAAATCAATATGGAAATATGAATAGTTAACCAATTAATTATAGCATTCCTAAATTGGATATTAAATCGGGTGGTGACTGGAATGTTCTTCCACAATTTCACAACGACCAAATTGTAAATTCAAATGATATGCATCCTTACACTCGGTGAAGTGATGGTCAAGAAACCTAGTTTTATTTCCCATAGAATAGTCAATTCCATCTGCGATTCTATTATCCATTTCGGTATAATAAGAAGAATCATAAGAATCATTTATAGTAAACATTATCATTTATAGTAAGAAGTAAAGGACCATTAAAGTAAAGAATCATTTATAGAATTATTTATAAGAAATGAATCATTTATAGCAAACATTAATATCAAGTCTAAAAGAATCATTTATAGTAAACATTAATATCAAGTCTCATTCATTATATTTTATGTAACTTATATAGATATAAGCATTATTACAATACTCAAATTACACATAAATTTGTTATTCATTATTTATATTATAAGAAATGATAATATCGTTGTTAGAAATAAAACAGTATATACTGTCCATTTTTAGTATTGTTCTGATTTACAAATTTTAAAATATGTACTCTAATTAATTGTACAATTATATAATTATTGAAGTACTTTTCATATACCTAAATCACATTAGAATTCATATACATCATAATACTATATATTTACAATTTTTATCATAAGAAATGAATATTAATTCTAGTTAGATATAAAGAAAATAGTATAATGAATTATAGTAGATACATTTGTTATTTTAATACTAAATACCAATCAAATAATCAAATATTGAATATATGAAATAGAACCGATAATTGTTCACTCACTGTAATTAGTTTTTTAAGTTCATTATCATTAATTTCAAATTAATATATAAATAACCAAAACATAATATCCAAAAATATAACTAAAAATTAAATTAAACATAATAATAAAATGCAAAATACATGACTAAAGATAAAATTAAACACATAATTGTACAAGGTCAGTTCAACATTACAACAGTTGCATCGTGAGGTGCTTGGTCAAGTGAGAGATTCTTTTTCCTTGGCGGCATGGCAGATACAATGCATTTATGTATTGGTCTTGTACATGACACCACTGAAGGACAAGTCTCTCAATTGGCCAATCAGGTCATCGCGATGCAATTGTTCTAGTCCTACCACGACTATAAAAGGGTTTAACTTAAGTGTTACAATGTCATGGCTATTAATACATTTAGTTATTATATTATATAATCATAACCATGTAAGCCCGATGGTAGGAGGATAAATTCATGTTATCTTCAGTGAATTAATTGAGACCAATAGCCTAATTGGGTTCTTAATTAATCATAGAGACATAGCATTAATTCATCTACCTACAGATCGGGCGTCTAATTTTATACATCTTTGGTGATATGGGCCTATGCCTAAACCAAATAAAATGATAATCTAAAAAAAAAAAAAAAAAAAAAAAAAAAAAAATAATTATGAAAGTCTCCGTTAATGCAAATTCGATGCGTGTGAGAAAGTAGTGTATCTCCAAGTCAGAGAACTACTTCGTTGATCACCAGACTACTTCGTAACAAACGAAAACGCTATTAGTTTTATAAATTGATTATCCGGAAGTAATGTATAACCAGCACCTGAATCAACTTCGAAGTTTAATTTATTTTCATTAATTAAAACATCCGTATAGAATTTATCGGCATCATTAGAAGATATTTGCGCAGTACTAGTATCATAAATATCGATTATTTGGTTTACTCCAAAAAATTCTTCTTCTGTTGTTGTGTATGATTCGATTGAATTTGACGTAGCGTTGTTGTTGTTTGTATTATTTGGTTTGTTCTGTTTTAATTTGTGTTTTATAAAAACCTGCTTAACATGACCAACTTTATACATACCAGCTTTATATATATATACATTATACATACATACATTTTAAGTTGTTTTTATTTACTCTACAATTACTTTTCAAATGATTATTATAACAACATCAGACACAATCCTTCAATGCCTAGTTCGTCGTAAATGACTCTCGTTGATTACTTTGATGTTCTATTTCTAGAGATGCTACGATTACGACTTCTTCCTCTATGATTGTGGAAATGTTGATGACGCGCTTGTTGTATATTACTTGTTGAACACGATAAATTACTTGAAATTACCTTAATTGTTTTTTTTGCTGCCTCTACAATTGCTTTTTTTCGAAAGTTTCAGCAAATTTTGATACTGGCTTCTGTAACAGTTGTTCTGGAATATAACCATCACGTCAGGGGTGCACACGGAAAAAGTTTAAGGGTTGGGGGGGGGGGGGGTTTCCAAAGAATTTTTTTTAATTAAAAGTGTTTTGTAGGAATTACAACAACACACATAGATACATTTTAAGACCTAGGTCCCACAACGACATGCGTGTTGAGATGTGAATGCTTTTTAAACCTTTGTGGATTGAATGTCCTCGGGACGTGCGAAAATATTCCTGAAACTCAGAGAATATGGTAGTTTTTGGGATTTTCGAAACGCTTGTTTCTATTTCCCTAAGAAATACCAGAACATCAACATCAGAAGGCTGAAATTCCATCGATTTTTCTGTAAACTAAAGCCGATGAACGGCAGATTTATTTAAACAAAATTCAACATCTTTTTGCAAGCATAGTAAAAAAATAATTGTTGCGATGCGATCATTTTGAAATAAATTTTAATTTAATACACTTCTACAATTATATGAGAAAAAGCACGCACTTGCCAAGTTTTAACCCGCTTTTTCGTTTTAAATGAAGTATCCTACAAATGGGAAAAAATCAGGACATTGGCTAACTTCCAGCACGAAAGAGAAATATCCATCTAACCTAAAGGGTTTGTAGAACATTTTGGTAAGAGTAGGAGCAAGTTCTTTTAAAAATGTTTTTAGAATAATAGGAGAAATTTTGTCTGATTTGAAATAAAGATCTTTCATATTAACCAGGGACTGAAACCGAACCCGAACCTGAACCCAAATGGGTTCAGGTTCGGTCTTTTTATAAACCATGAACCTGAACCCAAACCCGAATCCAAAAAACTCAGGTTCGGGTTCATTAATAAATATAAAAAAATACATATTTTCCTACGCAAGTAAGCGTAGAGAGGCTTTTTCAGCTTTGAAATTTGTATTGTCACCACAAAGAGCAAATTTAAAAGAAGAAAATTTAAAAAATACTTTGATTCTTAAATTAAAAGAGAATTTTTTTGTAAAATAAATAAAGTTTTTTGACAAATAAATAATAGTAGTTTAATCAATGAGTGAATAATGAAGTAGTTTATTCTCAAGCAAAAGTTTAAAATTCGAGCGAGGCACGAGCGAGAATTTTAATTTGCGAGAGAATAAAATTCATTATTCACGAATCGATTACAATACTTTATTCTCTGACAAAGATTTTATTATAAAATAATTGTGTATTATAAAAAATAAAAACATTTTCTTCAATTAAAACAATAAATCTTTATTGTTTTAATTGATAAATCAAATTTCTTAATAAAAAAACCCTGATGATAAAAAACGCCCTTCTCATACAATCAACCAAGTTCAACTAAACGAAATAAGAGTATTATTCAAAATTTGATTTTTGAACAAAACTTATCAAAGCAAATGTGATTATAATTTGAAAATAATTTTAATGAAATCAAAATAATTTGACCAATTGGAATCATACCAATTGAATAAAAGTTTCATTAGGCAATAGGTTAAGTTCATTAGGCTATAGGTTAAAAAACAATACAATAATACATACTATTATTATCGAAAAAACATACAAATAAAGCTGATATAATTAAATGGAAGAGAATAAAATATATTGTACTCTTTTTCTAAATTTTGAACCCGAACCGAACCCTGAACCGAACCTGAACCTAAACTTTCTATTTTGATTAACCCGAACCTGAACCTGAACCCAATTTTTTCAGGGTTTCAGTCCCTGATATTAACTCATGAAAACTGAATTTGTTGTATTTCTGTAGGAGTTTCTCAAACGGTCGAGTTCAAAGCAAAGCGTCCCGCGAACAATGTGGCTTTTTTTGCTGGGCTAGTGACGATTAAATCACTGTCAATAATAGGAACAAAAAGATTTGGTACCAGACTTTAAAGAATTAATGGCACTGTAAAAACTTTTGTCAGATTCTGACATGGTAGAATGTTTTGCCGCTTTCGCTCTGTCAATACCTGTTTTTTCGATTATCTGATTTGGTATCCTATTGGCCTGTAGATATTGGAAACGATTTAATGGATTTTTGTTATGGATCCAAATTTTTAGTAATCTATGTTTGTTTCTAAGAGGCAATTTGGCTGCCTTGGAAAACAAATATTTTTGTTGAGATTTCATTATTGAGAAGGGAACGAATTTATTGAAAACATTCTAGTCAAACAAAATTTATACTATATTATTATTTTATTTTTATATTTTTTTAACTCAGATAATGAACCAGAGTTCCTGGCATTCCAGGTCTCAAAGTACCGAATTGCTTGATTTGTTTTTGACAAATGATCTTTCGTTGGTAATTTAAAGTATCAGAACTTTTAGGTGGATCAGATCATAATTTGATCTTTAAATATTTAAATTTATAAGTTCCTAAGCAGATTAAATGTAATCCTAGTCTTGTTTTGGATTATAAAACTGCAGACTGGCAGGGGCTTACATATATGTTTAGTTCAAACGTTTCTGCTCCTAGTTTTCCAAAAAGAATACATTTCAATTGATCTTTCCGAAGACTGATATGTGGGTTTCCAGTAAATGTAAAATTGCAATAAAAATTTAGAAAAAATGCTTTTCCAAAGTATAACCAAAACAAAACTGATGAAACCCTTAGATTATACCAAATAGAAAGAAATGTATGTAGAAAACTAATAGATGTAGAGAACAGTACATATGCTAAAAGAGATGAAAACGCTACTTTTTCCTTCTCGTTCACGAGACGTGTCAGCGTCGAGTGGGCAGTTTCACGAACGTAAAATGTTTTTATCTTGAGTCGGAAATACAATTTTTTCTATGATAGTAAATTATTATTAGAAGTTATTAAATTAGAAATCGACAAAATAACATTCAAAATTCATATTCTATTTTTTCGTGGCTGCTGTGTTTTTAAAACTTTGTAAAATTATATGAAAATATCATAGCAACAACAATTCTTTTTACACTAGAGGAAAAAAAACTATTTTTACATGTGATTAAGCCTGCTTGAAAATAGACTTTTCATCTGCTATCATAGAAGCTACTAAATTCGCTGAGCAACCAAGGATGGTTCACGCAACTTTTAAAAAACCATTAGTAGAGCCTAACTTGAAACCTAAACGAATTCCTATAGTTTCTAACAAAATTGAGCGGATCATTTTTCATAAAAATATAATCGGAAAAATAATTAGGCATCTGGGCCAGATAGTGTTCCGTCAATTATTCTTAAAACATTTGCTAAGGAATTAGCAATCCTCACTAAAATGTTCTATTTGTCATATAAGAAGGGAATATTTTGGAAAATTTCTAGTGTACAGCCATTTCCAAAAAGGTGCTAAAACGGATCCAACAAATTACAAACCCATATCAACCTGGTCGATTGTTGCTAAAATATTTGAGAAATACATTAATTTAATAGTATGAGCTTCTCAAGTCGTCAAAAACTATATGAAACACAATACGGCTTCCGTAAAGAATTAATCGTCCCTGAATGGAATATTATTCTCACATATGGAGTGCAGCGCCAGCATACATATAAGTAGTTTGAAGTGTCTTGATTCTATACAGTATAGAGCTGTTAAATTGATTGGCGATTCAAATTTTACTAATGAGCTTGATTCCTTCTATGTCAATGATATGATGGTATTTTACAAATACATTATGGATAAACGGGCATCTGCCTGGATCAAATCGATTGAGTCTGAGTCTGCAAATTTCACACGTTACAACAGAGTATCAATAACAGCCCATATTTTACGGTTCGAGTGACAGGATGTAGATCTGTTGCTTGTCAAAGTTAATTTTTAACAGAGTCTAGTATCTCTGGAATGTCTTACCGGCGTGAGTCTACAATGATAATTTTATCCTCAAAACATTAAAGCTAACGTTCAAAAAATGATCAAAGAAAATTGATCAATACTCAAAAACCTTAGTTCCCTAATTAGCATCGTATCGTGTGATATTCAGAAACTCTCTCTCTCTCTCTCTCTCTCTCTCTGGCGTTTACATCCCATGGAGGGATTTTGCCGTCTGTGCAATCAGCTTCCAATCATCTCGTTCCATGACCAGTTGACCCCAGTTTCGACATCCTATATCATTCAACATCCTATATCACGAAGGTCTTGGATGATGTCATCACGCCAGCGTTGTCTAGGTCTTCCTCTTCGACGAACACCAGCTGGTTGTTGTTAGGACGCTTTTTTAATCATTCTATATAATGGTGCCCTTTTTACATGACCAAACCATCTAATCCGGTTGGATTTAATGAATTCGATTACATCGCAGCTTCCAAGAAGCTGCCTGATTTCATGATTCATTCGGTTTCTACACTGATTTTCAGCAACTTTACATGGACCATAAATTGTTCGTATGACCTTCCTCTCGAAAGTTGATAAAATTCTACAATCGGAGGAAGTCAGTGTCCAGCTTTCACTTCCAAATGTAAGCACAGGTCGAATTAATGCTTTGCAAAGTATGAGTTTACACGACCGCGAAAGATATTTTGATCGCAGAAGTTTTGAGTATGCGTAGAAAACACTGTATGCGGCAGAGACACGGGCTTTGATATCTGCCTGCATGTCATTTGACGATGTTATTACAGACCCGAGGTATTTGAAGTTTTCCACGCGTTCCACTTCATAGTCGCCTGTATCCAGATTTCCGGGAGGTATGTTCTTAGATGTTGTTAACACTTTAGTTTTGCCGGTGTTGATGCATAATCTAAGTCGTTTAGCATTTCTTTCAAGCTGAAAGGGACTATCCTTAATATCGCTTGTTCTACGTCCGAGAAGCACAATATCATCTGCGTAGCCAAGAGCTTGACTAGATTTGTTATATATGCAGTTTTGTGTCTCAATTTGGCTTTTTCTTATCGCGTACTCCAGCGCCAAATTAAATAGTACGGGCGCGAGTGCATCACCTTGTCGAACACCTGATATTATGTCGAAAGGATCAAAAACTGACCCTTCGATTACTATTCTACAATTTGATCCCGATGTTGTGAGTTTGCACAGAATAACAAGTTTCTCTTGGATACCAAGGCATATGAGTGCGGACCAAAGGTTTTCGCGGATGATACTATCATATGCTTGCTTGAAATCAACGTAGAGCTGGTGAATGCAGATGTTGTACTCCCAAAATTTTTCCAGAATCATCCTTAAGGTAAAACATTGATCTGTGGTTGAGCGGTGGTTTCAGCAGGCGGTTTCAGCAGGTAGTTCTTCTTGGTCCCAGATTGCAACAATCAGATCGTATATACGTGAGACCAGAGCTGCTCCTCCATTTTTCAAAAGTTCTGCGGGAATGCCATCGAAACCTGGTGATTTGCTATTTTTCAGTTTCTTAATGGCAGCTTCCACTTCTTCTATTCGGGGAGCTTCGGGTGTTCCTTGTTAACCATTTTCTCGCAGTTTTTGTTTATGTTCAACGGATTGGCGGCATTCGTCGTCACCCCATTCGTTGTGTGATTCCGGTGGTCGTTTTCCGATTGTAGTTTGTGCTGCGACTATAATGGTTGATTGAAGCGTTTGCCATTCTTCTTGTATGTTTAATGGTATCTCAGAAGAGATGTCATGCTCTTCTATGTTTTGTGTTATTATTTCCTGATATCTATTCAGCGTTTCCGGATGTTTAAATGCATCGATATTCCAGCGCACGGTCTTTTTTGCTTGTCTATTATATGTAGATGATAATTTGCACTTGTACTTAAAGATGACAAGCATATGAACGGTGTCCATATCAGCACCTCTGTATGATCGAACGTCAGTTATACTTGTAGAGTGTCTCTTAGAGATCATGACGTGATCGATTTGATTTTCCGTCCTTCCGTCATTTGATTTCCACGTTGCCTTGTGAATTCTCTTGTGTCATACATCATAGCCAGCTCGGCTGCGCGAAAACCGTTATTGTTGCTGGTATTATGCAAGCAATTAGGGCCGATATGTGTTTTAAGTTCTGCAATCCTTTTAATTTGAGCATTAAAGTCACCTACCACTGTTTTTTTATCGTGCCGCGGGATGTTATTGATGACTTCTTCGAGTTCTAGGAAGAAAAGGTCTTTAATATCGTCTGCTTTATCTTCAGTAGGTGCATGAACATTGATGATCGTTACATTGAATTTTTGCGTGCGGACTCTCAGTTTGCATAACCGCATATTAATTGGGCAGAAGTCGATAACATGCTGATTCACGCGACGGTGTATGAGAAAGCCAACTTCCATTCTCCTCCGTTTTGATGACCGCAATAATAAAGAGTAATATCCTTTCGCTGTTTCATGGATTCCACTACCTGGCCATCTTAGTTCTTGTAATGCCACTATATTCAGTGTGTAGCTCTCGACTTGTTGTGTGAGTTTTAGGAGATCTCCTGGTCTTCTAAGGCTTAGCAAGTTCCAGGTTCCCATTTTTAAATCGTGTTCCGGGTTCAGTTCCGAGGTCGTTCCAATAATGAATCCGAGATATTCCGAGGCCTGTATACAGAATTCATGACAATAATTTTTTTACGGAAATGGGGTGTTAGCCCTTCGCCCAACCCAAATTTTCGTGAATGGGTTCGTTCTGCATCTTAAGGTCACCAGAAACAACCTTTTTACACGTTTTTATAGCGAGCCGCTTGATCCAAGACAGACGCCCGCTGCAAGCCGCCCCTAACATGGAGAACAGACGCTTTATACTTGTTTATATAGCAGGCCGCTTGATCCAAGACAGACGCCCGCTCCAAGCCGCCCCTAACATGGAGAACAGACGCTTGAGTTGCACTGGTTTTATGGCGCCAATGACTCGCCATGGAGCAGAATCATTGAGTATAAGCATTATTTACTCTGCCCCTCTCAACTGCACCAACCTAATTCTGTTAGCGTTACCCAGGTAGCACGGCGTGGACGTAGAATTTCGGATTTTCGCTACCCCCCCATATTCAGAAACGTTAATCTATATTTTATTATGGTTAACACTATATACAATACTTAAGTTTAATTTAAAAAAAAAATACTGAAAAATTATCGGTTAAGGGGGGGGGGGGGGGGTGGCTGGACCTAAACCTTGGCGAGCGAATTTTATTCGCACTTGTCTGATTTTTTTTTGTTTAAATCCAAAAATAATTTGTAAATCAAAAAAGTTTTTGGTTTTTTTTCAAATAATTTTTTTTGTAATCTACAATTTTTTTGGAAAACTTATAAAAAGTTTTGTGAGTTTCATATTTATAAAAAGTTTGTAAAATTTACTTAGATTTTTTTTTTGAGTGTAATAATGTTTTTTGATTGATAACTTTAATCAAATTAAAACAAAATTTAGACTTGACCTGAAATGCACTACTCTTCCTGCCACTCGTAACTAAGCGTCACAAAATTAAAGATTTCCCCTCCCCATAATGCGTTACGTAATTTAGGGACAGCCCTTGAATTAAAATGCACCTCCACATCGAAGCAAATGTAGCGCAAAATTTATGTATGCTATAAGTTATGGTTTTAGTTTTGGAGTTTTTTGTTGAATAATAATCACCTTGTGTGGTGAATGATAGTGGTTATAATTGTTATCAATATATATGCTTTAATTTTATTATGCATTATTGGGTTGAGATTGGTAATTTATCTAAAATTTATTTTTTAAAAATAGGATATTTGAAAAAATTCGGCAATATTTTGGTGCACAAGGCGAAAGTATACCAATGTCTTTTGTCCTTGGTTTCTACGTTAGTTTAATTGTTAAACGCTGGTGGGAGCAATATCGTATGCTGCCGTGGCCGGATACGTTAGCACTATTCATAAGTGCTGGGATACCAGGAAATGTAATAACACCAACATAAAGTTATAAATAATATAATAATATAGTTTTTTTTAATAGCACGAAACTGGTCGTTTGATGAGACGAAATATTATGCGTTATGCAGTTTTAAGTTATGTGATCACATTACAAAGAATATCGTTGCGGGTGAAAAGAAGATTTCCAACCTGGCAACATATAGTCGATGCAGGTTTGATGTTAGAAAGCGAGAAAAAAATATTCGAAATTATGGATGGCAAGTCACCAATGTCAAAGTATTGGATGCCATTGGTTTGGGCAACAAATATTATAAATCGTGCTCGAAAAGATGGTTTAATTACATCGGATCACATCGTTCAGACGTTGCTTATGGAATTGTCTGATATAAGAAGAAGATTAGGGGGATTAATTGGATATGATACAGTTTGTGTACCATTGGTTTATACGCAGGTGAGATTTAAAATTTGAATAAATTCTAAAGGTTGTCTTTTATAATCATATAAAATTAAAATATTTTTAATTTTTAACATTTAAATTTTCGTATCTAAATATCACATAATTCTTTCTTGTTTTAAGATTTCGCTTGAATTGAAAAAGACTTTTAGCATATTGATTTGTTTATTTTTTTATGTTGACAGGTTGTCACACTTGTATTGTATACATATTTTATAGCAGCGTTAATGGGTCGACAAATGGTACCAGCATTAGATACAATGTCAGGCAAATTTGAGGATCCAGATTTGTATTTTCCGTTATTTACAGCATTACAGGTACGAATATTTGTTTACTTGGCATTTGATTAATTGATTAATTACTCGCACAACAATTTTAAATATAGTTAAACTCACGAGGCTTGTAAGTTTGCATAACCTTTGAATTTGAAAACAAAAACAAACTTTATTTATTTACTTATCTCTTCAAATCGTTTCTTTGCCTTTTAATTAAACGAATAAATTTAAAATGAACACAAAAAATGATTTATAGCTGACCGTAAGAACAGAAAATCTTAAATACGAGCAAAAAATCTAGAAACAAATCGCAATAAACACAATTAAAAGAATAATAAGGTGCGCGTTCGGTTTGACTGAAACAATTGAAAAAACAACAACAATTGCATTCAATTTTTCAGTTGTATCAGTTGCTTCAGTCAAATCGAACACGGCTATAATAATAGTGGTTCTCAATTGTAAGATTTATTGTTGAAACGGATTTTGATTGAAGAAGATTGAGGTTATGTCAGTTTGAATTCAATTTAAAATAAAAGTGAAGTTACTCATGGTTTGTTTTTTATTTGAACTTTTTAATAATTATTTGTATAAATTATCGCACGATCATCTCTCACTAAAACAATTGGAAAACCTTGATTTTTACAATATTTGAAAAAAATTAAATAAAATATTAATTATTTTGTTACTATACAAACAGCGATTAATTATTTATAATTATTTTTTTTTTAATTTATTTCTTATTTTTATCTATTTTAGTTTTGTTTTTGATTGCACAATACTTTTAATTTTGTAAACAATAAAAAATAAAGTGAAAGATCGCGTGCTTGGAAAAAATTGATATTGATATAATTGTATTCATATGAAAAATTTAAGAAAATTGAAAAATCGTTAGTTAATGCATTTAGATTCAATTATGTAAACTTGATAATTATACATAATTGTGTAAATCTGTTACATGATGAATTGATGGTGATTTTTTAATGATGAAAAGTGAAGTTGGTTCGACAAAATACAGTTTTTATGAGTAAAAGAATTTAATAAGAAAATTATTTTAAAAATTGTTGACTTTATAAGATGATTAGTAAAACGTGTTTTTGCATATAACAGAATATAATTTTCATTGGATTTATTTACTGTACGTGTTGATTTCAAAAATTGTTTGAATTTTTTACATTTCACGTCATAGATTTAAAACAAAAATGTGTTATTAATTGAAATGTTTTAATTGTTTGTAGCAGGTAATGAATATGTTTTGTTCATATAAGCTAATTATTTGAATGCACGTGATGATATAACCTTCAACGAAAAAGGTCGAATAAACTGCAGCTTAACATGCTATATAAGGGCTATTTTCTAGTAAGTAATGGCTATTAGTACTTAGCTCGGACAAGGGGACCGTTGTTGCAAATAGGGCTCGTAAAATACTCGAACATTAAGTATCCGGGTATCGAGTAGTTATTTTACTCAAATACCCGGGTACCCGGGTAACCCGGGTATTTGGATAATTAAAATAAAACAAATTTTCAATAGTTCATTTGTAGATATTTAATTCAATTAAAATTTGTATTTATTTAATTCAATTAATTTAATTCTTAAAAATATGTTAAACGTTAAATGAAATCAAATTTTATAGAGCAAGAGCCCGCGACGGCCAGACCTTCGTTATTTTATAAAAGCTGAAAGTTTTTCTGCGCATACCCCCTAGTCAGGTAGGAACGATTAGCGACATATGAAGTTTGGATCATTGTGGCTTTGGCAGGGAGCAGGTAACAAAGGGGCCTCCTAAGTTTCGTGAAAGTATAAAAGGCAATTTTTTATATATTCTTCGGGGATAGTAGTAGAAGTCACGTCACCCATTGCCAGACACTTACTATCGTGGTAACCCCCTGCCAGACACCCTTAAATTTAAACAAATTGATGAAGTTTAAGGGTGTCTAGCAGGGGGTTGCCAATATAGTAAGTGTCTGGCAATGGGTGACGTGACTTCTAATACTATCCCGAAGAATATATAAAATAATTACCTGCTATACTTTCACGAAACTTTAGAGACCCCTTTATTACCTGCTCCCTGCCAACGCCACCATGATCCAAACTTCATATATCGCTAATCGTTCCTACCTCAGTAGGGGGTATGCGAAGAGAAACTTTCAGCTTTTATAAAATAACGAAGGTCTGGCCGTCGCGGGCTCTTAGTCTATTATAATAATATAACATTTACTATAACTTTTTGTTTATGAAATAGTATTTTAAAAATATTAAGCCATTGAGTGTGGAAGGAGCTAACGAACTGCGAATTTTGGTTATTATATTGTCGGCTACTGAAAACACCCGTTCGTATGCGGTTGATGTAGGATTTATAATAAGCAATGAAGCGTACAGATTATCTAACATTTGATTTCGCTTACCTCCATTTGTCTCCATAAATCGAAGGGATTGCTCAACATTTAAATTTTCGCTTTTTTCTTTGGTTTTAGTTATATATGATGAAAGACAATGCAGTAGCTTATTATATACTGATGTTTGTTCCCACTCTCCATCAGAAGAACTTGAGTTTTGATCTGCAACTACGATGTTGTTTTCATTCGAGTATAGACCTAATAATAATTGATGAGCAAGCTGCTTTGTAGACATTTTTGTTGCTTAGCTTAAAAACTCATTGCCTTTTGGAAAAATACCATGATGCAAATATAACAATAATATTATTATATCCTTTTGTCGACGTCCATCAACTTCGTTTTTCAAATTTTTATATAGTTCACGAGAAAGAGGTGTACTAATCTCGTTTATTTTTTTTTTAGAATGTAGCTATTTTAGTTAAATTAAGTTAAAGTTAAGTTAGTTAAAACATTTTAATTATAAAAATAATGGAAATTAAACAATCGGAAAATAAATGTATTGTCGTTTGTGTGGGAGTACTCAGGAATCTCTCAAGGATCTACATTTTAAGGTCATAGAAGTATTTCTAAAAGATCTAGGTTCATTCATTTTCTGAAACATATATTTTTTGAAAGTATTTTTTGGACAAATCAGGAAAAGCGACAGTGAGCGTCATAAGAATTTTGTTTTTGTAATACCCGGGTACTCGAAGCTATTACCCGGATATTCGAGTAGTAAAATTTTTGACCAAATACCCGGGTACCCGGTTATCCAATACCCGAGTATACGAGCCCTAGTTGCAAAGCATCAACGTCCCAATTTTTTTCGAAGCATAGTGACTGTCGAAGCTAGGTAAACGATCTGGTTGGTTATCGTCTTATGTGTTTCCACTCAACCACCATATTAGCTAGCAATATATCTATAAAAACTGAGATCAATAATTTGCATTCATGATTCTCATAAATATTGGCATATACTATATAATTTATATTGGCATTTCATAACTAAAACTGTTTGTAAGCTTTTTACTTTTATGGATATTAACACTCTGAAAAAGATTTCGGTATTGTTATTATGTGGCGCAGACACAGGAATTGGTACTTTTTGGTTGATCTAAATATTTATATATTTCCAATCACAGTCATTCCACACATCTGGTATTACATTGCAATATGTAATTTTACATTATTTTATTCGGGAATTCTGTGGTTAATTGGTACTGAATTAAACATTCGGTTTCATCGTTTACTTCCTTTTGATGGCGACTTAGTAAACCATAACCCTTCGTTACTAATCTTGTTTTTTTATATTTTAAACCAGCTGTATATGTTTTAGGATACTGAATTTAAGACACAGTGAAACAGATGCCTGGATTGCTGGTGGGACGTTCGTATCGGATTTTCGTCTCGGATTTCTGAAATTTGAAATCGGTCATAAAATTGGAATGCATAACGCATTTACGAAAATGAAAAACTTTATCGTTATATGTAAGGAAATTCGGATTGGAAAAAATGACAAATTGCTGCATCCAGATGAGTGTCAGTTTTTTTTGGAAGCCATGTACTCATAGCCTGACATGTAGACTTCTAAGTCCTTCATGACATCCTCATATTCAAGAGTTGAACATTTTTGTGAAAAAAAAACCAATTGCATTGAATTTGCAGTTTTGCAGAAATTTTCAATCAGCAAATCAGCCTCCATCCGCTTATAGTTCCGACGTGCTTGGGCCATGGCTATCCTATCAGCCCTCCTTTTCTGATGCTCTTCTTTTTATGTGAAACATCTATTGGCGCGCCTTAAAAGAAAAAACAAATAATTTTGCGCCACGAAAAACGTTATAACAACTTTATATCATCACGCTTAATGAAAAATAATAAATATTTTGAACAGTATGTCATATTTTCTCTAAAAGAATAGTAGTTTATGTAACAAGTACGCAAAATATGGTTTTAGCGGACGAATCGTAATGTTTCCGGACGAGGCGCTAGCCGAGTCTGTAATATGAAGATGAGTCTGCTAAAGCCATTTGCGTACGTGTTGCATACAACGTTTTTTAGTATTAGCTCTTAGGATTTTTTTTCTAATTTATTGCTTAATTTGTATTCTTGCGTACCTAAAAATTTGAGTTTTGATCAAAACTTTTCAAAGCAATTGTGATTATAATTTGAAAATAATTATAATATAAAATGAAAACAAATTTTGAATCCGCTAAAGTGTTGTCATAACGACTTTAAGTACTAGGCCGCTAAAATACAATTTTGCGGACTCTAAACAGTTCTAAAAGTAATCATTTTTCGGAGTTAATACTAAAAAATAAATTTTTTATTCGCCTACATATTAAAGTGTTACTTTATTACTGTGATTTGCGGCTTTTAAGTATCACTTTTCAACTATTTATTTTGTTGTCATAGCTACGTCCAAAAAAGTAAAAAGCATTTGTATTTGTTTAAATTCTATGAAAATTAAAAATTTTTATCAAAGCAACCCTCAAATTCAAAATTTCATTATCCAATTAAAATAGTTGTTATCATTTGTTGTCATAGCTACACAATAATTTGGAAAAAATAATAAATATTTTGTCAAAGGTTACTTGTTCCACATATTTTTATTTTAAAATTTATGAAAATTTATAATTTTAATTTAGAATAAACAACTTTTCTTAAAATATTTTGCTTGCGGCGAATAAAAAATAGTATATGATGCACGGACGTAAGCTATTTTGGGCTTAATGTGGGTGCAAATCTCGGCTAGCGCCTCGATTTGTAAACTCCATCCGTCCAAAATCTTTATCTTTACGTCCTAGCATCATAATGTACTATTATTAGAATGAAAATTTTTTGCCTTAAGCCCGGTATTGCTAGGCTATTTTTCTGTCGATAGAATTTTTTCTGTTGACAGAATTGACGTCATTCAACAGAATTTCGATCAAATTTTCTGTCAATTCATGTTTTTTTTATTGGATGGCCTTGAGACTTGCCCCTGACCCTGAAGGTCTATTGTGCTTACCTTTTGTGTTATTAGTCAGTCGTCGTCTGTACCGTTACTGGTTGTATTCTGTAATCCAAGTTGAGACTTTTAATAAAATTAATTAGCTCAATTGGAGTGACGTTTTGTGGTAGTGGAAGTGTTAGTCTTCTATGACCAAGTTGGTTGTATCTGGGCCAAGAGAGTTCAGGACAGCTGCAGATGACGTGTTCCATCGTTTTCGCGTCCGTGTAGCAGAATCTACACCTGCCGGAAACAATGAGGCCCATTTTTTTAAGATGTTGGTTTAAATAACCATGTCTAGTAACGCACCACGTTAAAATTCTTAGAGACTCTCTGTTTAAGTTGATTGTTTTTAAGGATGCAATAGGGAGGTTACTTAGAAACTTCTTGGAGTGTACTAGTCCCTCTCTGCTTCTCCATAATTTAGCATTTTGTTCCTGCTCCCATGTTTGGATTGTGCTTTTGAGCGAACTCTTAGCCATTACGAAGCATGGTTCTGGCCCAACAAACTTTTTATTGGCACCTTGTTTCAAACGTCAGCAATAGCATTTCCTTTTATTCCCGTGTGGCTGCGTGCCCACACAAGTGTCACTCTATTATTGAAACTTTTAGTTGATTTTGGTAAAATTCCCGAAAATTCCTGAAAATATTTTCAGATGTTTGTTGAAAAGAATCGCGGTTCTTGGTCTTTCCACATCTTAAAAATAGATCAGTTTTGTATTTTTATTTGACGATAGACCTTTTATTCTTTTACTATCTGCCCACGGCTCCTGTATGAACGCAAGATCGTGAGCATCCTGTTCAATTAACCGGTTCAAATTAGCTGAGGCCATTTCTGATCTGTGCAAATTAATCTGAACGCAACTTAATTTAGGTAGTAGAGATTTTTGTCTATATCGTACAGGTGTTCTGTATGACTTAGAGTAAGCTGGTGAATCAGGCATTACCCTAGAGTCAGACATGGTATGTCTGCTGTCTGGTTTAGGATAAGCTGATGAATCAGGCATGATTCTAGAGTAGGACAAGGTGCACAGTTTTGTTGTTAGTTTATGTGATGCGTTTGGAGAAGCATCGTTCTCATCTAAAACTTTATTGTTTTCCATACAATATTTATGTAGAAAATAGGGAGGTATACATTGGTCAACCACAACAAAGCCCTGTGTTGTGGTAAGGCATTTATTAAAACTAAAGGGCGCCCGGTCTCCAGAGTACCGTACTAGCGATCAAGCACCCCCTTGGCCATGCTAAGCTATCAGCGTACGTGTCTACCTTAGATTTGGGTTTTGAACTTGATCTTGGCTTCGATTCTCACGTAGGACCCAATGGCATGGGTGACCATACCGTTGTAGCTCCTAAGATCATTGAGTCTTATACTGAGCCGCATCACTGCATCAAAGTGCCAAGTTCATCGATAGGCTGTCAATAAATATAAATCTGCGAGAGAATTTTTGACAGAAATTTTGAACTTTGTTTCTTTATTTGTTGAAAATTTAGCCAAACTTTGATTGTTTTTTTATTAATTTATTTGGATATGAAAATGATAAACTTGCAATATGATTTGTTAATATTTTTACTATTTATTTTTAAAAAAGACATGATATCGCAGTAGGCCAACGTATAATTCATAAAAAATATATAAAGAAATGAAAAATGGCAAAAATTTTTCTAAACGAATTCCCGTCGTTCTTTGATAAATTCTCATAATTTTTGGGAAAATTCCTCAAGCAAGTGGTATTGATAATAGCCTTCAGCCTGTGGCCTAGTGCGATTATCAATTTACTTGCTTTCGAAATTTTTGGCAAAAAATTATTTCGAATTATCACCAACCACCCTTGGGAAATTACTACTGAAAATTATTTTGAATTTTATTGATATTATTCATAATTCTGTGTTCGTGTAATACAAAAAACACAAAATGTGTGCGTGTTTTTTTTATTTACACAGGAAGATGAAAGTTTCCAAAAAACACTTCGAACCCGGCTTTCTAAGTGTAAGACGCGGGATATTACCGGATAATGTCATCTTCCTTTCTCGTGATCCTTCTGTATCCCTGCGGTATCACAAATTAATTCATTCTTTCGCAGTGCAGTGTTGGGTGTAGTACTCTCTCGTGATTATAATGCTATGTTGTCGTAGTTTTGCTACATTGTGTTGAGCGTAGCTGCTCTTCGTTCGTCTTGTCTTAGTCGTTTCATCATACTTATGATGATCTGATTCGCTACCTCCCAGTTGTCTTTTGAGCTCAGCATAAATAGCACGAGACTATGTGGAGTGACTGATTCTCCCATATGTAGCTCAATAACTCTTCGTGTGTTTGTAAACGTTACGCATTCGACTATGTATCACGTGCTCTGCCTTCTCGGCTTCTCCTTCACAGTATAGGCAGTTTGAGTTCGTTACGCCCTTTTATAAACTATTGTGTTTCACATCTGGTGTCCCGTCAGCACATATTTTTAAAAAAATTTCTTTTTGCTATTATCCTCCTACGCTCCTGGCTCATTTTAGGTTCAGGTTCAGGATATCCCTGTACTAAAGAAGACAGGTCCTATACCTGATCCCTGATGACCAGATTCAGCGAAACTGCTAGCAATTTAGCGAGGCACTGACCTAACACCTGTTCGTTAGAGAGAACTGGTTACTTTAACACTGATAAAACATAAGGTTCCAACAGTGCTAAAGCAGACTGATCTATCACCCGCATAAGATGGTCCAACGTTCCATGCTCTTTCTCTGTGAAAAAAAGCTGATCGGTCAGCCTCACACGACGTCGTTGCTAGGGTTTTAACCAACGATTTGGTGCACGCTGTTTTTGTACAAACATTTCAATAACGTCAAAAGAAATCAAATTGACCAAAAAAATTCAACAAAAAATCAAAAACGAATATAACGGTTTAACGTTAATTTAAAAATCCATTAATTGTTAGAAATTAGCGCGCTAAATGTCTTTTTGTCGACGCCAAATTATTAGTAACCAGATTTTCGGTTTTTGTACCGGGATTACAACCAACAAAACGTGAACAACGTTAGGCCTATGACCCGGGCAAATCTCTATTTGAAGTTATTTAATAATTTATATTAAAGGAAGAAAATTAACAACCAAAAGTAAAAAAATTATATGAACATATATATGTATATGGAGAAAAAAGTAGAGAAAATTAATAGAAAATTGAAAGTAATAATAAATAAGTAAAAAAACTTAACTTCAATGTTGATGATGTTGAGGATTGCATCTACACGTTGGCCATCAATTTAGTTTGATGCCCCCAAGAAAATTACTGTACGTAGTACGTATATATGTTTCCAACATTGATAACGCAATAAATAAATGTTAGCTGTGCTATGACTCAAGCTCAATATATTATTTATTACAGCTCCACTTTTACTCCAATGCGGGCAATGCGATGAAACTTCCAAAACGTGACTCTTAATTGTTGTTTTTTGAGAGAGTTTCTGTTCATAAAAATAAACAAACACAGAGGTGTAGGGAATATTATGAAATGTGTATTCATTTGTTTTACAAAATGTAAAAATAAAGTACAAATATTTTGTTTTGTGTTTTGTAGACAAACAAATGTTATTGAATACATTCAATTACAAGATTTTGGTCGTTACAGTATTGCAACTCATCTCTGAAGTGAACTTCTTTGGGACCTTGCAGAGTCTGGGTTGGGTTACTCCCATTGAGGGTTTATGCATATTTAGAGAAAAAGTTCAACTCACGAAAATATCCTGCCCTTCAATATTCCAAATCCAATTTCAAGGCCTATGAGTGGCCCTATAGAACTCTGAGTAAATTAATTTGCTAGACATAGCAGGTTATAATTGCTGCGGTGTAATATAATAATTCTATTTTGAAGACTCCCAATGTTATCTTGGTACTGTTTATATAGGTTTTTTATTATTTCTATTTTACCGTCATTATTGTTTTTAATATCACTATAAGGTGTCGGTTGATAAGAAACAATGTCTTTGTTCTGATTTTGAGCATTTGTGCTTCGAAGCATTGTGGTTGCTGGAAATCCTCTTGCTTACCTTTAAATTTCGCAAATATACTGTCTGTGAGTGGTATTTTATGCAAGACCTGTCCACTGATAATCTGGTTAGAACTTTCACCTATTCACAACTGCTTGTGGTTAATGGTATCTTCACTAATTATCTGTGGCATATATATGAATAACTTCTGAAATTTCAAAACTGTGTAAAACCATTACAGGCAGATAGAAATTTAAAAAAAAAATTACAAATTCTGTTCATATAATCGGTAAAATCATATTTTTCGAAGTCACAATTACTAGAAAATCAAAAGGGGTCATAAATTGAATTTCCTATTTTATTCAGCTGAAAGCAAATGAATTCTTCTCAAAGTTTTTCTCAATCTCAAACCGTCTTCGATTCAGATCACCAACATCCAAATTTATTATGAAACAAAACATCAACTGTAAATCTTAAACTAATTTTTCAATGTCATATCTACAATAAATTGCATTTATTCAACCATGAAAAATCAACAGGAAATTTTTTATATGCATATTAATTTTCTTTACTTCAAAACAAAGAAAAATAAATTGATCAAAAATTAAATTGAAAACTATTTAATTAAAAACGAAAAAACTCGAATTAAGATGACACAGTAAAAATTACACAAAACAAATTATACAGAGAAATAATAAAAAAAGAATTACCTCAATCAAAACTATTCATTCAAAAACCGTTAATCAATCAAAGATACTCTTGATTAATTAATAATTAAAAAAATACAATTAATTCGAG
The DNA here is from genome assembly GCA_963693315.1 of Diogma glabrata. Classification (NCBI taxonomy): domain Eukaryota; kingdom Metazoa; phylum Arthropoda; class Insecta; order Diptera; family Cylindrotomidae; genus Diogma; species Diogma glabrata. Next base: position 271,426,762 of record OY856186.1, read on the forward strand.
AATTACGTCTTTACAATTTATGGCATTATAAGAAAAGTTTCATAAGAAAAATTGTCGTCATACGGTCTCGTTTAGTTGCTCTGTTTATTATTGGAACAGGAACTAACCTTCAAAACGAGTTTTAATTTTTTAATAATTAACGATTGAGACGTTACGTAAACATGTCTAAAACAGCGTAACGTAAGTTAAAAAAGGCTTAAAATTTAAATTTGTAATCTCATTGATAAGTTTATTGGCATTCATCAATGTCAATCAGTGATACGGAAGAAAATTACTTAACAAGTTACTTTTTATATCGCGTACTATACAGAAAGTTGATATCACAAAAGGCCCTGAAAGATTTGTTACCTATATGCAAATATTTCAAATAATAATTTTGATACAACTTTATAATCATGATAACCTTTAAGATGCCAATTCCCCTTATACAAGAGTTTGTTTTATTCAACAGTAACAGTTCAAAATACCACAGTTTAGTTATCCTTGAAATATACAAAAAAATTAAATATTGATTCTATGTGAAATATTCTTATTTGAATGAACTGTTTTTGGCATTATAGTGTTGTAAAATTGGCTTTTTTGTGAAACGGATGGATGTTACTTTAGATTTCTAAGTGTTAATAGTTAATACATTTTAATAAATGCATTAAATAAACTATTGAAAACATTTCTTAAAAACTAATATTAATTGACTTAAAATTCTTTTCAGTTTTGCTTCTATGTTGGTTGGTTAAAAGTTGCTGAAGTATTAATAAATCCATTTGGAGAAGATGATGATGATTTTGAATTAAATTGGTTGATTGATAGACATATTAAGGTAAGTTGATTTTAAGAATTTTAATCCGGGATTCTTTGATTGATTGATTTAAATAAAAAATTTGATAATTATATACCAGAACATTCCTCCCTTCTTTTTTACATAATTCTTTGTAGCAAAACGAAAACAATGACAAAGCATTTAAAAGTTGAAGATATACAAACATTTTTTTCTTTTTTTCTTCGAAGCAAGTTTCTTTTTATTTTTCTCAAAAATAAATAAAGCTTAAAGCAAATTTATTTCTTGTTATAACAATCTATTTAAAGCCACGAACTCAATCATCTTTCCTTTTTCTTCTTTTAACCAAAAAATCCCCCCGAAATACAAATTTAAATTAAAATCATTTTATTTCTTAAGCTTTAAAATTATTAAATCTGTTTTCTTATGAATTTTGTTGTTCATTTAAGATGACCTAAAACAATGTGCAAGAAATAAAAAAATATATAAAATAAAAGACCTTGCAAGGTTATTTTGAACATACTTTCGTAGATAAAATCAAAAGAAATTCCAAAAAAACACGTATTACGTACGCATTATCACATAATAAACATTCCATACAAGTTGCACCACAGTATTAGTATATGTTATTGATGTGACGTATAACATGACAAATTATATGTTACCTACTATAAAAATCTTAAATCATTTTTAGGAAATATAACGTATAATTTCATCTCTTTTTACAACAAATTACAGTTTTTAGTGAAGTTTTAAAAGAATTTTAAACTATGTACTTAAAAACAATGTCAGTTGAAGGTGATTGAATTTTTATTAGTTAAATGCTAATCTGATCTTTTAAACTGGAAAAATACATAAACGCGAAATTTGACAAATTTTTCTATTGGATTTTAATGATTGAATGCTTTTGTCAATGGTTTGTCAAGGTTTTTTTTGATAAATATTAATGGGTTTTTGACTATTTTATGATTATATAAAAAATAATAAAATGAACTTATGGAAAAAAAATATGTTGAAGGTTTGGTTATGTTAAGTAAGTATAGTTCTATTCAACAATTGATTAATCATATATTGATGGCAAATCGAATCAAGACGCAGAAAAAATAAAAACTTTGAACCTGACCATTGCCGATTTTCTTGAAACTTAATCGTATCGTAATTTTCCCCTATAGTTTTGACAAATGGTGACTTCAAATTTATTAACATATTGTTACGTTTTTCCACCTTCGAATTGGCCTTAGTCTCAATTCGATAAACGCAATTCCCAAATCTCTTCCTGGATTCGATCACTGATTAGTAACCAAAAACACCAGGTTTTATTAAGCATTCAACACTTTAAGTGTTCCACAACAACAGAAAAACAATACAGTAAACAGTATTTCTAACTAGAATATTCTTTCAACAGCTTCGAAACTCCCAACGGTTTATTGTAGATATTTCCAGTAACACCACGTTCAAAATAATACACAAAATATTTCTACTCAATAAAACTTATAACTTTATTCAACAAAAATAATTTTAAAAACACTTTTACTTCGGTCTGAAAGACATTAGTATTACATTCTCGAGACAAAAGTGAAATTTCTCAACGTTTTAGGACCTACTGATTCTAAAATAGCAAAACAAAAATGTATGTCTGTTCGGCCAGTGGGACGTCACAACCGACGAAATCTAGAAAACCGCTGGAGGGATTTCAAAAATTTTTGTTACTAAAAATAGGTGCACTCAATTGTAAGAGCTGAAAGGCCGATGTGTTCGGTGTGTCAAAACAAGGAAATTTGCATATTTTTTGCTTAAAAGTGACTAAGTGTTACAAATAGGAACATTGAATTTGGAGAAATCATGATGGTCGTGAGACCAAAAAATTATTGCATTAAAAGTTTGTCAAAATAATGTTGTCAGATGTGTCAAAAGAATGATTTCATTTTTTTTACTCAATTTTTTCGGATCGTGTCATATCATCGAAAAATCATACCATCGAAAATCGTCACATCGAAAAAAAGCAATAAATTAAAAAATAAAAATCATACTGTCGAAAAATCACACAACCGAAAATCGCAACATCGAAAATCATAACACCGAAAATTCATTACGTCAAAAAATCATAGCACCGAAAGATCACATCACCGAAAATCATATCATCGAAATTTGATTCACAAAATCGAAAAATCGAAAAAAAATCACCATCGAAATATCATTACATCGAAAACATTCGATGTAATGAATAAATCATTGCATCGAAAAATCATATCATCGAAAAACAGGGTGTACTCTCCTCACAGATAAAACTTTTGTTATTTAAAATGTTAAATGTCAGCAGTATATGTTAATTGGGCAATTCGTTTGAAAATGTACATTTATTTGTGGATTTTTTTTTAAAATCAAAATTTTGTCTGTGCGGGTGGAACGAATGAAAAAAACTAAATTCTGAATTTTTTATTTATTGCTTTGAAATGCAGTTTTGCCGGTATACATTATTAGTAATTTCTTTTGTTTACATAGATAATATATTATGTGATATCATATTTTGGAGATAAAGTTTTAGGATTCCAAACAGATTTTTCTACGTTTTTTTGGAATATTACTATAGGGCTATTTTTTTGAAAATGCGAATGTTTTATAGTATTTTTTTGAAAATGCCTTAACATTTGGTATGTTTAGTATAGAGGAAATTTGTATTGGCGAAAGAGAGGGTTTGTCAAAAAATCATGCAGTGTGTCAAAACACGAAAATTAGTATATTTTTTGCTTAAAAAATCGTTCATTCTAAGTGAGTAGTAACATTGAATGTTGAGAAATCTTGATGGTTGGCATTGGTATGTGGGACCAGAATTGTATTGTATTGTAATTGTGTCAAAAAATACTGTCAAGTGTGTCAAAAGAATGATTTTCATTTATTTTTTAACCCAAGTAGTAGAAATAAAATATAATTAAGTATGTAATTATTTGTATGACTTGAAATGTATTTGAACATAAAATTGGACATGTTTCTATCCAGTTTCAACTCCTCTCAACTTATAGGAACGATTGGGAAATATCAAGTTGTTGCAGATTAAATGTCGTTTTTAAAAATATATGTAATGAGAAAGATATTTCTTTTGTAATCGTTTTGTGTGATTCCACGACTTCTGAATAACACAGGAACAGTTGGAAAATAAGTTTGAATTTTTGATTATGTTATAATTTTGTCAATATTTTTAGAATTTTGAAATTTCAATTTTTGATTTTTGATAATTTTTGGAATATGTTTAGAATTTTGAAAAAAATTTTATTTTTGATTTTATTATAAGTTTTGGAATATATTTACAATTTTGAAAAAGTTTTTATTTTGTTTTGATTTTTGCAATGTCCTTAGAATTTTGAAAATAGTTTCAATTTTTGATTTTGTAATATTTTCTTGAATATGTTTGAACTTTTGAAGAAAATTGAAATTTATGATTTTATTATAATTTTTAGAATCTTAGAAAAAGTATGAATTTTTGATTTTGTTATAATTGTTGCAATATGTTTGGAATTTTGAAAAAAGTTTCAATTTTTAATTTTGTAATAATTTTTGGATTGTTTAGAATTTTGAAAAAGTTTAAATATTTGATTTTATTATAATTTTTGAAATATTTTTAAATTTCGAAAAAAATTTAAATTTTTGATTTTATTATAATTTTTAAAAGTTTTATCATTTTTGAAAAAAGTTTAAAAAAAAATCTGCTATTTTTGACACACTTAATGATTTTTTTGACACACTTCCAGTACATTTATCAAACACCGCGTCCTTTCGGACCTGTCCATATAGTATACCTATTTTAGCAACCAAAATTTTTGAAATGGCTCCAGCGGTGTTCTAGATTTCGTAGGTAATGACGGCAGACAGATATACATTTTTTTTTTGCTTTTTAGAATCAGTAGGTCCTAAAACGTCGAGAAATGCCAAAAAAAAGTGGGGGTAAGAATTTCACTTTTGGCTCATGAATGTAATACTTAGGTCTTTCAGACCGAAGTAATATAAATACATTGCCGGAAAAAAGAAGCCTGATTGAATTGATTTAAAAAATTCCAAATATTATAATAAAATCAAAAATTCCAACTTTCTTCAAAATCCAAAAATATTCAAGAGACTATTACAAAATAAACAATTCAAACTGTTTTCAAAAATTCTAAAACTTTTAAAAATTATGATAAAATCAAAAATTTAAACTTTTTCAAAATTCTAAACAATCGAAAAATTATTACCAAATCAAAAATTGAAACTTTTTCAAAATTCCAAACATATTGCAAAAATTATAACAAAATCAAAAGCTCAAACTTTTTCTAAGATTCTAAAAATTATAATAAAATCATAAATTTCAATTTTCTTCAAAAGTTCAAACATATTCAAGAGAATATTACAAAATCAAAAATTGAAACTATTTTCAAAATTCTAAAGATATTGCAAAAATCAAAACAAAATAAAACTTTTTCAAAATTCTAAACATATTCCAAAAATTAATCAAAAATCAAAGATTGAAAATTCAAAATTCTAAAAATATTGCCAAAATTATAACATAATCAAAAATTCAAACTTATTTTCCAACTGTTCCTGTTATTCAGAAGTCGTGGAATCGCACAAATCGATTACAAAAGAAATATCTTTCTCATAATTAATTTTTTTTTTAAAAACGACATTTAATCTGCAACAACTTGATATTTTCCAATTGTTCCTATAAGTTGGGAGGAGTTGAAACTGGATAGAAACATGTCCAATTTCATGTTCAAATACATTTCAAGTCATACAAATAATTACATACTTAATTTTATTTTTTTCCAAAAAATTGGGTTAAAAAATAAATGAAAATCATTCTTTTGACACACTTGACAGTATTTTTCGACCCACTTACAATACAATCATCAAGGTTCTGGTCCCACATACCAATGCCAACCATCAAGATTTCTCCACATTCAATGTTACTACTCGTAATCACTTAGAATGAACGATTTTTTAAACAAAAAATATGCTAATTTTTGTGTTTTGACACACTGCATGATTTTTTGACAAACACTTGACACACACTCTCTTTCGCCAATACAAATTTCCTCTATACTAAACATACCAAATGTTTAGGCATTTAAAAAAAAAATCTATAAAACATGCGCATTTTCAAAAGAAAAGAAAAGTAATATTCAAAATAACGTAGAAAAATCTATTTGGAATCCTCAAACTTTATCTTCAAAATATGATATCACATAATATATTATCTATGTAAACCAAAAGAAATTACTAAAAATGCATGCCGGCAAAACTGCATTTCAAAGCAATAAATAAAAAATTCAAAAATTCGTTCCACCCGCACAGACAAAATTTTGATTTAAAAAAAAAATCCAAATGTACATTTTCAAACGAATTGCCCAATTAACATATACTGCTGACATTTAACATTTTAAATTACAAAAGTTTTATCTGTGAGGAGAGTACACCCTGTTTTTCGATGATATGATTTTTCGATGCAATGATTTATTCATTACATCGAATATTTTCGATGTAATGATATTTTGATGATATGATTTTTTTTTCGATTTTACGATTTTCGATGATATGATTTTTCGATTTTGTGAATCAAATTTTCGATGATATGATTTTCGGTGATGTGATCTTTCGGTGCTATGACTTTTCGACGTAATGAACTTTCGGTGATATGATCTTTCGATGCTATGACTTTTCGATGATATGAACTTTCGATGATATGAAATTCGGTGGTATGAACTTTCGGTTTTGTGATGTCTGGTGATTCGACGATTTGATTTTTCGATGTTAAGATGCGGACTCAATTTTTTGGAAAAAATAAAATTAATTATATTTGTATAAAGTTATTTCGATTAATTCTCAAGACGCTACTATTTCATTAAGTATGGTAAGTTAATGATATCCATTATTTTACGTACACATTCTCAATGTGGTAGAATCATTACAATTAGTTGTTATTCAACTAATCTGAAAATCAATTTTAATATGATCTAGGTTGATCGGGGGGCTAATTTTTATATGGGAGAAATTGTGAATAGTTAAACTCAAATAACTGGATGAATAATTGGAATTTTTCAATTCTAAAACCAGTTTTGGAATCCTCTAATTAAACCTTACATGTTTTAATCAGAAAAAATTTTACGTGTTTCGTGGCGGTATCGAACCCCATTCATCAGTAACACAAATTCGATACCTTGTGTTATACACGTTTTATCAACTGAGCCATTCAATTGACATGTTTTTGTGGAAATTTTTAGTTAGTGAATTGAAACGTCATCAACAATTACAATGAAGTTAACAATTTCACAAAGATTGCCGACCTAACGACATGATATATTCAATTAATTATTTCTAATTAATTATCTATCTAATTTTTATAGAGTTATTTCGATTAATTCTCAAGACGCTACTATTTCATTAAGTATGGTAAGTTAATGATATCCATTATTTTTCGTACACATTCTCAATGTGGTAGAATCATTACAATTAGTTGTTATTCAACTAATCTGAAAATCAATTTTAATATGATCTAGGTTGATCGGGGGGTTAATTTTTATATGGGAGAAATTGTGAATAGTTAAACTCAAATAACTGGAAACTCGGTCTTTGACCTGGAAACAATCAAAAGCTGTGTTTTGTGCTGTGGAATTAAAATTGACCAAATTTTTGTCACCCCAATCGGCGACTTTTTTTTGGTCCTCGTTTACATTTCTGGTAGCTTCTCTCCGGCGGGATATATTCGTTCATGCATTTTACCCTTTGAAGATAGGGGCGAATGACTTGTGCAGTGTACTATCATCTGCAAAACTATTCATTGGGTTACTGGTCTGTAAAGTTGGTGCTGCGCTCGTATTTTCCAATGTTTTGAGAAAAACAAAATCATTCTCAAAAAACTTATACATGATCAAATAAATTGTGCCATCTTCGCTCAAAAAATTATTATGACGATGTAGGGTAAAATGATTGTATAGTTTAAAGTTTGTTGTTATTGAGCAATTTATTTAGTTTATGATTTGGTGACTCATTTGAATATATTCAAATTGAAAACGTGATTGAACATTGAATTTATTTTTTATATTTATTCCGATTTATGGTGTGCATGCAAAACGTGTCCTTTAAGTGTTGGGTGAATTTTTAAATAGGTTTTAAGTACTAGTTATAAATCTATCTTTTTAATTTTATTGAGTGAATCTTACTATTTTAACTTTTAAGCTTATCAACTATTATACCAAATTGACATTCCATTAATTAACGTTATCAAGGGTTCTTTAAACAAAAATTAAAATCTTAAAATTTTACTTTAAAGTTTAAACCAACATTTGTATATCTTGTAACGTTATTAGTTCCGCATTCTTTCAAATTTAAGCTTCAATATTAGACACAATTTAAGAAACGATGAGCATCATAATCTCATCATTAAAAAAACATGTTTTTATCTTATATCTTACAAACGATAACAAAACGTAACGAATTATTTAAATATTTTTACAAACAACCTTCATCAGACATTTTTTTTAAAAACCAAACAAATTTTATGGTTTCAGACAAACCTATTCATCTGAATCAAGTAAATTTATACATAATTTCTTTTCATACAATCCTGTACAAGATTTTTTCGTAGTAGAATTCGTAGAATTTTTGGTAAAAAAAATGTTTCTTGGTAAGTCGAAGGTTGTTCATTTTTTGGTCTATGTTGTTGTTACTGAATTCTCTTTAATTTGCTTAAAAAAATTATATGATATTAAATAATAGTACATTATGATGCTACGACGTAAAGCTAAAGATTTTGGACGTATGTGGAGTTTGCACCCACATTAACTCCAAAATTGCTTATACGTCCGTGCATCATATACTATTTTTTATTTGCCGCAAGCAAAATATTTAAAAAAAAATTATTATTCTAAATCAAAATTATAAATTTGCATAAATTTTGAAACAACAATATGTTGAACAAGTAACCTTTGACAAAATATTTGTTATATTTTTCAAAATAATTGTATAACTATGACAACAAAGAATAAAAAATACTTTAATTGGATAAGGAAATATGGAATCGAAAGGTTGCTTTGATAAAAATTTCCATTTTTTATAGAATTTAAGCAAATACAAATGTTTTTAACTTTTTTGGACGTAACTATGACAACAAAATATATGGTTAAAAAGTGACACTTTACGGCCGCAAATCGCAGTAATAAAGTAACACTTTAATATGCAGGCGAATAAAAAAGTATAAACATTCTATGAGACTATGACCTTATCGTAGAAAGTTCAAATATTTGTTTTACTTTGTAAGATGCTAATATTATAATTGATGCTAATATCAATTTAAGCAAGTAACATTTAAATTAATAACTTAAATTTAATAAAGAATATTTAAATGAATGTTAAAAACGTGTAAAATAAGCTTTTAAGAAACTATGAATATAATTTTCTAAATTACTTTTATTAAGAAGAAATATTTGTATTTTTATGGTTTTTTATAATGGGGCTATTATTTTGAAAACGTACATTTTTTTGTTGATTTTTAAATTTTTGATTTTTAAAAAATCTGAAATTTTGATATATTGTTGGCATTGACAAAAGGAAAAAAACAATTTCTGCTTTTATTTTTTGTGTACTCTGAATCGGAGTTATACGCGGTTGAATTTTGAGGCTTTTTCACGTAGTTTTTGGTAATGGTGGCAATGTTTTGTGAATAGGTGCCAAAAATTTCATCCGACTTACGTATATTTTTGCAAGTAAAAAGGAAAATAATTGAATAATTGAAATAAATAAGTTTAAAATTAATAACTTTTCTCTTTTCCGCTAAACCTTGGTTTACTTCAAATCTCATATCTCAAAAAGTAGGCTTTTTTTTTTTTGTTTTTCACAAATTTTAAAGTAAACATATGCAGCTATGAAATTGAGAAAATAAAAAGTCAGCAATCCAATATGGATTTTTTCTTACGATTTTTTAAAGTTTGGTATATGAAAAATTCACATGTGTTTTTTTATTAAGTTAATAATCCTGTACTAAATGTGGATCTAATAAATTAAACATTTCATATTTTAACACCTGCAATAAATTTGAACCATTTTCTGTGCGGTTAAATGGTTAAAAACTTATTAAAAATTAATTTAAGTTAAGTGGTAAAATAAAGGAATTTAAATTATTAAAAGGGTGTGTAAAATGTTTATTCATTTTAAAAAATGTCTATTCAGCCCCTTTTTACTAATTAAAATCTCATTAGAGGCTCATAATTTTAACATTTAAAATGTCTAATGACGCCCACAAACGGTTTTTGACCAAATTATACTTGCATCCAATCAAAATATATTAAATTGTACCTACCTAATTTTACCTGATTCTACCTATGTCAAAACTATTTCAAGGGTATATATATATTGATTGGATTGCCTTATAATCAATTATATTCCAAAATATTTAGAAGACATAACGTTTAGAAAAGATAATAATAGAAATGCCTTTCAAATTGTGCTGTAACTTGTACGGTCTCAAAAATCATCAGCGGACATCAAAAAATGTGAAACTGGTCACACCAGCTGTTATTCAAAAAGCTGCGACCCTAAATTTTACTTTGCGTGGTGACCAGTTTATATGTGAAACATGTCGCACTTATATCTATAAAAATAAGGTAAATTTAATTATTTTATTAAAATGAATAAAAATTCATATGCAACTAATATTTTCTATACAGCAGCTTTCATGCTCGGAAACTATCGATAGTGAAATTATTTCTATAAATCAGGATGTTGAAAATGTTCCAACGAACGAAAATATTCAAATACCTCCAGCATCTTTAGATCCATCACCAGTTTCGGTTGATACTATATCTCCACCAGTTCCTGAACTACTTAATGACATTTTAGAAGATATTAACAATGTTCTTGGAAGGTTAGCCGAATCTCCTATCAAACAAAATCATATTACAACAGGAAGTTATAAAAAAATTGCAAGTGTCACATCGGCAATAAGTCAAAGAATATTTCAAGTAGATTCAGCTAAAGTGTTATCACCAAACGAGGAATGTGAATATACATCATGGCTTATGAACCTTAAAAAAGAGTTTAAAGATGCCAGCTGTAAATCAAAACAAGTGTTTTTGTTGACAACTCTACCACGTAAATTTTGGTCAAATCAACGTATCCAGGATGAATTTAATGCATCAAGACGACTGGTAGAATTCGCCATGGATCTGTTGGAAACAGTAGGTCCTTACAGTTGGCCTCAAAGCAAACAAGTGCACAGTTTGTCACAAAATATAGTAAAACAAATTCAAACATACTTCTTATCAGAGGAAATTAGTAGAACAATGCCTGGCCTTAAAAATGTTGTTACTATTACAGAAGGATCGACAAAAATTAAGAAATCAAAGCGGTTGGTGTTATGGACCCTCACCGACATCTACGAAATGTTCTTGGAAGAAAACAAAGAACTCAAGGATTCCACTGTTTTTTACCGGATAACACTACACCCGATAAAATAATTGCCAAAATGTTTTCTTTTTCTGATGATCATAAATATTTCAATTTAAAGGCAAAAAAAAAAATATAATTTAATTTTTTAATGTATTTATTTATAATATTGATTAAATTATAATGTTTATAGGAAAAATATTTTTTAATGTTTTTTTCTAATGTTAGTGTTGGTGATGTTGAAATTATAACAAAATCTTCGATCATTGGGATCTCCAATTCTTATTCTGAATAAAAACCTGTTTCTCAATCAGAAATACACAAAAAATGGTTCAAATTTATTGCAGGTGTTAAAATATGAAATGTTTAATTTATTAGATCCACATTTAGTACAGGATTATTAACTTAATAAAAAAACACATGTGAATTTTTCATATACCAAACTTTAAAAAATCGTAAGAAAAAATCCATATTGAATTGCTGACTTTTTATTTCTCAATTTCATAGCTGCATATGTTTACTTTAAAATTTGTGAAAAACAAAAAAAAAAAGCCTACTTTTTGAGATATGAGCTTTGAAGTAAACCAAGGTTTTACGCGCCGCCTAGCGGAAAAGAGAAAAGTTATTAATTTTAAACTTACTTATTTCAATTATTCAATTATTTTCCTTTTTACTTGCAAAAATATACGTAAGTCCGATGAAATTTGTGGCACCTATTCACAAAACATTGCCACCATTACCAAAAACTACGTGAAAAAGCCTCAAAATTCAACCGCGCATAACTCCGATTCAGAGTACACAAAAAATAAAAGCAGAAATTACTTTTTTCCTTTCGTCAATACCAACAAAATATCAAAATTTCAGATTTTTAAAAAATAGTTGTTTTTTTTCGATGTACGTTTTCAAAATAATAGCCCAATGGTAAGTTTCAATACCAGTAAAAGTTTTTATGCTTCACAATGATATAAAGTTGTTATAATGTCTAGGATGATACGCAATATATAAACACATTCATGAAAACCGGGGCGTTATGAGAGGACATTATGAATTCATAACGCCCGATATTAAGACGCTAAAAAACTAAATAAAATTATTTTTACTGTGGTTTTGTCTACACAATGTAAATAATTCTTATTCAATTTAAGGTAGCAAAAAAAATTTGACATTTGCTTAAAAATGTTTAGCAACATTTTAGTTATTAATTGTTCATATAGTTTTTCAAAACTATCAAATTATTTTAAACGTCATGCAATGGAATTCTAAGACACTAGAAATGAATGTATTCAATTGAATAGAATGAAAAATTGCGTAATTGAGATAAAACTTTTGTTACGGATCTTTCACTTTTCAAAAAAAGCAATTTTTCATTCTATTCGATTGAATACATTCATTTCTAGTGTCTTAGAATTCTAAACTACATAATGGTTAGATCCATTGCTAAACTCTTAATAAAATCTTGAAGTCATACAATGTTTTTGTCATACGCTACAAAATTTAGGAGAATTTGTTTACATAGCAACGTTCAAACAACAAATATTTATTTTAAACTTCAAAATAGTTATTTTCTTGGCATACTACGATACATTTGTATTTGTTTGCATATCAATATAGATTAACAAATTAAATTCTTTCTTAGTTTTTAGCTTATTAAGTGAAGCATAAAATCTTGTATGCACCACTGGCGTTACTGGGTATTACGCCCATCAAGCGACATACATCCCTCGGGTCAGAGGCCCTCGGACTAGATTACGTCACTTTCCGGGTGCAATAGCCTACATAATGCCCTAGTTACATAAATAGCTATTCTGATAAATTTTTAAAAAAAAATCGTCATTCTGCTCTATAGATCTTTTGATCAATGACATACCCTGTTTTTTACCCATAAACTATATTGAACTAAAACATAACGTTGCTGTTATTTTACTGTCGAAGTTGCCTGATACATCCAATCAAGTTGGTTCATATACACCAACGAATCTGAACCTGACTCAACCCGAATGTTATCTTATTTCAATGTTATCACATTCCTTAAAATATTAAAAAACAGACTCAGAGAAGTGCAGACTTAGACACAGACTGAGGCTCAGACTCTGCATTGAATCAGAGTCAAACAAATTCACTCTCAGTTTTCGTTTCACACGCATACTCAAGCTCAGATTTGATCTTAGTACCTGGCTTCGACTAAGACACAGATTCTGACTAAAATCGATGCTCGAGCTTTAATTGTGGCTCAATTAATTGTGGTTCAGTCAGATTAAAGCCAAGAATTATATATAGAAACTTCCTTTTAAAAACCCTTTCTTAGGCTCACACATAAAATCAGACTCTGGTTCAGACTAATATTGTGACATAGACTCAAATTAAAACTCAAACTTGTCCTCAAATTCAAGCTAGGAATAAATTTTACAGTTTCATAGGCACCCACAGAGGCTCAGAGTATGATTTAGACTCAAACCAGACTTAAATTCAGACTAGAGCTCAGACTCGGGCTCAGACTCAGACTTATACTTAGGATTTAGACTTAGAGTTAGACTTAGGTTTAGGTTTGGATTTAGCCTTAGACTTAGACTTAGGCTTATACTTAGACTTTGACTTTGACTTTGAACAAGACTTTGACTTTGACTATGACTCTTTGACTTTGACTTTGACTTTGACTTTGACTTTGACTTTGACTTTGACTTTAACTTTGACTTAGACTTAGACTTAGACTTAGACTTAGACTTTGACTTTGACATTGACTTTGACTTTGACTTTGACTTTGACTTTGACTTTGACTCTGATTTTGACTTTGACTTTGACTTTGACTTTGACTTTGACTTTGACTTTGACTTTGACTTTGACTTTGACTTTGACTTTGACTTTGACTTTGACTTTGACTTTGACTTTGACTTTGACTTTGACTTTGACTTTGACTTTGACTTTGACTTTGACTTTGACTTTGACTTTGACTTTGACTTTGACTTTGACTTTGACTTTGACTTTGACTTTGACTTTGACTTTGACTTTGACTTTGACTTTGACTTTGACTTTGACTTTGACTTTGACTTTGACTTTGACTTTGACTTTGACTTTGACTTTGACTTTGACTTTGACTTTGACTTTGACTTTGACTTTGACTTTGACTTTGACTTTGACTTTGACTTTGACTTTGACTTTGACTTTGACTTTGACTTTGACTTTGACTTTGACTTTGACTTTGACTTAGACTTAGACTTAGACTTTGACTTATCCTAAGACTAAGACTTAGACTTTCACTTTGACTTTGACTTAGACAGTCTTAGACTTAGACTAAGACTTATGCTTAGACTAAGACTTAGACCTAGACTTAGACCTAGACTTAGACTTTGACTTAGGCTTGTACTTAGAATTAGACTTAGACTTAAACTTTGAGTTTGACTTTGACTTAGACTTAGACTTTAACTGAGACTTAGACTTAGACTTAGATTTAGATTTTGACTTAGACTTAGACTTTGACTTTGACTCTAACTTTGACTTTGACTTACACTTAGACTTAGACTTAGACTTAAACTTAGATTTCGACTTAAACTTAAGACTTGGACTTAAGACTTAGACTTAGACTAAGGCTTGGACTTGGACTTGGACTTGGACTTGGACTTGGTCTTGGACTTGGACTTGGACTTGGACTTGGACTTGGACTTGGACCTGGACTTGGACTTGGACTTGGACTTGGACTTGGACCAAGACTTGGACTTGGACTTGGACTTGGACTTGGACTTGGACTTGGACTTGGACTTGGACTTGGACTTGGACTTGGACTTGGACTTGGCCTTGGACTTGGACTTGGACTTGGACTTGGACTTGGACTTGGACTTGGACTTGGACTTGGACTTGGACTTGGACTTGGACTTGGACTTGGACTTGGACTTGGACTTGGACTTGGACTTGGACTTGGACTTGGACTTGGACTTGGACTTGGACTTGGACTTGGACTTGGACTTGGACTTGGACTTGGACTTGGACTTGAACTCGAACTTGGACTTGGACTTGGACTTGGACTTGGACTTGGACTTGGACTTGGACTTGGACTTGGACTTGGACTTGGACTTGGACTTGGACTTGGACTTGGACTTGGACTTGGACTTGGACTTGGACTTGGACTTGGACTTGGACTTGGACTTGGACTTGGACTTGGACTTGGCCTTGGACTTGGACTTGGACTTGGACTTGGACTTGGACTTGGACTTGGACTTGGACTTGGTCTTGGACTTGGACTTGGACTTGGACTTGGACTTGGACTTGGACTTGGACTTGAACTCGAACTTGGACTTGGACTTGGACTTGGACTTGGACTTGGACTTGGACTTGGAATTGGACTTGGACTTGGACTTGGACTTGGACTTGGACTTGGACTTGGACTTGGACTTGGACTTGGACTTGGACTTGGACTTGGACTTGGACTTGGACTTGGACTTGGACTTGGACTTGGACTTGGACTTGGACTTGGACTTGGACTTGGACTTGGACTTGGGCTTGGACTTGGACTTGGACTTGGACTTGGACTTGGACTTGGACTTGGACTTGGACTTAGACTTGGACTTGGACTTGGACTTGGACTTGGACTTGGACTTGGACTTGGACTTGGACTTGGACTTAAACTTAGACTTGGACTTAAACTTAGACTTAAATTTAGACTTAGATATCAGGCTGATACTGAGACTCAAAAACAAACTCCAACTCAGTAACAAACACAGACTTTGACTTAGATTTAAACTTACACTCCCGCATGGAGGGATCAGTTTTTATTGTTTTGAAATTTTTTTTTATTTTTGATCTACGGGTGTGACAACCCCGCGTACTCCAGTCCCTGCTATTGACATACGCGTTAACGTAAGATATCACATACCACTGGCAATAGCAGTGAGATATCACTAGCCAAGGTGACATCTTAGGGGTGGTGGCGGATGAACTGTATTCAGTCAACGATAGCACCCTCAATCTTAGCTGTGAAATAATCCTTGATGATGAGACGCTATTGCTTTCTTGAAGAAACGAGCCTTCATATAACTATGTGTGGGCTTCAATCATTAAGAAAGACTGTGCGTCACAGGATCAGGGAATATACAACCGTCTGGATTATTGGCAACTACATTTTTGTTTTGTTTCAGCAAAGTTTTGTAATTTTTTTTTAAATTACTTTTATTTTCTCTATTCTATCATAAAATATTGGCCTATGTCATATTTTGTCAGTGATAGGATTTTTTGTTTAGTTATCCATTCTTTAACAAAAAATATAAAAAAAAAACAAAAAAAAGAAAGATTTACGTCCATCAACACCTTTGAATGTATGTTGTTGTGCGACCTTGGTCTTAAAAGGTTTTTATGTGTTATTGTGACACATATTGTAATTGCTACTACACAACACATTTTATTAAAAAAAAAAAAGTCACTCAGTTGAACAACTGAATTAATAATTCCTTGAACTCTTTTAGTACCATAATATTATTCCAAGCATTAGACCATTGCTTCTTAATATCGTTTTATATATCGTTTTATGGGTGGATTTTGAACCTAGTCCATAAATAGATTTAGACGTTAATCACAGAGTCGCACTATTTTAGATGTAAGGGTGCATGCGTCTAGTTTTTTATCGACTACTTGACTATCATACAAGATTTGGAAATCATCTTGTTTCGATAATTTTGATTTAAATGAAAGTTTGCACATCTTGCGACAGCGTGAAGTCCAATCTGGAAAACAAATAATTCAGTCTATTAAACCTGATTCGATTCAACTACAAAAAAAACTATCCAAACTATGCTATAACAATCTTATACACATACTGTAACCTGTTTGCATTTTAATTTTTCATGAAGATAAAGATTGGAACGAAGTCTGCAAAGAATTTTAATTTTCTACTCTGAACCACACAAATTCAATTTCTATTATGATTCTAAATCTTTCTTTTATCCACCTTACACATTGTCCTCATATTCAACGACAAAACAAAATACGTGAATATTTTTTACAATTACGATCAAAGAGTAATAAAATGAAATTCTTTCACATTCGCATACAATTCCTTACCTCAGACAATACATATTCAAATAATTAAATTTTAATCTCTAGGCCTCCTATATGATTGTTGATGAAATGCACGAAGAACATCCAGAGTTATTAAAAGACCAATATTGGGAGGAAGTTGTGCCAAAAGATTTACCTTACACAGTTGCGTCAGAACATTATCGTCGATCAGAACCAAAAGGATCGGCGGAACAATATAAAGTTAAGGAAGCAGATGCAGTTTACGCTAATATAATTCCAACAAAACGATTACATGCCGATGATGTTTATGCAGATTATGTAAGTTTTAGATTCAAAACATATAACTTCATCCCTGTTTAATTATTTATATAAATTTAAATAGGAAAGTGTCGATACACCAATGGTTGAACGTAGGAAAAATTGGTTTTCACGACAAATCACTCGTATGGGTTCGGTTCGTAGTTCTTCAACTGCATATTCATCTGGAGGATTATTTGTCCGGAATAGGCATAATTCTGTGTATTCATCACCGGAAGCTGGGAATGGTGGAAGTCAATTACCTCATGCACCATTAAATCAAAAAATGAGTTTTTATGAAAAGTTTGTTGGGAGAAAATCGACCAGAGCACAACAGCGACAATTGATGAAACAAAGTAAGCCGAATTACATTTTGTTATTATGCAGCCCATCCACTTTGAAACATGTTTCAAAACTTGGTTTGTGTTTATAGAATGTTTTATAGTGTATGGTGAAGTTTGTAAACAATTTGACGGTTTTCAACGACAAAAAAAAATTTTTTCAAAATCAAAACGGTTTGATTTTAAGTAGGCGGATCTAATGGTTTGTAAACATGTTTCACTGTGTATGGAAGAGTTTAATAAAATAACTATAGAAATTGACATTTATAATTTTAAGTTTATCAACAAAGTTTACAAACACGTTTAATAATGTACGGTAAACATGCAACCAAGTTTGTAAACCAAGTTTTGAAACATGTTTCAAAGTGGATGGACCAATTAAATAATTTTATTTTTATTTTTCTAGATTCCAAGTTAAGTATTAACGGCAATGTTGTTTCCGGAGCTCCATTAAAAAATCGACCGCGTATACCAACGCCGGATGTTACAAAGGAAGTAATAGACCGTGAAAATACACGTTTCGCAATTACAACTCTTAACTCCATGCCCGGCAGTATATCAGCAATTTCATCATCAAATATGGGTGGAACTCCATCAATTGCATCTGGAGTTGCTTTAATGACACATCAATTAGCCAATACTCCATCAATGTATCCATCATCATTGCATAATAATGACGTTCCGATTGTTGGAACTCTTTTATTATCACCAATCAAAGAAATGGATTCGAATTCTGTTAATAATACGTTGCAAATCGGGCATCCGGCAACAGCAGCATTAGCTAAGGCTGTATTGCCACACAACTTACAAGCAGGGTTTGGTAAATAATCTATACATATTGTGATTGTGAACTTGAACTCTTTCACGACAAATTATTTTTTCAAATATAGATTTTAGCAGTTTTTCCAACTCAACACAACTGACATCAATTCCGATATCAACAATAACAAATTCATCAAATCCCGCTCCAACAAATACAGTTTCCGTTTTATCAATGGTCCTTCCATCGACTATATCACAATCTCACAATGGTGATGTTAGTGTAACAACAACATTATCACAAGATATGATACCTGTTTCTATAACAACCGTTCCAATAACATTACCGATGACTACTACACATTCAAATGTAATTATAACAGAGTTACCAGCGGACTCACCACCAAGATCACACACACATCTACAATTAAACGATAGTATCGAATGGAATCATGATTTCTTACGACCAAACTCATTACAATCATCAAAACGTGATGAAAATAGCTTACGACAAAACACATTACATGAATCATTAATTGAACGTAAATCATCATTAGAATCAAAAGGAACAAATGATTCTCTTCAGGTTCCAGTTAACGGTAAATTAAAAGAAATTGCATCAGCACCATCAACATTAACAAAAAGTAAACCGGAACCAAAAACGGGTGAAGTTTATGTTTAGTTAACGATTTAAATTTTGTTATTTTATTTATATTTATTTTAAGAATCTATTTTTTAAGTATGCATGACTTTCAAAGTTTTGTGATTGGGCTGTTTTAGTTCTACAGGAAATGTTCTACTATATTTCAAATAAAGTAAACATTTGGGCTAATAAATTCAAATCTGATAAAAAAGTCTTACCCAATCAATTATCAAAATAGGTACAATTATACCAACTGTAAAAATAAATTGTTTTTAGTTCTTTCTTCGCTAGTCTGTTAACATTTAATTTAATTAATAGAAAATAAAAAATTAATTAAAACTATTAAATAGATTTGCCATTTAAGAAAAAATATAAAAATTAAATAGAAGGCTAAATTTTTTTTAATTGTTCAGACTTTTGATAATATAGAATTTATGATTGATATTAAATGGAATTATTTTTATTGTGATTATTTTTTACAAATTTTAAAATATTGGTCTTAAATATAGTAATTCTATTGCTATTATTGTTTTCTATAAATTATCAAAAAAATTTATTTATAAATATACTTAATTTAGGGCATACGTGTGGTGTTTTAATGAAATAAAAACAGAGTATGAAACGCTTCTTATATCACTTCTTAATTCCGTTCTTTCAGAGCATGTAACTTAATAGTAGATTCTTGTATGAGTTTAGAATTGCCATCATCCTATGCGAATACAAGATGCTATTTTATCCAAGACTAAAATATTTTGAATGATTTCCAGTTTGTCTGCTAAAGTTTTTATCACCATAATGAAATACATCATGGACAGCATAGAAAAACAAAACAATTGACATCATACAAAAAACAAAATCAAATCTTTACATTTTTTGGTTCGAATTTGAGAACAATATATAAAATAAAAATTTTACGGAAAATGTTAAATTTTTTATTTTATATTTTATATATGTATTGTTCTCGTTTTAACCTTTTGATATTACTATACCAACAAATGTTAAGATTTGATTTTGTTAGGGGAATATTTAATAAACTATAGAACTGTTGTAGAATGTAAAGATCATTACATTCTACAATAAGTAAGAGAATGTATAACATTACAATGCAAGCCATACACGTGGAAAGTGGATAAAAAAATATAAGACTCCCAAATGTAGGAGTGAAAATAATAAAATATCGTTCTTACTCTTAAATTGAAATAAATATTTTCTTTCAAATAAAGATTTAATTTTTGTTACGAAATTGATGATTTCCATCGTAGAAAATACAACACCTATGAGCATCAAAACCTTAGAATGCATGTGGTTGTGGGACCTTGGTCTTGAAAGGTTTTTATGTGTTGCTGTGACACATATTGTAGCTAATACTACACAAAATATTTTGTTTAAAAATACAGGTTACTTTTTTGTCAATTCAGTTCAGACCTGAGTGGGAAAAAAATAACGGAAAAGCGCACATTTTCAAAAATATTCGGCAAACTATTCCTGAGTTAGTCTTCGTTCATTAGATTATGGAAAAAAATCTATTTGTACTCTTATACTCTTAAATAACTTAAAGGCCGTCTCAATAAACGAAATCAATTGTTTTATGTAAGCTGTTTAGTTGGCGATATGGTTAACCTGGAAAAGCTAGGAAATTTGTTTATCACAAATTCGAGTCACTCTGAACTTCGGCGCCCTGAGACATCATTCTATCATTACGTGACGGTTGATTATTATTTACTTGCTTATGGTTATGGCCTGTTCTTAGTCCCTCGTTCATCTACAGTCTGAAAGTGTCTATTTAAATCATTTATGATCACGGGCCTAGACAGGGGGGTGGGGGATAGTAGCGGCAATGCCTACTAAGACATCAGATCTTGAAATGTCCTCGATTTTGACGCGCTGCCAGTTTTGATTTTTTCGAAAATCGAGGACATTTGCAAAAAATAGCTTCAAAACGACACTTCATTCACAATTGGTTGCAGACATGTGCACCTTGGCTCCAATACGCCAAGAAATTGAAAGGTGCACTATGTTTGTATTGTGTACTTTTTCCGGTGACTGTGCACAAGGGTTTTTTGGGAGCATTCATAACAAAGCCGCTTCAGAATTACAAAGACATACACGACCAATGTAAAAGACATGCTTCAAGCCAATGTCATCGAAATTCGACACAAGCAGCGCTGGATTTCACAAAATCGGTACCAGTTGATGTGATGATGCTATCCGGCCATCAAAAACTAATAGAAAAAATCGTACAATTCTTTCATCGATCATAAATAAATCATTTTTTGCGGCACCCATGATTTAGTTCTAAGCGGAAAACAATTGCATGAAGGTATTGGTTTCATCAATACATCGCGTTTCGTATTTAAATGATTTTTTTTTAATAATTAATAATCGTAATTTATAGGAAGTTTCGAAGATCTGATCAGATTGCAGATGAATCGGGCAATCAAGTATTGAAAGATCATTTTGAATCCGGTGGCAAAAATGCACATTACACTTCTCCAGCCATACAAATCCAGCTCATCCATTTATGCGGGGAAGTATAAGTGACAGATTTGATAGTAGATAACATAAGGAAAGCGGCCGCAAAAATATTTTGTTTGATGAGCAGCTCTCATCTGAAGTTCGTTTTTTCGACGAAGAGAAAGGAGTTATTCGCGAAGAGTTTCTCGGCTTTGTTCGTCTAGAGGCAATGGATGCAGATACGATTTCAATCAGTATTGACAGCTTCATGCAAAACTTTGAATTTGACTCGATGAAATGTGTTGGACAGGGTTTCGATAGCTGCCCACAATGGCTGGAAAGCACAACGGCGATATCAAAAAATTATTAGAAAAATATCCACTGGCCCTATTTTTCCGCTGTGCAAGCCATAATTTAAATCTGGTGGTTAATGATTCAAATTCTGTCCTTGACGTGCGTAACTCAATTTTTTCTAAGAAGAAAACATGTATACCAAACATTCAAATGTTTTGTGAAACACGCTGGTCACAAAAATATAAAAGTATTGCACAGTTTCGAAAATATTACGTACAGATCCTGGACGGCCTTAATTTATTCTCAAAAGAAGGCAATACAGGGACCAGAAAAACTGCTTTTCAGCTGCACAGTGCAGCAACCAAATCTTCATTCATAATATGTGTTTTTCTCATTGCCAAATATTCGGCTTTACTAGAGCCTATGATAAATGCTTTTCAAGCCAAAAGCCTTGATCTGTTTTCGTGCAAATCACATATTAATAAGCTCCAAGCAGCTATCAACGAACATCGCGAAAATGCTAATAGTGTGATGGAAGATTTATTGGACGATGTTGAAAAAACGGCTAAAGAATTAGAAATTGAATTAACTTTGCCTAGAATTGTTGAAAGACAACAACATCGTTCCAATCAACCATCTTCAAGTTTTTCTGAATATTGGAGGTAATCGATTCTAATTCCATACTTGGACTCATTTTTATCTTCTCTGAAGGAACGATTTTCAAAAAACAATATTCCAGCTTTTTCACTGTTGTTGCTTCATCCCGCTAATATATGCTGAGCGATCCAATGGAAAATTTAAAATCAAAAGTAAAAGATTTTACAACCCTCTATAGCCTTGAAAATTTACATCGAGCTTTGGTACAAAGTTTTGGCCGATAAAAATATGAGCAATGAAGAGCTAAAGAATTTGGAATTGATCGACGTGTCGAAAGAGGCCAATACATTCTTCCCCTCTATAAAACACGCACTTCATATTTTGATTGCTCAGCCATGTATAACATTCACAATAGAACGTTCGTTCAGTACATTTTCAAACAACCTTTAAATGATTTCCCTGGAAACGCAATTGTCTTTCCAGCCAAGATCCAAACATTGTTGCTTCTAATTTTTCAAAAATAATACTAATGGGTATGAGTAGGTTTGTTCCAAATAGTTTGATTGTTCCGAAGGTTGATCGATGGTTTTCAAGTAAATGCAAAAAAGCAATAAAAATTAAAAAAAAGGCTTTTCAAAAGTTTATTCAAAACAAGTCTGATGAAAACCTTAGATTATACCGAATAGAAAGAAATTTATGTAGAAAATTAATAGATGCAGAGAAACATCTATTTATTAGGAAAAAAGCTAATAAATTTGCTGAGCACCCTACTGGTTCACGAAATTTTTATAAAACCGCCAAGGCTGTTCAAGGAAATTTTTGTAAGTCTTCTATACCTCCTCTTATTGATAGAGATATACCTATTATTGACCCCAAAGAAAAGGCTAATTTATTAGGTAACTGTTTTTCGTTAAATTCTACATTAGTAGAACCCAATTTTCTACCTATACCAATTCCTAGAGTTTCTAACAAAATGGGGCGGATTATTTTTCGTAAAAATGTCATTCGGAAAATGCTCTTACAAATCAATACTAATAAGGCATCTGGACCTGATAGAATTCCTCCAATTATCCTTAAAACTTTTGCTAAAGAGTTAGCACCAATCCTAACTAAAATTTTCTATTTGTCATATAAGAAAGGGATTTTTCCTGATATATGGAAAATGGCTAGTGTACAACCAGTTCCAAAGAAGGGCGCTAAAACGGATCCAAGAAACTACAGACCTATATCAATTTTGTCGGTTGTTTCTAAAGTATTTGAGAAATATGTTAATTTTAATATTATGAGCTTCTTAGAGTCGTCAAAATTACTTAATGAAAGACAATACGGATTCCGTAAAGGAAGAGCGACGGGAGATTTACTCTCTTTTGTCACGCATATCTGGAACAAGTCGTTTGAAAACCATGGTGAGACCTTTGGCGTCGCACTTGATATTGCCAAAGCGTTTGACAAAGTATGGCACAACAATCTTATTTGCAAATTGAGATGCTACGGCTTAGATGAGCAACTTATTTCTTGGTTACAAAGCTTTATTTCCGAGCGCAAATTTCAGGTCAATGTTGATGGTGTTTCATCGAATATCTTTTCAACTAACGCTGGTGTTCCTCAAGGTTCCGCTTTATCACCTACTCTTTTTCTTCTCTATATTAATGACTTGCTAGGTTCAACAGTTAATCCCATCCATAGTTTTGCTGATGATAGCACTCTTCATGCGTCACATGAAATGCCAAATTTGTATGCACCATCAAATCTTAATATCGCTAGATCAAACTTGATAGACTCATTAAATATTGATTTAAAAACCATCTTAGATTGGGGAGTTGCTAACAGTGTTGAATTCAACACAAGTAAAACTCAAGTTTGCCATTTTTCTAGGTTATCAACACCTAATCCATTTTTATTAAAGTTTGATTCAAATAATCTTGAAGAGAAAGAATCTATTAAACTTCTAGGAGTTGAGATTGAAAATAGTATGAAATGGAATTCTCATATTTTTAGCCTAGCAAAGAACGCTGTTCAAAAATTAGGATTTTTGGGTCGTTGTCGTAAGGTTTTTAATAGCGAGCAGCTTCTTTTAATATATAAATCATTTATTCGTCCCTGCATGGAGTATTGTTCTCACATATGGGGAGGAGCTTACATAAGTAGTTTGAAATGTCTTGATTCTGTACAGCGGAGAGCTGTTAAATTGATCGGCAACTCGACTCTTACTAACGTGCTTGATTCCTTGCAACATAGAAGAGACGTCGCTGATTTGACGGTATTCTACAAGTATATTATGGACGAACGGACGTCTGCGGAGATCAAATCGATTTTGCCTGAACCAGCAAACTTTGCGCGTTTCACTAGAGCATCAACATCAGCCCATCCTTTTACGGTTCGAGTGACTAGGTGTAGAACTGTCGCTTTTCAACGCGATTTTTTTAACAGAGTTTCTCATCTCTGGAATGCCTTACCGGCGTGGGTCTTTCCTGATAATTTTAATCCTCAAAACTTTAAGATCAACATTAATAAATTCCTCAAAGAAAATTGAATAATACTTTCAAGCCCTAGTTCCTTAGTTAGCATGGTATCTTCGGATATTCAGAGACGTTGATCTATATTGGTTAACACTAAACATGCCTAACATAGAATAAAAAAAAAAAAAAAAAAAAAAAAAAACATTGAGGCGAGTCAAAATATGGTTCGGAATAAAATGGTTGAAGATCGTTTAACTGGTAATAAATGTAAGCTAAATTTAATCAAAATTTTGCATCGAAAATGAATATTGTCTTTCAGGTCTATGTCTTTTGAGCGTTCATCGTGAAATGGTGAAAACCAAAAAGCTCTACATATAAGAAGAAGTTCTGAAAAGATTCGCCGAAGATCCAAGAAGACTACTTTTTGAATATTTCCAAATAAAGTGCGAAATAAAAAGATTTGTTGCAAATCTAAGAAATCTAGTTTTTTTAATATTGCGTCAATTATCTTTTATTTCTATGAATAAAAATACAAATATGGTTCGAAAAAATTGTCCTCGATTTTTTTAAAAAATGTCCTCGATTTTCATCGAAAATCTTCTTGGCCCATACCTAACTGAAATCCTGCCTATGCCCTTGTTTATAATCGATAATAATAAAACTAATCATCGTATCACATTCTAAAACAATCCTAATATTAAGAGTAGCAGATAGAACAGTTTTGAAAGAACAAACAATACAATTTTGATATAATAAAAAAATATTTTATTTATCTAATATTTAACATGAAAATCAACAATAAATTGAAAAGTTTTAATGTAAATCTATCATAAACTCTTAAAATTAATAGTCATTACTTAAATATTTATAATTTATTGTTACCCTAAATTTTATTTTCTGGAGCATCAAAATCTCCCTTTTGTGTCTTATGTAGTTTATGATAGGCACCACCTTTTGCCATCAATTGATCATGAGTACCTTGTTCTACAACACGACCACCGTGAATTACACAAATTAAATCCGCGTTTTGTATTGTTGTTAGACGATGCGCAATTATAATACATGTTCGACCGCAACGTGCTGTTTCCAAGGCAGCATGCACAACTTGTTCACTTTGTGCGTCTAAAGCTGATGTTGCTTCATCAAGTAGTAAAATTTTGGGGTTTCTAATTAAGGCACGAGCGATTGCAATACGTTGTTTTTGACCACCTGATAGTTGAGTTCCTTTAGATCCCAAACATGTGTCGTAACTTTGTGGAAGAGACATGATGAAGTTGTGAATGTTAGCGGTTTTAGCAGCATCGATAACTTCTGCTATGTGAATGTTACGGGTATTATCCCCGTAGGCGATATTTTCTGCAATTGTTCTTTCGAACAGAACTGGTTCTTGGGAAACGAGTCCTAATTTACTTCGAAGATCGTCTATTCTTAGATCTTTTTGAATATCGTTGACGTCGATTTTCTGTTCATTAAAAAAAATTTAGTTAATTTAATTTCTTCAAAAATTCAAATAATTAAAAAAACTAACAATATTTCCAATCATTGGATCATACAATCTCTGCAAAAGCTGAATACTTGTTGATTTGCCACAGCCTGAATGTCCAACTAATGCAACTGTTTTTCCTGTCATAACTTCTAAATTAAAACCATGTAAAATTTGAGCGTCTGGTCGTTTCGGATAAGCAAAATGGATATTGGAAAACTTAACAGTATTTTCATTGCTCGGTTTACGAATATTATCAATCACGACTAAAGATTTTATTTGTGGTTTACGATCAATTATACGTAATACACGATTAGCTGATACAAATGCTGATGTAAACGCTGGAGCAAATGCTAAGGATTGCCCTAACATCATTGCACCGAAGATTAAAGCTTCGGAAACTCTAAAATAAATAACAAATATAACTAATAACTTAAATAAGATTCGAAAAAACTCCATACTTGATAATATTCTCGTAATGAATCTCACCATCGGCTACCAAAATTCCACCATAGTAAAGGGCAAACCCATATGCAAAGAATGGAATTGTTTGTCCGATTGAAAATATCAATCCGCGAAACACTAATTTCTTTCTAACAACTTTTTCAACATGTTCAACCGAGGCTTGATAACGAGACATCACTGGAGTTTCTTGTCGTAAACTAGCGATGGTACGGATATTTCCTACAGCTTCCATTGCAATTTGTGATGATGATTCAAGTAAAGTTTTTTCTGTGAAATTTGCTTTCGCCATGAATCTATGTAGAAATAAATATTTGATGAAAATTTAATTTGTTAATAAATTAATTTTTGATTTACTTTGCTTCGAAAAAAACGGATCCTAATACAAATGGAATTGCGGATAAACAAACTAACGCTAAATTCCATGAATAAGTGAACGCAATACACATTCCAAATATAATTGTAGATATTGATTGAAATATTCCACCAACTGGTTGACCGACTGCTCCTTGAATACTCACAGCATCTAATGAGAGTTTTGTACATAATGCACCAGTAGAGTTTGCGTCTTGATCAAACCAACCAACCTCTTGTCTTAACATTTTTGAAAATAAAATGGAACGAATTCGTCGAGTTAAACGAACTCCTGTTATGTTAAACGAATAGTTTTGTAGGTAAATTGTGATTCCAGTTATAATACCAACGCAAACGAAACAAATACATAATATATTGGTTTCTGCTAAAACATCATCAGGGTTAGGAAGGGAAAGAGCGCCGTATACTTCTCCGAATAGAATAGCAAATGCTGGGTATGATGCACCAGCAATCAATGCGGAAAAACTTCCTAAAACTAGGTATGGAAATTCTGGTTTAGCGAAACCCAAAATTGTTTTCATTAACGTATAGTAGTGGAGATTTTCATCGGAAATTTCTTCTGCCTTATAAGATACTGGTGAAGTGAAATGATTCTCTTCTTTACAAGATGATTTTCTTCTTTTGTCATTAAAGTGGTTGACTTCTTTCATGTGTTCCTTGCCTGTTATATCATTTTCTGAAAGAGCAAATGATTAAACTATTTAATATTTATTTGACTTACAGGTTAGATACCTAAAATATCATCAAACTTTTCATCGATTTCTTTATCATCCTCTTCGACGTTATCCGAACTGCCAGCCTGATTTAAGTTGTAGTAATGTCCTTTCAGCAACATTAACTCACCATGAGTTCCATCTTCTATTATTTTTCCTTTGTCCATAACAACAATTCGATCTGCTTGTCGAATTGTCGATAAACGATGTGAAACAATCAATGTGGTTCGTCCTTTACTAACAGCATCTAACGCATCTTGAACTAGTTTTTCAGATTGTGAATCGAGAGCAGACGTTGCTTCATCTAGTAAAAGAATTTTAGGATTTTGAATTAAAGCACGAGCAATCGCTATTCTTTGTTTTTGACCACCCGACATTAAAGCACCACGTTCACCAACTGTTGTGTTGTAGCCCTGGAAAAGTTTAAAAAGTCGAAAAAATATTCCAAATTAAAATTAATTTAAAAAACATACATGAGGTAGTCCAATAATAAAATCATGTGCACTTGATGCTTTTGCTGCATATTGGATTTCTTCTACTGTTGCATCAGGTTTACCATATCGAATATTTTCCAAAACTGATGTCGCGAATAAAACCGGTTCTTGTCCAACCACAGCGATATTTGATCGTAGCCAATTAATATTTAATTTTTTTATATCATGTCCATCAACCGTAACCATTCCACTTAACGGATCATAAAATCGTTGCAATAATTGTAAACAAGTTGATTTACCACAACCCGAACTACCAACCAACGCAACCGTTTGTCCAGATTTTATTTTTAAGCTAAAATTTTTTAAAACCTCAACATCTATTCGAGTGGGATATTTAAATGAAATATTCTCAAATCCAACCTCTCCCTTCAAACCGTTATTAACAATTTTTCCTCCCTTCGCTAATGGATCAATTCGAGTTGAACGATCAATAACGCTAAAAATTTGAGCAGCAGCTCCACGTGCTTGAGCAAAGATACCGATAAAAGGTGCCATTTTTGCAACATTATCTGATCCAACAAGAACACCAAAAAATACAATCATCAAAACAGCGGGAGTATATTCCTTATCCTCCTTATCTCGATCTTCTAATATTAATTTTACACCGTACCAAAATGCTAATGCATTACTAGCATAAAATATCAATCTCATAATTCCCTCACCGATTCCAGTCCAAATACCTTTAATTTTTCCAGCCTTTTCTGCGGGAATCAGTTTTGAATCATAACGTTCACATTCTTTTTGTTCTCCACCGAAAGCTAACACAGTTCGAATCCCACCAATTACCTCTTCTGAAACGGTTCCAGCATTTGAATATGATTGTAACTCTTTTGTGGTTAACGATGATTGGAACTAAAACATTAAATAATAAATTTCTGAAAAAATAAATTTGGTTTTATTGGTGTTTACCTTTGCTACTAATGTACTGGTGACAATTAATATCGGAACACATGCGATGCATACTAACGTTAATTTCCATCCATAAATAAATGATATAACAACCGTAATTATGAAGCACATAAATAGAGAAATGCACATGCAAACCTTTTCAGAAATTCCTTCACGAATTTTTTCAATATCACTAACAAACAAAAAAAATTAATTACAAATCTTACAGTTACACATAAAAACAACTTACTCTATAATACGAGATCCAAAACTGTCTCCACTATTTTTATCATGCCATCCTATTTCTTGACTCAAAACAGCCTTAAAGAATTTTTCCCGAATTCTGGTTATCTAAAATAAAAGATATTATATTATACAAATTTTATGTTGCTGCTCTTGTTTAGATAGTATTACCTGTTTCAAGGCTGTGTAATTGAAAATATCGACACTAACAGTTGCTGTAACAAACTGCAAAACAGCCGTTAACAACATAAGAATAAGATAAGATGTTGAATCGTTATAGATTTCCGTACGATATTCTTCATCGGAAGCATTAAATCTACAAATAAATACTTAAATTATATTTTTATACACGGGTTGCAATTTACTGTTACTAACAAAGGTTTTCCACCACCGAATAAATGTAATAACGCTGTTTCTGAAGATTTTCCTCCTTTATATGTACGTTCGACTAACAGTGTTGTAAATTCGCCATAAATAATTATAATTAATGGCAGTGCAAAAGCATTTATGCATGACAATACAACACCAACGAATAACAAACAATATTCTGGTGTGGTTGCGAAACGATACAATCGCAAGTAGTTAATGGGTTTAATTTCTTCTTCATCTTCTTTCCCCTTCTTTACGATTTTCTCTTTTTTCGCAGGAACAAAATCAAGATCGTAGTTTTTACTACTCCTGTAAATAAATATGAAAGGTTTAGTATTATACTCGTAATGCTATGTACTATGAAGTAGTATTTTACATTCAATAAAATTTAAGGATAGTTTTGGATGAAATGTTATAGGAAAAACGTATGCTTGGTTTTCGAAAGATTCAATTCATCCATGTTTAATAATCATTCGTTAACACAAAAAAATGATACATAGCGAAAACTGAAATTCGACGTCCACCCCGTAATTTTACCCGCTACCTGGGTAATGCTGACAGAATTAGGTTGGTGTATCGGAGACAAGCAGACTAACCACTGCTTAGTCAATGATGCTACATCACTGCGGATCATTGGCGCCTTAAAACCAATGCTCAAGTGTCTGTTCCCCAAGCTAGGGCAGCTTGGAGTGGGCGTCTGTCCTGTCAAGTGGTTCGCTATATAATATAAACATGTAAAAAGGTTTTACTGATCATCTTAAGGTCAAAACGGACCCATTCACGAAAATTTAGCCTGGGCTTCACGCTAACACTCTCACCCCGGAAAAAAGAATTCGTTAAATTTGGTAACCAAAAAAACCCGGGCAAAGAACAAAATTTTACCTGGACGTGAAAAAGTCGGACCAGACGGACCAGTCGGACAGAATCAGCCCGTGGAACGTGCGTAACCTGAACGCTCATGATCCTCTCAAGAGTCTAGAAGCAGAGGCTGAGAGGTATAAAATAGTTGTTATTGTTCGGCCAAGAGAGCCAATAATCGGAAAACAAGATTTGGTTTTGGATAGTCAATATCTATATTGTAGTGGTCATCCTTCTCGAAGATAATTTGGACCTGGTTTTATTGTGGGTGCACGCTTACAAGAAGCATTGGTGAAATCCATCCCGGTCAATGAGGGGATCTGCTACCTACGGATACACGTTACATATAGCAATATCATGGCATTGTCGTGTATGCCCCCATTTGAAGCTAAGATGGTCGGCGTGAAGAATACTTTCTACATAGCACTGGAAACAAACACCAACACGTTACTTTTTATGGTTCTTGGTGACTTTATTGGGCAAGTTGGTAGAGATATTTATTATGGAAATTCAGTGGGTATCAAAAGCTTGCAATTGATTTCGAATGATAATAGCGGAGATTGACCGAATTTGCATTATCAAATAATTTGAGAATTGCCAGTACTTTCTTTACGCATCGATCGATTCATAAGCAGACTTGGGTCTCACCGAATGGAAACACTCGAAATCAAATTGATCATGTGCTAGTTGCAGCACGTTTCTTCTCGAGTTTTCTGGATGTGCGATCCTTTAGAGGTGCATATATTGAAACGGACTACTTCCTTGTATGTACTAAAATAAGATAGCACTTTTAAAACTCGAAGCTGATGTGGCCTTTAACGCGTTAAAGAAAGCATTGACTTCAGCACCAGTTCTGGTGAATTCAAACTATTCCGAGCCGTTTATGCTACAATACGACGCGAGTAATGACGGTATGGGTTGTGTACTAGTACTGTTGGCAAGGATTCATCTTTGAGATTCAGCATCGACGTGGTAAGCTAAACGTGGTTCCAGATGCTCTTTCGAGAATGTTCTCCATCGATGCGGCTACCGAGGACAAAATTGACAATTTTAATCTTGATTTAAACCAATGCTTTCAACAGTGACAATTATCTTAAATTGGTAAAGATAGTCACTGACTCCAATGATTCTCTTCCCGATTTACGCACGGACGATGGACTTGTGTATAAAAAAGTTAATTTCTCCTGGAGTGATGTTACATCGGAAGGTGAAACTTGGAAGTTGTGGATTCCCGAGGAGTTAAAGACCAAGTTGATTTCCCAGGCCCATAATCCTCCTACGTCTGCACATGGTGGAGTTGCGAAAACGCTATATCATCTACGTCGATTTTATTTTTGACCCCGGATGGCCACACAAATTAAATCCTATGTTTCTCAATATGACGTATGTAAGACTGTCAAAGCACCTAAAACCATGCTTCGTTCTCCTATGGTGACGTCACTTAAATCTGAATGACTCGGCAAACGGTTATATATTGATATAATCGGTCCTTACCCCCGAACTATGTCCGGTCATATATCAATTTTGACTCTCTTAGACCATCTCACTAAGTTTCCGTTTCTTTTTCCTTTACAGAAACTCACCGCTGAGCCTATCTGTAACCTGCTAGAAATCAATGTGTTCCATGTTTTTGGTTGTCCCGAAACAATTGTCTCAGATAATGGGTCGCAGTTTAAATCTAAGTCATTTGAAACCTTCCTTTCAAGGTATGGGGTTCACCATACCTTTACAGTTTTATACTCCCACAAGCTAACTACGTACCTGGCCGAAGACCTACTCGGTGGGACGTGCACCTTAGTGAAATTGCTCGTGCTCTTTGATGTTCAGTACATCAAACTTTAGGTTGTCCTCCCTATTATGCCTCCTTTGGACTACCCATGATCACTCATGGTACGTCCTATTCTTTACAAGAACGCTTGAACTGTCTGGACGAGAGTGGAGAAACCCTTGATCGTTCAGATCAATTAGCAAAGATTTGAATCTGAATTTAAGAGCTAACCACTGAAGCCTTTGTGCAAAATGCAGCTCGCGCAATTAGCATGCCCGGAAACGTGATTTTGTCCCCGGTGATATCGTTTTCTGTCGAAACTTCATATTAAGTGACGCTGGTAGACAGATAAGTGCCAAACTGGCCCCAAAATTTGTGAAAGCGAGGGTTATCAGGTTAGTTGGTAACGCCTCATACGAACTGGAGGACCTTGTTTCCCGACGACGCAAAACATACCATTCCAAAGACGAGCGTTATTAGATATTATCTTTCCTCTAGTGCTCATTGACTTCCTATTATCCGAAAAATTCTTTTTTTTGTATATTGGTTTTCTTATCTTTATTCAGTCCTCGGCCTTAATTTTTTTGTCTAGTCCAGTCGGTAGAGCCTCAGAGTC
Organism: Diogma glabrata; assembly: GCA_963693315.1. Classification (NCBI taxonomy): domain Eukaryota; kingdom Metazoa; phylum Arthropoda; class Insecta; order Diptera; family Cylindrotomidae; genus Diogma; species Diogma glabrata. The sequence goes on from OY856186.1 coordinate 271,460,063, forward strand.
TATCTCGGGGTTTGGGTTCGAGCCCGGCTCCCATTTAACTTCTTGACTTGTTTTCTATGATTCTCAGGACGAATGTAGTCAAACGGACTTCCTCCTTTCGTCCTGTCCTGTAATGGGCAAGATATTTCGGTATCAGGTGTACTTCCATTTTCCGTCCTATAGTAATATACTATAGACTTTTTCGAAAATACTTGTACAATATTTTCAATCAACACAATTATTTTAAACATTCCTACGTTCACCTGACCCTTTCCGGTAAATTTTTTGGTATATTTTTTTTACCTATTTATAAAAACTAAACAGATTGTAGCAAAAATAAAAAAATAAAGAATAAACAATTAAAATGAGAAAGAAAATTAATGCTGACCGATGAATTTTCATTTTGGCTTGTGCCATTGAAGGTTAGTTTTTTTTTATGTAAAATAATTAGTTATTCCGTTTTGGAATATTGAATGAGTCGGTCTGGGGTTGGTGTTAAAAAAGTGAGTCTCAGAATTTTCAAGAGTTTCACCAAAACTCAACGGTGTAAACGACTTAGTAATTATGGTTTGAAATATGATTAGGAAAAAAAAGTTCTGGAATATAACTTGTTTTTGTTGAATATAATACCAGTGAATATTAATTGTATTATAATGCTTAAGTTAATATTTTAATAAAAAAACCAACAACATACGAATAGAAAATTAAATTAAACTTAGCTTGGAAATAAAATTTTGTTTCGAGTGAAAAGTTTCAATATGTTGTTTTTTTCTGATTTTCCATCACACAATCCTACCTCAAGAATTAATAGAAGAAGAAAAAAAATCAACCCTAAATCTACTACCACCCTCAACAATCACATATTATATGTAAGGTATAATTATACCGTGAGTAGTGTGTAATACAGGTTGGAAACTTACGCATCTGCACAGTTAAATAAAAATTGAATATGTAATGCAAATTGCTACACATAGGTCCTACGGAAGTTTCCATTACAAAACACTTTGTATTGTTTGCTATATAAAGTTAAACTATTGCTCTTTGCATCAATATTTAACAGAGTACTTGGTGTCAAATGAAAAAGCTTGTTGTTTAAAAATGTCTGTTATTTGCATTAAATAAATTGCGCGCAACATTTTTTTTAGTATGACATTTTAATGCAAATTACATCATAATTTCGAGATACTTTGATTATTACGCACCTGCCTAAATTAATCAAATTAAAATAAAAAAATTACAACGGAAAAAATTAAAACATACATACCACCTAAATCACTATTATTATAGACTTTCAGCTGAAAAGCGATAACTAGAACATACATGAAACGATTTTAACTATATATTTCTAAAATGGATAATACTCTAGTGAATTTTAAAATTTCGTTTATGTATTAAACTGTAAAAAGGTGCATTAAAACTTCTAGCTGTTCTATAGAAATAAATTATGATGCAGTTGTTTTAAATTGTATAGAAATGCATTGAAATTATGTTTAATGCAACATTTACTTTACAATTCAATAATAACCTGCAACGCATAGCTCCTATTGCAAGACTTGCTTTAAATATTGCAGTTACTTTTTCAACTGTGTGGAGTAAATTTGGGGCATATGAATAGGATATTGGATTGCTGTAAGAGTTATAATTTCATGATCATCAGGACTTTAATCATCCTCACCTTTTTGATATTTCTGTTATATTTATCTACAGATAGTTATTTTTTTTTTGAATGATTGGCTAACGTAATTATAATTTTGGGACCCGCACAGCCTACCAGACCTCCTACTACAAGAAAATGTGATGATGACCTGCCAATAGCCTTTGCAAGCAGGGTCATCAATAAAGCTGAGCGTAACTAGCCTGCCGTGGAAAAAAACTGCTTGCAATAGTATTTGCAGTTAAACGTTTTCGTCCATATTTATACGGCGTAAAATTTACAATCATCACAGATCATGAACCATTAATATGGTTAAATAAATCTAAAAACCCCTCAAAACTTATGCGTTGGATAAAATGTGATCAAAAATTAAAAATCATGTACAAATCAACAAAAACTGATCCCTCCAAGCTGTATAGGCTGGGGCCGTTATGGATTTTTATAGCTGAAATAAAAAAAATTAGTAGCAGGTAGCGGCCAGCTGGAATATATAGTTGAGGTCATAAATAATGAAAAAAAAAACTTTCGAACTTGAGATGAAGGGAAGTAGTGAAATGGGGTGATGTGTAAGGGGAGAAAACAGTTTTTCGTTATTTGTAACGAAACGAGGCCTCCTAGAGAAAAGTGTTTCATATAAAAGTTGTAGATAATAAAAAAATCTAAAACTTTAGTGAACACATTTTTCGACATAACCTCAAAGTTTGCGAGAAAACGATGAAAAACCGATTTTTCTGTTTTTTATTTTTTTTTTTCGCGTGAAAATTATTTAATTTTAATGAAACTTTGTGAAAGTACGTAATTATTTGCGCATAATAAGCATGAATTTTTTCAATTATGGAAAATAAATATTTTTCGAGATTTTACCATTTTTCCGAAAAAACACCCCTATCTCCGGCGAACAACTTTATTGATGTTTTTTTGGATTTTGATGTTGTTCTAGTGCTTATTTTTTTTGTCAAGATGTCTACTCTCAAATAATATATCGATTTTAATCATTTATTGTTATTTAGCAGCTTAAAATTGAGAAAAACCGAAAAAAAAAGTTTTCGAATCTCGAACTTGTCGATTTTTTTAATTTTTTTCAATTTTTTAGCATATTTATGGTAATAGTTCATAATATTTTAAAGAAAAAACTTTCTTTGGTATAAAATAAATAAAGTTAAATGAATTTACTTATTGGAAACAACGCTAAAATTGAATAAAGTAAAAAATAAAAAAATGCTGTTACGTATTCAAACAGAAAAAAATTTACAAAGTTTAAAATTTAACAGCATACTATACGGTTGCCACGTGTCCTACATTCGGTAGGACAGTCCTACTTTGGAGCAAGAATGTCCTACGTCCTCCTTTACTTTAAAAATGTCCTACTTTAGGCAAACTGTAATACAATATCTTACACTGAAAAAAATAGATTTTTTTTCTTCCTATTTCTCTCAATTAATTCAGTAAATTATTTGTGATATAACATCACCCCGGTGGAAAATCTCCCATCAAGAATAATATAAGAACTGAATCTAAAAAATTATGGTGCAAATTATGAAACTTTTTGCAGTCCATACAATTTTAGAGCGATCTAGTTTCGAACCAATGAGAAAATTTTTAAACTTTAAAAAAGTTTATCATTCTCATCAGGGCTAGCCGACTAGATAAACTCTACCAAAAAATGTTAACGCTAATGATTATAAACCAAAAATTGGGTTACAACTCTAGCGAAGTGTAAAAACAAAAAATTTACATAAACATACATTTAATAAATTCAGGTTTAGTCAATTAATTTCTCTGGTGATCACTGTTTTGTTATACTCTAGATTTTCTAGTATTGAATAACAAAATTGTATCTGTGAGAAGAAGATGACTAGTCTTCACTTGTGTCTATTGACACATGATCAACATTTCTCTCAATAAACGCGCTAGCAAAATAAGTAATTGTTATTGCACCTTTACTTATATTAAAATTGTAACTGATTATTTAACTTTATGTCGAAAGGTTAGTAACAATAGCAAATAATTTACATTGCTGACATATGTGAATATCGATGCTTTATTGCACGATTTATTCAGGTTGTAAACCACCATTGTTTAAATTTTGAAATAAACCCACCGTTAAACCTCTGTTTTTTTAAATAACTTTTGTTACAAAGTACTTGTTCTTAGAATTATTAATTATTATTAATTATTATTAAAATAAAATGACTGAACCGAATTTTGTTATAAAGTAAAACCTTTGGCTACAGAAAGCTAACGATTTTGAAGGAATATGTAAATACACAAAACTACTACACACACTAGGACACACTACCCCTAATGTCTCAAAACTAAAAAAACTCGTTGTATTTGTGCCACATCAATTTTCAGTTAAAAATAAATTTTTTTAAAAAAAATTCGGTTTCGGTTTGGTATAAGTATGAATGAATGTATGGGCGTTATTTCTGTAATGCTAATTTATTTATTTATAATGAATAATGGCATACAAATTCGCATTGATATTATTAGCCTCCAATGCGGTAACACTCGAAAAACTTAAACTTAAAGTTTTAAGAACTCAGAAATACAGCCAAACATGCCGTCTGCTGATTCATTGGCACTTTCAAAAAAATCAATAAACTTATGTTGTAAGCCAGTTACTCATAAGTAGTTAAGTAACTGTATAAGTTACTCATAAGTAGTAGTAGTTTTGTGTATTTACATATTCCTTCAAAATCGTTAGCTTTCTGTAGCCAAAGGTTTTACTTTATAACAAAATTCGGTTCAGTCATTTTATTTTAATAATAATTAATAATTCTAAGAACAGGTACTTTGTAACAAAAGTTATTTAAAAAAACAGAGGTTTAACGGTGGGTTTATTTCAAAATTTAAACAATGGTGGTTTACAACCTGCATAAATCGTGCAATAAAGCATCGATATTCACATATGTCAGCAATGTAAATTATTTGCTATTGTTACTAACCTTTCGACATAAAGTTAAATAATCAGTGACAATTTTAATATAAGTAAAGGTGCAATAACAATTACTTATTTTGCTAGCGCGTTTATTGAGAGAAATAGGAAGAAAAAAAATCTATTTTTTTCAGTGTAAGATATTGTATTACAGTTTGCCTAAAGTAGGACATTTTTAAAGTAAAGGAGGACGTAGGACATTCTTGCTCCAAAGTAGGACTGTCCTACCGAATGTAGGACACGTGGCAACCGTATAGTATGCTGTTAAATTTTAAACTTTGTAAATTTTTTTCTGTTTGAATACGTAACAGCATTTTTTTATTTTTTACTTTATTCAATTTTAGCGTTGTTTCCAATAAGTAAATTCATTTAACTTTATTTATTTTATACCAAAGAAAGTTTTTTCTTTAAAATATTATGAACTATTACCATAAATATGCTAAAAAATTGAAAAAAATTAAAAAAATCGACAAGTTCGAGATTCGAAAACTTTTTTTTTCGGTTTTTCTCAATTTTAAGCTGCTAAATAACAATAAATGATTAAAATCGATATATTATTTGAGAGTAGACATCTTGACAAAAAAAATAAGCACTAGAACAACATCAAAATCCAAAAAAACATCAATAAAGTTGTTCGCCGGAGATAGGGGTGTTTTTTCGGAAAAATGGTAAAATCTCGAAAAATATTTATTTTCCATAATTGAAAAAATTCATGCTTATTATGCGCAAATAATTACGTACTTTCACAAAGTTTCATTAAAATTAAATAATTTTCACGCGAAAAAAAAAAATAAAAAACAGAAAAATCGGTTTTTCATCGTTTTCTCGCAAACTTTGAGGTTATGTCGAAAAATGTGTTCACTAAAGTTTTAGATTTTTTTATTATCTACAACTTTTGTATGAAACACTTTTCTCTAGGAGGCCTCGTTTCGTTACAAATAACGAAAAACTGTTTTCTCCTCTTACACATCACCCCATTTCACTACTTCCCTTCATCTCAAGTTCGAAAGTTTTTTTTTCATTGTTTATGACCTCAACTATATATTCCAGCCGGCCGTTACCTGCTACTAATTTTTTCATCTCAAAAAGGTAACGGCCCCAGCCTAGTACTGAAACTTTATTATTTGATTTAAAATTAAAATGCAATATTTAAAAATGTACTTTTTACTGTTTATTTTTAAATTTATTTATAATAATAAAACTTCCTTATAGTAACAATTTTATTTTTATTTTTTTATTTTAAAGAATATCGATTTCGACTTACGTCATCCTCAGTTCTTAAATTATTATTCTTAAATTATTATTATTATTAAATTATTATTATTATATTAAAATTAAAATTAAAATTAAAATATTAAAATTAGAGTTAGAGAATAATAATTTAAGAACTGAGGATGACGTAAGTCGATATCGATATTCTTTAAAATAATAAAATAAAAAAATAAAAATCAAATTGTTACTATAAGGAAGTTTTATTATTATAAATAAATTTAAAAATAAACAGTAAAAAGTATATTTTTAAATATTGCATTTTAATTCAAAAGTGACAAAAGCACACAAACAGTGAATAATATGGAAAACCATAATAACACATATAGTTTATTATTTGACTTACAGAATCATCGAAATTTAGCCACAAAAAAGTCAAAGCGGCAGGATGTCCGCTAGAAATAGGTAGATTTCGGGATCAGACAGTTTTGTATACAAGTAGAATTAGATGGATTAGATGTTTAAATAAAAAAAAATTACAAACAGAATCATCAAACCGAGCTTAAAAATAAAATTAATTAGGAGCAAACCTACAAACTATGGAAACCTACAACCCATTTCAACCCACCGATCGACACCAGTAAACAAAATAAATGTTTGCCTAAAGCACTCTACCTAGTTAAAAAGACGTTAAAATTACCTAAGAGACATAAAAATTACCTACCTCGATCAGATGAGATATTCTCACAACAATGTTGCGTAGACATCTTCAATTATACGGGGTGTCAACGAAAAAGCACAAACTTAATTTTTATTAAATAAAGATTATTCAAATTTTATTGCAATTTTACCAACTTTACCAAGGCTAAGTAATATTACCAATTTTACCGGTAATTTTACCATGGGTAATATTATTTTTACATCTGTTATCATACGTCGCGCAATTACTGCGAAATATCATAATAGTTTATTTCTAAAAAAAAAAAACAGAGAGTGTGCTTAAGACCGCACGGCAGAAGAGAAAACTTCATTGGTAATCGCAATCAACTCACGGTCGCATTTGTTGAGGTAGATCAAAAAAATTTTCTATACTTGTGTGTTCTAATAATATCTTGGACAAGTTCGTGAATCAGCAAAATCCGACGTGTGGTTAAGAAACTAGAGGCTTTTTATTGAAAAAAATTGATTTTTTAAAACCGTTATAACGGCCGTTTGGATACTAATATTTCAAAAAATTTAACAAATTTAGAATTTTTGGAATCCTTTTTATCAATTTGTTTTAAAAATAGACCTCTGCAGCTAGAGGTTCCTGAGTGAGCGGCTCCAACAAAAAAGATTGCAAAACAAATTTTTTTTTAAACAACCGGCACTCTCACGGTCGCATTTGTAAAGCCAGATCAAAAAGCCTTTTCTAAAAATGTGCGTTTTATTAATATCTTGGACAAGTTCGTAAATCAGCCCAATCCAACACATGGTTAAGAAACTAGAAGCTTTATACTAGAAAAAAACTCTGTTTTTTAGATCCGTTATAACGGCTGTTTGGATTCTAATATTTTTAAAAGCTTCATAAATTTAGAGTTTTTGAAACCTTTTTAATCAGTTTCTTTAAAAAAAAAGACCTCTGCAGTTGGAAGTTTCTGAGTGGGCGGCTCCAACAAAAAAGCTTGTAAAACACAAAATTCGTTTGAATCAACCGGCGCTCTCACGGTTGCATTTGTAGAGCCAGATCAAAAAACCTTTCTTAAAAATGTGTGTTTTATTAATATCTTGGACTAGTTCATAAATCAGAAAAATCTGACACATGGTTAAGGAACTATAGGCTTTATACTAGAAAAAAAAGTGTTTTTTTTAATCCGTTATAACGGCCGTTTGGATACTAATATTTTTAAAATCTTCATAAATTTAGAATCTGTGGAAACATTTTAATCCGTTTCTTATAAATATAAACCTCAGCAGTTAGAGGTTTTTGACTTGTTGGCTTCAACAAAAAAGTTTGCAACAATCCCCAACTACAATTTCCAAAAACCTTATAACAGTCAATGTCAATCTTATAACAGTCAAAAAAATAAAAGATTTGAATAGAAGAAATCAATTTTTTTTCCTTAGAAATAAACTATTTTGATATTTTGCAGTAATTGCACGACATATGATATAGAGTAGGTTTGTGTCATAAATTGTCACACACATGTTCTGTGGTAGATTTGATATTTGTTTGTTGCAAAATTGGATAGATATAATTTTGCTTATAAGTAGCTAATTTTATTTTTAAAATTTGTTCGATATCTGTTTGAAATTAGTTTGTTTTGTTTAAACTAATCTGATACATCAGATTCTACTGGCACACAAAACTGTCTGATCTCGAAATCTACCTATTTCTAGCGGATATACGTGCCGCTTGGACTTTTTTCTATTCCAATCTTTTTATTTATTTTTCATTAATTGTTATAAGGTTTTGGCAAATTGTTGTTGCTGGGGATTATTGCAAACTTTTTTGTTAAAGCCGTCAAGTCAAAAACCTCTAACTGCGGAAGTTTATATTTAAAAGAAACGGATTAAAATGCTTCCACAGATACTAAATTTATTAAGTTTTTAAAAATATTAGTATCCAAACGGCCGTTATAACGGATCTAAAAAACAAACTTTTTTTTCTAGTATAAAGTCTCTAGTTTCTAAACCATATGTCGGATTTTGCTGATTTACGAACTTGTCCAAGATATTAATAAGACACACATTTTTAAAAAAAAGTGTTTTAATCTGGATTTACAAATGCGACCATGAGAGTGCCGGTTGTTTCAAATTTTTTTTTGCAAGCTTTTTGTTGGAGCAGCTCACTCAGGAACCTTTAATTGCAGAGGTCTATTTTTTTTATTTATTTTTTATTTGATGTTTTAAAAAAACTAATAACACAATCCTTAAGAATAACAACAACCGATAAATAAACGTAATCTGCGTAATATATAAGTGTAATAAAGTTTATGAAACGTGATCATAACTTTTGTGTGTATAATAAAAACCGTAACAATGAAATAGCAAAAAAATAACTGATTATGAATTACATCAATTTCCGTTGTTTTTATCAGTCAATATTAGTATTATGATCATGAAATACTGATTCGATTAATAATTTTTTTGACAATGCTAGTTCAAGGTTTGAATTCTAATTTTTTATTAATTGAGTTAGTTCAATAAGGTTATCCCTCAGACAACCATATTAGAAATGCGCATGTTATATACATATGCATATTTTAAACATATGTTTTTTTTTAAATATATCAACAATTTACCACTAACGAGAATTGGTTTGAAAAGTTTTGAAAAATAAACAAATATTGAATTCGCATATTCTCATTTAAAGTTAATAATAATTTATAATTTTTTGATATAAATAAATAACCAGTTAATTTATTATAGAATAAAAATGTTTCGGTCAAAAGTTAATCAATTCAAACATAAATTATATGTAAGTGCAAACTAAAATGATTTGACTAGTTCATCAATTTCAGCATAGGTTGTGTTGTGTATGATTTTGTCTATGAGCTTTTAATTATTTTTTTACATCCTAGTAGCGTTTTCGTTTCTTGATTTAAGTTTCGACCTCAGAGTGGGCAAAACTCTTTCAGTTTTGCATCTTTACTTCACTATAATTTTAAATTGTTTGAAGTAATGCAATCTACCGAGAAAAAAAATGTATATACCCCAAATTTTGATTTTTTTTTGTTTTGAACCACCCTCTATCTAAATAGCTAATAAAAATTTTGGTGTACGTCTGTGTGTGGATCCTATACATTCCTGCATAGGATCTTGATGAAACTTTGACAAATGTTCCAAGTTCACTTGAAAATGGAATATCTAGATTCATTTCAAATTTGGACAAAATGGTGGAGGGTCTCCCGAACACCTCTAAGTTTAAATCTTCAATAATTTCTAATCCCGACTTATGATCTTATGAAAAATTGGTATATAAGGTGTTAGTACTGTTTCCAATATTTGTATATACCAACTTCCGATTAAAAAGTTTTTTTAGGCATTTATCCCTACTGTAGCCTATACAATAACCGATCGATTTTCATGAAACGTTGGTTGGTAAAAGCTTTCATGTAACATGAAAAAGATTTTATCAGCTTTTGGAGTACATTGGATAAGGGGTTGGGGGTCCACCATACAATACAACAGGTGGTTTTTCGACCATGTTTTTTATGTTTGTTGGGGGCATACAACATTCGGTCGTGAATGAATTTTGATGACACTTTGGAAAAAGATGCAAATATGTATGGCAAGGAAATGATTAGTTTTCGAGCGATATTGAACAAAGTGATGGTCCCCCGAGCACCTGTTTTTTTGAAAGCTCAAAAAAGAGTAAACACAAAAATCAAAGGTAGAAATTAATCGAAAAACGTTATGACAAACCAGTTTTGGTAGGATTGAACAAAAATTCGATTTAGAAATATTAAAACTATTCGGAGATTTAAAATGGCATATGATTAAAAGTATTTTTAGACCATTTATGTCAGAAAAATTTTCGAGTCAAAAGCTTGTTTCCCACAAAAAAATATATAACATAGAGCGTAGCTTCAATGGACCCTATAAAACGCTGGTCAAACGTTCCATATGCACACCATTTTACTTCCTTTAGATTTCTGCTTCATCTACTTAGACGATCTTCTTGTCGCATCTAAGTCCTATGCCGAACACTTAAGACATAGCCTCATTTTTCAAAAATTGCAAGATGCTCGTATCATCATTAACATCAACAAGTGCAGTTTCACACAACATGGAATAAATTTTTTAATTCAAACCATCGAATTCTAACGGTATTAGACCAATGAAAGAACGAGTGGATGTTGTTTCCGATCTTCCCACTCCAAATGATTAAACAACAACGTCGATTTTTGGTCATTCCTCATACTGCCGATGACCAAACCATTTTAAATGATTTCTTAAAAGGCTCTAAAAAGAATGACAAACGGCCTATTAACCTGTCGGAATCTTTTCTTCAAATTTCTAAAAACTGTAAAAAGCAACTCCGTGAATCAATAATGCTCGCTTACCCTTCTTTAGATGCCCAAGGTGCTGTTATGGTCGACGCTTTAAAAAAACAGTTGTCGCGGTCGCTTGTATATCTGTTAAATACTTTCGTTACCTTTTAGAAGTACGATTTTTTTTCCTATTCACAGATCATAAACCTTTAATTTATGCACTGTCGCAAAATCTAGACAAAGGTAGTCCTTTTAAATTTATTTATCTGGATTTTATCAGCCAGTTTACTACCGAAATACGACCTGTTTCTGGAATTGACAATGTTATTGCTGACGTCTGTCACTGTCAGCCCGAAAATCCGAATAAGGTTTCTCTCAAGTGTTATAAAAACTTAGACTGATTACTACGTGTTTGGAGACGTAGAAAATTTTGGGTCTGTATTATTAACATTGTCAAACGACAAGCTAACAAGTTATTTCTAGTTATCACAAACGTAAGGTGATATCTTAGGAAATGCACCTCTAGTGGAGTATTCCACTAGCTAGATTATTATCAGTCCCATTTAATTGTTTTGTTTTTGTAAATTTATAAAATTTATCTGCATCTATTATTTTATATTTATTTCTTATATCTTATCATTAATATTGGAATACATTATATTTTACATTTAATTGTAAAAAAATCGATTGTTTAACTATTCATTCTTTAGAAATCAATGAAAACACATTTGATCAAATATGCAATTAAAATATAAGTTATATAGAGCTGCAAGTGGAAAAGATATATACGTAATGAATGCGCTCTAAAATTGGCATGTTCATTGGATTTGCATTGACAGAAACACATACGCAAACAAAACTGTTTGAAAACTATCAGATATTTGGTTCGATCAGCATGTAAGTGGAATGATTTGTTTTTTTATTAGAATGTGTTGTGTAATAAATATTACAATATGTGGCACAACTTTTTAAGAACCGGGTCCCACAACAATTTGCGTACTTAGGTGTTGATGGACGCAGACTTTTATTTTTTCTAACAAATGTATAACTCAACAATAAATGCTAAGATTTATTAAAATATGACATAGACCAATATTTCATGATAAGATGGAAGAAATAAAATAAAAAACCAAATTTTTTAAAACATTTGCTAGAACAAACCCGAAATGGGGTTGTAAATAATTCAGCTAGTGGTATATTCCTTTTTCGAGCGTGGGACATCATCAAAGAATACTCCATAACTAAGAATGAGGGATCCATACTTCATATCGTATGTAAATATACAATCGCAGAAACTGAAGTACGCGCGGCTAAAGACAGTTTATTTAATATTGGTAAATCAGTACAAAATTTTAATGAAAGCCGAAACCATTCCACTCCACTCCTTGGTTGAATGTTTAAATAGTAGCATTTTGTCATTTTATTTAGATAACCTGTGCGAACTAGCAGCAGATAACAAATTCTTAAATTTAATTTAGTTGTGTAAAACTAGCAAAACCATAAGTATTAGCATGAAATAACAAAATTAACTATTCCAAAATTCTAATTGTTTTAAATTAAATTAAAGATAGATCAAAAAGTTCACGCACAATTTATTTTTGCACTTGCACTAATTAGTTGTTTTAAATCACTAACACGATTTTGTTCACATATTTAAAATAAAATTATTTATACATACGATAATCTAGGTGAAATCATTTTGAAAACCAAATATTTTTATGCTTAGCACACCAATCATTTAACCATCCTTTCTTACATAGCTTATAAAAAAACTAATCATTTTAATAATAAAACTTTAAGTTTTATACCTTTTTTTAAACAAGAGCAATAAAAAATTGAACAGCGTATTTTACTTTTCAAATAAATTATAAAATAATTAAGATAAGTATAATCTTAATAAATATTTATAAACTCTAATAACTGACTTACATATTATTTTTTACTTATTTGTAGATATATGAGATTGTTATACCGTTAAACGGTTCTTAAAATTTTGTATCGAAAAGCTTAAAGATTCAAATCGTTCTGAGATCCGTAATTTTTGATAAACTATTTGGTTCAATCAAATTGACAATCAAACCACAAGTGATCGATTTTTATCATATTTCTTTATATGATGATAATATTTTATCTAATTTATTGCAATATTACATTTAGTATATTTGTGGACTGGTAAGTATGTGCTGTGATCAAAATCAATTAAATTTTAGAAGAAAAAAAAACAATACGAATTTAACCAATTGAACTGTGGTGCACGGAATTTAATTGATTGTATAAAAAAATTTATAGTAGTAAAAAACAAATTCTGTGTATTGAAATTAAATTTGATTTAGTTTAGAAAGATTTGAAAAATACTGAAAATTTATAGTTGTATACAGATAAGAGATGTTTTAACAGTATTTAAATTGAAATCAGTTAACATTATTTTATAATCAACCAAAAATTTTTAGCAAATAATAATACACTCAATCATCGTTCTACTATCTTTAACAAGTAAAATCTACAAATAAATAAATTCAACCCGGAACTTGCAATGAATGTGACCGAAATCTTATTATATTTTATTTTTTCGGCAAACGGCTGTAAAGTTTAACTTTACTGTCGCTAGGGAGTTAGTTAAACTCTTACTTTTTAGACTGCGGCTGCAAAAGTAACGCCATTTTTATTTTATACCACGGCGGCTGTAAAGTAGCATTTGTTATTTTGTCATTTTTTCAAACAAATTATATAACTATGACAACAAAAAAGAAGTTGTTTCTCATTGGATTATGATATTTAGAATTATTGTATGTTACTATGACAACAAAACATAACAAACAGTTTCATTGGATAATGAAATTTTGAATTATTGTATAATTATGACAACAAAATAACAATTATTTCAATGGGATTATGAAATTTTGAAAAGGCTGCTTTGATAAAAAAATTTTATTCATACAAATTTAAATGTTTCTTTCTCTTTTTGGAAGTAATTATGACGATAAAAATTCATATTTATAAAAATTTTGCTGTATTTATTTCATATTTATTAAAAATTTTAACGTTTGCCGAAAAAATAGTGTATTTAATTCGGAGCTAAAGAGACTTTTTGTGTTTCGTCTATAATTGTCAAACTATAAAGTATCACTTTAGCTCCTAATTAAATAGTGTACTATTTCCATCAAAACACTTTTGCTGATTAGCCGCAGCTCGACAATATTGGAGCACACATATTATTGTGTACTCCACGAATGATAAGGTTTCACCATAAATAAGACGAGAAATAAACAAAACACAGAAAATAACAATAACATTTAAAACAGTTCAGTTATAATAACTACATGCATCTGTTGAATAAACTAATTTCAAGACTGATACGTAATAATTATATCTAAATAAAAAGTCGGGGTCAAGTGCGAAATGTGTTCGAAAATTTCAAAAAAAAATTTACTATTCAAAATCAAAAAATTTTTTTTCTAATTTTCAAAATTCCTGCTTTTAAACCCTTCAAATTACATTTTTAAAGATGATCCAGTCGCTTTGCTTTCGTTCAATCTTTAATTTTTCTATGTTTGAAGATAGGAGCGGAGGACAGACAAAACATTTTTTTAAGGGTGGCGTTTCCTTTTTGCATAAAATAGATAAAAAACATTAGAATGCTACGCTATAAAATCGATCGACGGTATAAAATCGACTAACCCAACTTCCCTGAGGAATTTATGAATGATTTTAAAATTTTAAGGATCAAAATTACAAGGAAAACAAACGCAGGGAAGTAGTTCCAAAAAAGCGAGACTCTGTTAAAAAATCACACTGAAAGGCTACAGTTCTACACTTTGTTATTTGTACCGCAAAAGGAAGCAGCCCAGCTCTGATATGACGTATAAGAAGTTTGCAGGCGCAGAAAATACCGATTTTATCTCCTGAGAAGTACGTTCATCCATATTGTACTTGTAAAACATTGTCAAATCAGCAACATTTCTCCTATGTTGCAAAAAAATCAAGTTCATAAGTAAGAATAGAGTTACCAATCAATTTAATTGCTCTCTGTTGGACAACATCCGGGCACTTCAAGCTAGTTATGGACACTTCACTCCATATGTGAGAAGAGTACTCCATACAGGGACGTACAACAGACTTATAGACCAAAAGAAGCTGTTTGGCATTAAAATACCTACGAAAACGTCCCAAACAAAACAATTTTTGAACATCATTTTCAGCTAGACACAAAATATGAGGATTTCACTTCATATTATGTTCAATCTCAACTCCCAGAATTTTAACAGACTTCTTCTTCTCTAAACTTTTGGTTTCAAACTTTAAAGGAGACTGATTAAGTGTAGATAATCTAGTAAAATGACAAATCTGTTTGTATTCCATAATTGCTTTAAGATCATTGTTTAAGGAATCAATGAAATTTCCTCTAGCAACATCAAGAGTTGATGTGCATGAAGATTTGGCGTTACATGAGACGCATAAAGTGTGCTACAGCAAGAGTATGAATGGGATTAACTGATGAATCTAGCAAATCATTGATATAGATAGAAAAAAAGTGGGTGACAATGCGGAACCTTGTGAAATACTAATATTAGTTGAAAAAACGTGTGACGAGACACCATCAACATTAACCCGAAATTGGCGTCCTAATATAAAGCTTTCCAAAGTAAAACTTGCTCATCTATTCCATAAGATCTTAATTTACATATAGATGAAAACTTGACCATTTTTGATTTTCCTGAAACTTGGCATATAAGGAGTATGGATAAAATAAAAAATAGCAATTATTTTAAAATGTTTTAAAAGTGCATACTTTGAGCATAGGGGGCACCCCAATATGCATGAAAAATTAAAATTCTGCCAATGCCGTAACTTTGAAATTAAATTGCTCAAGAACGGCTATACCGATTTCATCAAACTTTTTTTTGTTTGATAGATGATAAGTTATTTCTTTGAAAAAAAAATTAATTAATTGTTTTTATTATTAATTTTTAAATAAAATGATTAAAAAACTTTTTTAAAGATGGCGCTAGGGTCGAAGATCAATTGGAATTTAATTAATTTTTTTCTGAAAATAGTTCTATCTTTATACTCTAAAGTCTAAAATATATCAAATTAACTCAGAGGCGTTAATTTTTGTTCTTGAGATATTTAATTTTAAAGATTTTTAGTACGACTGAAATTCGAATTTTTCTTCATTTTTTCAAAGAACTTCCATTAACAAAAAATTTTAAAATCAATTAAATTTTAGCTTTTTGGTTTTTTAAATATAGCTCTAACCTTACTTTAAAATATATCAAATTTACAAAAAAGGCGTTAATTCGTGTTCTTGAGATATTTAATTTTAAAGATTTTTAGTCCGATTAAAATTCTAATTGTTCATTATTTTTTCGAACAATTTATAATATCATTAAAAAATTTTAACCACTGAAGTTCGAGAAAATAATGCACAGTTAGAATTTTAATCGGATTAAAAATCTTTAAAATTAAATGTCTGAAGAACACGATTCAACGCCTCTTTGTAAATTTGATATATTTTAAAGTTGTTTGAAAAAATGAAGAAAAATTCGAATTTCAGTCGTACTAGAAATCTTTAAAATTAAATATCGCAAGAACAAAAATTAACGCCTCTGAGTTAATTTGATATATTTTAGAGTAAGGATAGAACTATTTTCAGAAAAAAAATTAATTAAATTCGAATTGATCTTCAACCCTAGCGCCATCTTTAAAAAAGTTTTTTTAATACTTTTATTTAAAAATTAATTATAAAAACAATTAATTAATTTTTTTTCAAAGGACTAACTAATCATCTATCAAACAAAAAAAGTTTGATGAAATCGGTATAAGCCGTTCTTGAGCAATTTAATTTCAAAGTTACATCGGATTGGCAGAATTTTCATTTTTCATGCATGTTGGGGTGCCCCCTATGCTCAAACTAAGCACTTTAAAAAAAATTTAAAATAAGTTGTATTTTTTATTTTGTCCATACTACTTACATGTCAAGTTTCAGGAAAATCAAAAATGGTCAAGTTCAAATTTCGACTTTTTCACCTGCGTAGATCACATTTTTCATCTAATGAAAGTAACTTTAGTGAAATATTTATGTCTTAAAATAGAAAAAGAAAACGTAATAATTTAAGAGTTAAAAATATGAAACACCAGTTGAATAAAATCAACTTAATAAATTAAACTTTGTGTTCGAGAAATACGTAGATTAGTAAGAGTAAAAAGTTCAGTTCTTAAATTAATGATATACAGTATGTTATTATTAAACTAGAGATACCTAAGTGACCCCACTATACTGGCTAAAATTCGGTTTTGGGATATTGAATTGAATGGAACGCTTAGTTTTTTTTGTGAATTTTAGTTTTTTTTTTTTAAGTCGGTATTAAGTGAATTTACCAGTGAGATGATTTGAGTATAAATGAAGTTTTTGGTCGTGAAATTGACCATGTTGTTGATTGAATTAGTTATTAATAAAATTAATCAAAAAGTTTTCTTTGGAAATTAAGTGTAATATGTATCTATTTTGTCAGTAAACAGTTTTGTTGGTTTTTAATTTAAACTGATTTTTTTTTAATTTAAACTGAGTTTCAAATAAAAAAAAAGAAAATATGACTGATAAGAAAGTCAATAATATTATTAATAATATGATAGTTACAGTGCTAAGCTTAACAAAATTTTGTTAAATAAATGAAATAAAGAAAAAAAGTTGGAGGCAAATTGTTGGTTATTATTTATTAGTGTTTGCAATCTTGGTATCCGGGTACCCGGATATCCGGGTATTTAGGAAGATTTTTCGGGTATTTAATATCCGGATATTTTGGTCGAATACCCGAACAACAAAAGGTCCAGTTTTTTCCCAATAAAATTTACAAAATAAAATTCAGCTCATTCTCTTTTTGCAAATTTGAATTATCCTTTATGCTAGTTGTTGACAAATGATTCTATTCTAACCATACAAATTGCAATATATCCATAAACATTAAACCAACCACATCCGTAAAGATTAAACTGCCCTCTAGTTAATTATTATTGTTTGGATTACGAAAACAACAGAAAAACGATTTGTCGTTTCCCCATTTAGTTGAAATTATTCGTGCGCATCCAACTACGTGGCACCGAGATTTATCTGATGACATTTTCTTGGACTGGTCCCAAACTTTCGATGACACTTATTTAAATTATTAGCTTAAATCTTAAATAAAAACTTATCATAATATATTTACCGTTTCTATTTTAAACTAAATATAAACAAATAACCAATGAAGATCCTTAATTTTTCGTTCCGAAGAACACATAACAAAATTTATGGAATTTTAGTTCTTATTAAAATTAAAATTAAGTCATAAAAATTTAAGGATCTTCATTGGTTATTTGTTTATATTTAGTTTAAAATAGAAACGGTAAATATATTATGATAAGTTTTTATTTAAGATTTAAGCTAATAATTTAAATAAGTGTCATCGAAAGTTTGGGACCAGTCCAAGAAAATGTCATCAGATAAATCTCGGTGCCACGTAGTTGGATGCGCACGAATAATTTCAACTAAATGGGGAAATACCTCAGCAATGAAAAATCAAATCGGATAATGATGCGGCTACTTATAATATTGAAAATTTATAACTACAAAAATATATTGCTGTCTACACAAGATCTACTATAGATAACAGTGGTACTACAGTTGATAAGAGCTGAAAATCTTGTATGTAAATAAAGGAAACCGAAAAAAATGATAGAAAATTGAAATCAATCGTTATTGACCGTGAAGCCAACATCCACTTTATCGGAGCGGGTTTTTTCTATTGCAGGAATGAAAAAAAAAATACGAAATCGGATGAGCACAGCTACCCTAAATGCTTTAATATTTTTGAAATATTATTTTACAATTAAAAAATGATCAATTTTTAGTTTACTACTGAGAGGTTTTTTTTATTGTTTTTCATCTTTTAATTTTTTTACAACTACCCGGGTTATCCGGGTAATCCGGGTAATTTGGAAAATACTAATCGAGTAACCGGGTAATTTGAAATCGGGTGATTTGCAATCACTATTATTTATCTTATATGGATCAAGAAGATCCGTAGATAGTATTTGAGGAGGTAGCGCTGCTTATTATGAAGGCAAATATCAACGCATGACATTGCGTAGTGAACTCAAGTTATTTGGAAGACACCGTTCTGGATGGGGGGAGTTATGCAACACTTAAGAAGACATCGATATAGGTATTAATGTTTTTATTCTTATGATAAATTTAAACTTCTTCTGTGGATGGGTTGTCTATTTTTTTATATAAGTGATCAGAATTAAAAATGATTTACTAGCGTAGTTGAGATAGGGAGAGTTGTGGCATAGCAGTTCTCCCTTCTGGAGAAACTGGGTGATGCTTTAAGGCACGCATGACTTTTGTTTATTATTCTAAATTTCTTGTGAGTGAAGTCGATCGGAGAATTCACGCCCGCTGGAGCTAGCGCAGGGTGACGATAGTGTTTGCGTGCACGATCAACTGATTGACCTTCACGGTCAACCAGACCTCCTACGACAAAATAAATTAATTTATCGAGCGCGAGACGACAAAAATTTCCACAAATGGATCATTCTTTTCCATACCGAACAGATTAAGACAAAATGTGACCAATACATTTTTGATTTAGCTGAAAATTTTTTACCGGTTCTACATAAAAATATATGCATGTTTGAGGATTTTTTCTTATTTTTTGGGGGGAAATAGAGTGGATCTAAATTTCGAGAGTTTCGTGATTTGTGGCTTGAAGACCTATTTTCTAAGATTTATAACTTCGGTTCTGGTAAAGATAGAAACTTTTTTTCTATTTTATTTTAAAGTTAAAAGATGGAATTTAAAAAAAACTGTCATCTTAAAATATTATTCACAAATTCCTATTGTTATAAACAAATAAAATGTTAAAATCGATTTTTAGTCATCGCCCCACCCACGTAATGAATTTAGTATAACCATCGTGTTCTACGTTTAATTTTCTATTGAGAACTTTTTTTTTATTTATAGACAAACGATGTTTACTGTAAGAAATAAACTAAATTATCGAGCGCGAAACGACAAAAAATTTCATAAACTTTTGTCGTCCCGCCTGGAAAAATTAATTTATTTGTAATAGTAAAACACATTTCTCCACTAGTTAAATATACGTTTTTTTATAGAAAATTGAACGTAGAATACGATGGTCATACTAAACACTCTTTTTTTTTTGTTAGATAGTGACTGAAAATTGATTTTAACATTGAATTTGTTTAGAATTCTAAGACACTAGAAATGAATGTATTCAATTGAATAGAATGAAAAATTGCTTTGAAAAGTGAAAGATCCGTAACAAAAGTTTTATCTCAATTCCGGTCGGTTCGGGAATCGAACCGGCGTCCCTCTGATCAAAGTTTATATGGTTAACCATTTAACCAACTCGACCAGCGACGAGATAAAAATTTGTTTTTGGACGATCGACTTAGCATCACAATTATTTTTAATTCATTTTTAGTGTCAATTTTTTTGTCTTATTTATTTATTCTACGAACACGTTTTACCGTTCATCATACGTCAACTAAGTTGACATTGAATAAAGAACATTATGGATCTACGAATATGGGAGACAAATCCTAACTAGTGGAGAATCGCCACTAACCAATTTAAATTCAAGATTTTTTTATTAAGAGACCGGAATTGAGATAAAACTTTTGTTACGGATCTTTTACTTTTCAAAGCAATTTTACATTCTATTCAATTGAATACATTCATTTCTATTGTCTTAGAATTCCAAACTACATAATTGTTAGATCCATTGCTAAACTCTTAACAAAAAAATCTTGAATTTAAATTGGTTAGTGGCCATTCTCCACTAGTTGGGATTTGTCTCACATATTCGTAGATCCATAATGTTCTTCATTCAATGTCAACTTAGTTGAGGTATGATGAACGGTAAAACGTGTTGGTAGAATAAATAAATAAGACACTAAAAATGAATTAAAAATAATTGTGATGCTAAGTCGATCGTCCAAAAACAAATTTTTATCTCGTCGCTGGTCGAGTTGGTTAAATGGTTAACCATATAAACTTTGATCAGAGGGACGCCGGTTCGATTCCCGAACCGACCGGAATTGAGATAAAACCTTTGTTACGGATCTTTCACTTTTCAAAGCACTTTTTCATTCTATTCAATTGAATACATTCATTTCTAGTGTCTTAGAATTCTAAACTACCTAATGGTTAGATCCATTGCTAAACTCTTAATAAAAAAATCTTGAAGTGAATTTGTTTATAACAATAGGAACTTGTGAATAATTTTGATAGATTACAGTTTTTTTTTAAAAGTTCATCTTTTAACTTTAAAGCAAAACGGAAAAAAGTATATATTTTTACAAGAACCGAAGTTATGAAACATTAGGCGCGTTCCATTGAAGATCAAACTTACTCAAATTTGCTTTGATCTACTCTCCCTCGAACAAGTTGTGTAGTTGAAAAGCAGTTTTTCTTCGATTTTATTTAGATCGGTTATAAACTTCTTTTGGTATTTTTAATAATAAAATGGACCAGTCAGATCTAAATCTCAGCCCAAAATAAAAAATTTTGATAATAATAAAGTTGTGTGGCTATATTTGAAAAATTTTCAAATTTTCGGCGTTCAATTGGTGATCTACTCAAAAGCTGCTTTGAGCAGCTATTTTGTTCCAAAGGAACGCATGTATTGAAAATAAGTCTTTAAGCCATAAACCACGAAATTCTCGAAATTTAGATCCGCTTTATTTCTTATCACTTATTTCTTATTATTACCATTATCTGCTTATCAAAACCAACGTTATCAAAACCGTAATTATTTACAAAAATTAAGCTTGTTTCATTCATGTATTTCTTAGAGGGCTCTTCCAAAAGGGAATAAGTATGTTTTTAGAGGCACGCTACGATGAGGGAAGATACGGAATTGGATTGTAGGTGATTATCGGAATGTTTATCGGTACCATCCTGTTCATATGTTCTTTAAGTTCTCAGCCAAAATAGAGTGGTCTGCTTTATTAAAATTTATTAAATAAATAAATAAATTTTATTAAAAAATTTATTTTTATTTGTTTTTAATTGAAACTTTACCTACAATTTTTTAAATTTATACTTTAAACGATGACTTCCAGTCAGTAAAAAAAATATCTGTAATATCAGTAAAAGTTTTTAGAGAAAATATATGAGCTATTTTCATTATTCATAATCAAATTCATCTACTAAAAACTTACAAAAAATGTAAAAAATAAACAAGATTGTATCGCATTTTTACCAGTGTAAAATAATGTTATTATAGGGCGATTTTTCTGTTCTGGTGTTTACCGCAATGGCGCTGCAAAAGGGGGATAAGAGAAAAAATTCAAAAACTTTTATATGGGATTTCATACAAAACACAACTTGAATAATTTTAAAAATTATCTATGAAATTTCTAATTTTACCACAATTGAACAATTTTAATTTGGTTATGGAGTATTATTGACTATATTTTAAGCGTAATATATAAAATATTATTCTTAAGTCGCTCAAAAAAGAAACATAAAAATTCTTAAAATTTCCCATACAAAGTTGTATGAAAAATTTAACCTATTTTCGTATTTGTTTTACAGACAGAAGAAAAGAAAATATTTTATATATTATGCTTAATATATTGTCAATAATACTTCATAAACAAATTTAAATTATTTAATTGTAGTAAAATGAGAAATTTCATAGACAACTTTTAAAATTATTCAAATTGTGTTTTGTATGGAATTCCATATAAAATTTTTGTGATTTTTTCTCTTATCCCCTTTTTGCAGCACCATTGCGGTAAACACCAGAACAGAAAAATCGCCCTATAGGGCGATGTTTCTGTTCCGGTGTTTACCGCAATGGCGCTGCAAAAAGGGGATAAGAGAGTAAATTCAAAAACTTTTATATGGGATTTTATACAAAACACAGCTTGAATAATTTTAAAAATTATCTATGAAGTTTCTCATTTTACCACAATTGAACAATTTTAATTTGCTTATGGAGTATTATTGACTATATATTAAGCGTAATATATAAAATATTATTCTTGAGTCGCTCAAAAAAGAAACATAAAACTTGCTAAAATTTCCCATACAAAATTGTATGAAAAATTTAACCTATTTTCGTATTTGTTTTACGGACAGAAGAACAGAAAATATTTTATATATTATGCTTAATATATTGTCAATAATACTTCATAAACAAATTTAAATTATTTAACTGTAGTGAAATGCGAAATTTCATAGATAACTTTTAAAAGTATTCAAATTGTGTTTTGTATGGAATTCCATATAAAATTTTTGTGATTTTTTCTCTTATCCCCTTTTTGCAGCGCCGTTGCGGTAAGCACCGGAACAGAAAAATCGCCCTATTGCAGTGTTCGCCTGTTATTATTCCATCTGTAGGCGAACACAATAATAACATTATTTTACACTGGTAAAAATGCTATACAATCTTGTTTATTTTTTACACAATCAAATTTAGATATGTCGTTTTGTAAGTGTTTAGTAGATGAATTTGTAAATATTATCATTTATATTTACAAGCGTAGAAAAAATAGCGTTTTCTATGGGTGGTAAAAATGTTTTTGCGTTCCTGAACTTATTTCACTCGACGCTATCGCGTCTCGTGGACAAACCGTTCAGTCACGCCAAAAAAAGACGTTTTCACAACTTGTATAAAAATCTACTATACCTACTGGCTTGGAATTAGAAAAATGTTAATTTAATAAGTTTAAAACCATATTTTTAAATGGTGGAAATAAGACGAGTTTGTAAAATCAAAATCGGAATGATGTGCCGAGTGAGCTATATTTTTAAACGTGCCAAGTCTGGCATGCGTGCCGCGGATTTGCAATGACTGCTTTAAAACTTTTAATTATACCAAATAGGGATCATTTGTCAAAAATAAATCAAGTAAGTTACTATTTTGTTCAGGACTATTATAGGACTTAGACTATCAGGCTATTGTTTGTGTGAAATTGTGATAAAGTGTAAACAACTCAGTCTGTCTTCCAAGATCGTGTGTTTTAGAACTGTATGTGAGCCAATCTTTATTGTGAACATTAAAATCTTTAAGAACTACAAACTTGGCCTTAGGACACTCAACTAGTCTATCTATCTTCTCAGATAAGTCATAAAATAAATTGATGTTTACAGGCGAATTTGGCGAGTGATACAGACCAAAGACAAATAACGTTTGCTTAGAACATCTAACCTTAAGGGATACCATATTGAGATATTTTGAATTTTATTCAAAATTTTTAATTCTCACATATGGTACAGTATCTCGGATGTAAACACAAACACCATGTTTGTGGTAAACGGAGGATTCAAGTTCATAATTTAGATAAAGAAATTTATTTCATCTTGAATTACAGCTCTTTCACTGATTACTTTTTCAGCTAAAACAAGAACATCTGGTTTAAAACTCTCATGTTAAAGGTGAACCGAATTAAGATTCACAGACAATCCTCTAATATTAGTAAAATTGTTTGACAATTTAGTAATTTTAAATGTGATGTAAAGATTATAATAAATCCAGTCATCATCCAATAATACTCAAATTTTACTTAAATTACTTTCTTCGACAGCTGAAAAACTTGAAGCTATGTCTAAGTTGACTGTCAAAATCGACAACTCAAAAAATTGGATCGCAAATTGATTGGAATTAAATTTTATTTTGTAAAGAAAATTGCATTGACATTATACGGTTCTAATGCTCAAGCGATGTAACTCACATCAAGGTACATAATTACTTATTGGACATATAAAGAAGATCATATATGAAATTCTCTAAACTAAATCATACTGTAAATTCCTAGTTCTTCTAACTTAAACAAGAAAGTGCCTAGATTAATCATAACCATTACCGATCCCGTACACGGAAATTACCAATACATATACGGGTACACGGATATTACTACACAGGTACACGGGTACTCATGTACCAGTGAACCCGTGTAACCGTGTACCAGTATACTCATGTACCCGTGTACCTATGTACCTGTCTACCCGTGTACCCGTTTATGGTTAATCTATAGACACTTTCCTTAAACAATAATAAATTTAAATATAAATTTTAAACTTATCGTTTTTAAGGTTCCGTTTTTTATACGGAACACTATTACTGAGAGTAAAACGAGTTTTTCACATTATATCGATTATCTCGTAAACTATAAATGCTATGGACCTGAAATTTGAGGTGCGTATAAAACTAAGCTGTTCACATAAGATGACAGATACAAATAAAGCAAAAGTTGTTTTCGTTTGGTTTACAGGGTTACGATGTGAGACCTTTGAGGTAATACATTTATTTATAGATTCAAGTAGGGTATCATATGAAAGGGCTTCATTTCAGTATTCATTAAAAATTAGTTTTGGAATTTTATACCTCAGAATTTTTTGTATAATTTTGAATAATTACGTTTTCTTCGTGTTTTCTTACCTCGATTAGCTCCGAACCTAACTGATCGAAAATCTTCAAATGTATTTGGAATGATAGAAAAATTAGAACGTTTTTAATAAAAAATATATAAAAGTGTCACATACTCATAATTATATTTATTAAGGGGGTGGAAATGAGGAGGGGTAAAAACACTATTTAAAATGTGGTCAAGTGGGGTGTCATTTGAAAGAGCACCTAATTTAGAAAACATTGCAATTTTTTATAGAATTTTGGAAATTTGGTAAGTTTTGTATGAAAACTATAGCGAAGTCTCAAATAATAATATTTGTGTGTATAGGGGACCGGAGTAGAGATGGTAAAAAAAAACCTTTTTGACCCACGCGAGTGGGGTGTCATTGAAAGAAAACCTAATTTAAAAATCATTGCAATTTTTTTTTAATTTTTCGGTGCACAGTTTTTGAGTTAATGCGAAAAAGTGCAAAAATCAGACCGCCCCCCTACGTTTCGACACTGATTGATAGAAAAATTTGTGAAAATTCAAATAGTTAGGAAATTTGGTAAATTTTGTATAAAAACTATAGTGAAGTCCCAAATAATTATATTTCCGTGTGCTTCGGGGACGGGGGTAGAGAGGGTAAAAAAACCTTTTTTGACCCAAGCAGTGGGATGTCATTAGAAAGAAAACCTAATTTAAAAATCATTGCTTTTAGAATTTTGCGATGCAGAGTTTTTGAGTTATTGTCAAAAAAGTGCAACTTCAGACCGTTACGCCCCCTACGTTTCGACAATAATTGACAGAAAAATTTGAAAAAATTCACACAGGAAGATTGGTAAATTTTGAATGAAAATCATAGTGAAGTCTCAAATAATTATATTTCTGAGTGGTTAGAGGATTGGTGTGGGGAGAGTCAAAAAAACTATTTCTGACCCAAATGAGTGGGGTGTCATATGAAGGAGCACTTAATTTAAGAAACAATACAATTTTGCAATGCACAGTTTTTGGGTTATTGTAAAAACATATTTTTAGTGTGTAGTCCCTCCACCCACCTAAATTTCGACACTTGATTGACCGAAAAAATAATAACATTTAAACCATTTACAAGCTGGTGTAATTGAATTTTGCTTGAGTACCATAAACAGCTATGGATAAGATTTAACCTAGAGTAACATTTTTTGAGTCATTTTTGATCAATGTAGATTTGATTGTAATTTATGTTATGACGGATAATTCAAACTGCATTATTATAATTCGAACCACTGTCCCGCTCACACGAAGTTTGCCTTAACACAAATCTTCATATTTGTTTTCTTAGTTGTCTTCATTTTTTTTTGAAAAAAATAGTTTCTTATACTCAATCCATGGTCATCATGTAGTTTCCGCTACAAAAATTTATCATTCAAAAAAACGGCAGTGTTATGTTTCCCATTGTAGTATTCTTTGTTCAATTTGAGACCGTAATCACTATCAACCAGTTGTAAATATCCTTCATGCGAAATACACTGATTTTGAGTTACACTGCGCTCGCACAAGCATCAAATTTGCATTGGCTGAGACTTCCATAATTGTTTTTTTTTCTTAAACTCAAACCGTAACCGCCATCTACTATAGTTGTCATAAAACATAGATTGTCCTAAAATAATTGTGCAGTATTTTCCAATTTGATTTCCTATATTCAGCCGGTGTTCGTCGATCACTATAAAAGTTAACCTAGAACAGTTGTATATAATATCATCGATTCGTCATTCCACTATGTTCATAGGTAATCTTACAATCAATATTATAAACTAGGAGGGCCCGGCGTGCTTCGCTACGCTTATAAATAAAGTTTTTGCGTAGACATTTTGTTGACGTAGAAGCAATGATTTCAAAAAGTGGTAATGAGAAATGCTAGCATATAATTTTTAATTTTTCTTTTTAAATATATGAATGAAAAATAATCAAAACTCTAGCTGATCAATTCGGATATATGAAAATGTAGCGATCAAATATATTTTCAAGTAAGCTTATTTGATCACTAACTTATTTGATCGCTAATTTTTCATATATCCGAACTGATCAGCTAGAGTTTTGATTATTTTTCATTCATATATTTAAAAATAAAAATAAAAATTATATGCTAGCATTTCTCATTACCACTTATTGAAATCATTGCTTTTACGTCAACAAAATGTCTACGCAAAAACTTTATTTATAAGCGTAGCGAAGCACGCCGGGCCCTCCTAGTTTCAATTATTCAGTTATTTTTCTTTTTACTTGCAAAAATATACTTAAGTCGGATGAAATTTGTGGCACCTATTCACAAAACATTGACACCAATACCAAAACTACGTGAAAAAGCCTCAAAAATTCAACCGCGCATAACTCCGATTCAGAGTACACAAAAAATAAAAGCAGAAATAACTTTTTTCCTTTCGTCAATACCAACAAAATATCAAAATTTCAGATTTTTTAAAAATCAAAAATTTAAAAATCAACAAAAAAATGTACGTTTTCAAAATAATAGCCCTCCTATAATAAGAAAACAAAAATATTACGCAAATATCTTTATATCAATAAACAAAATAATCGAAATAATATCGAAAACCGTCCTTGTTCAAAGACAAAAGACGACTGAAATGAATGATTTTTTATTCCGACGACTCGAGAATGAATGAGAAAAAAAAGTTTCGTTTTTGTTGTTCGTTGTTCGCTAATATATAAAAAATAAAATATAAAAAAATAAAATAAATTTTTAATTTCGTTTTTATATGTATGTAAACTTATAATGCATATGTATATAAAAAGTTTTCCGTATATAATAACTTTTTTATTTATGATCCGATTTGTGTGAATCCGAATCCGATTATAGGTTACACTAATATCAGTTAGCTGTGAAAATTTGAAATGAATCCATCCGCGAATAAAAAAGCCTTAGGCTCCACAAAGTTTTGATCTAGCGTATTAATATATAAGAAGAAGAAGATTGGTTGCAGTCTCCGATCTTAAAGCCTGATAAATCCTTAGTGG
Organism: Diogma glabrata; assembly: GCA_963693315.1. Lineage (NCBI taxonomy): Eukaryota > Metazoa > Arthropoda > Insecta > Diptera > Cylindrotomidae > Diogma > Diogma glabrata. The sequence goes on from OY856186.1 coordinate 271,488,240, forward strand.
ATACATTGGAAAATGTAATTTCCTAAATACGTTTCATAATAAATGTCTCTGTTTACATTAGCGAAGACATTTCCCCTTTAGTACAACCAATTTTCGAAGATAAATGTCCTATAGGAAAGCTTAATTCCCTTAAATGAATTGCGACGTAAAATCGTTTTATTTTGCTTATAAATAAGCAAACTTTTCATATAGAGGGCTCTTAGTCGATTATTTTCTTATGAGAATTATCTTTGACATATTTTGGATCGGTGGGTTGGCATCGAAGTTTTCATTTAAAAATTTTATAGTGGAAGTGCGAAAAAAATGTCTTCTGCAAGTTGTGCTGGATGTTACTTTTATTAAATTCGACCCAAGGTGAATTAATAATACCAGTTAGTTGGAATAGTGGTGGAAAAATTGCTGTTTGGAGAAGATTTGGGACTGTTGAGTTGAATACCACCAGGAAGACAAAATTAGAAAATTGTTTCGCCTCCAAAGGTATAGAAAGGAAAAATCGACTTGGGGTAACGGGTAATATCTAACCGGATTAACCAGGTAATGAGTTTAAAACAAAAAACCTTTCTTCTTTAAATTCAAAATCATTTAGTTGAAGTTAATAAAAAAACAAACATCTTAGAAAAAATAAAGAACACGAATAAAAAAAAAGATTTGTATGTGTTAGTGCTGTCACTAGTTCAATTGTTTGTTTAGGGATAATATTGTTAAATTATTTAATGTATTTTAATGTAAGATTGATTTGCAACTCTGTGATATGATAGATACAAAAATGGTGAAAACTAGTATCATGATTATACTACAATTTAATTAAGTGGAACAAATTTAACGGTTTCAAAGAACAAGAACTCTGGAACGATCATGTAATGGCGATGGCAAAAAGCGCGTCTAAAAAACTCGGCCTCCTAAATAGATGCAAAAATTTTTTTACTCCATACCAATTGCTCAATGTTTATAAGTCCTATATTCGTCCCTGTATGGAGTACTGCTGTCAAGTTTGGGGTGCTGCCTCTGTTTCCATCTTGGCCCTCTTGGACTCTGTTCAAAAGCGAGCTATACGAATTGTATGTAGGTAGTCGAACTTTGACATCAAAACTTGATTCCCTGCAACATCGTCGCACTGTTGCTGACCTCGTTGTTTTTTACAAATATCGTCATCAGCAGTGCTCAGATGAAATCAGCGGCATCATGCCTCAAACTTATTCTTACCCCCGTTCCACTCGGCAATCGGCTGCCGCAACCAGTGAAACGGTAAAGATCCCGCTCTGTCATACTGGCAGATCGCAGAGAGACTTCTTTGTCCGAACTGCGTACAAATGGAATAGTTTGCCGGAACACTTAGTCTCATGTGACTTCAACCCGCAGATGTTTAAAAAAAGCGTTAATCTACACCTTAGAACGCCAGCTGTTGTGGGACCCAGGTCTAGACCTAGGTCTTAAAAGGGATTTATGTGTTGTTGTGACACATATTCTAAACCCTATTACACAACACATTTTATTAAAAAAAAAAAAAAAAAAAGTCTGTTTATGGTCGGTTACTGAAAGAAAAGCGGGGTGATTTCATAAGATATAACCCCCGACCATATGCGGTGAGCTGTTCAAAATTTACTTTACAAAAGATGTTGATAAACCGTAGGACGGTATAGTGTGTTGCTACTCAACGTTTAAGCACCGTCGATTGAATCAACCGACATATACTGTCTTGTCTACGATTCCGCGATAAGATCTTTGGCGTGATCCAACCGTGTTGATTAGGACCAGCACCAGCTCAACCTTCCAGCTTAAGTCAGCCTTATACACTAGCGCTTATATTCGTCCGACCATCGATTGCATCTAGTTTATTTAACCGATATCTGTTTGTTTCTACAATCAATTTATTCATCTGTCAACCTCGGTCACTGGAGTTAACCGTCATACATACTACTACCAAACAATCAATCCATATTGACTCCTGATCACTGGATATAACTGCTATTGGTTCTTACGTATTAATTGATCTATGGGGCGAGTTCTTTTAATTATATATGTAGGAGGGTGTGTATGTCTGTAGGGATGGGTGCGTGAGTGCATGTACGTGTGTGTATGCGGGAATGTGTATGTGTGGGTGAATGAACCTATAACTAAAAGCATTGATTACACTAAAAAAAAAGTTATGATATATATTAAAAATTTAATTTATTCTACGAATTTTTTTTTTTGAGTTGGAGCTAATAAGCGCCATTTATTAATCTTATAAATAGGAGGTTATGAAGTAATAAACAAAGTTATCAATTGATAACTATATATTTATAATATCCACGACTTGATTTATAAATCTTGGTTTGAAATCCTGTTTATGCTTTCAGAAATAATTTAATTAAATACAAAAACTTACAAAAAAAAATATACGATTACATGTTAATAAACGTTGGTTTATAGTATACATTGACGGGTTATCAAACGATAAACAGAAGTTATATATATTTCGTATTATTTGTGTAAAAATTTATAGATTTCATACATAATTTGGTTATAAAATTCGATAAACAGCGTTATAAACCACTTTCATTAATTTTTTTATTTCTTTCCGTAAATGAATCTGCAGGTTGCAAATTAGCGTGGCAAGAACCGACGTATAATATTTATAGTTTTTTTGTTTAAACTTTAATTAGTGCATTATTTTGTGTGATCTAGGCATTTATTAGCAATAATTTAGGGTTGGAAAATATGAGGGAAAACAAAAATACTAGCTACCGGTTTCAATGTTCCTAGTAGCACAGACAATGATAATATTCTTGGATTTGCCCAAAAATCAATTAATTACAACAAATGATAATTTTTATTGTTGATATAGAGAAGGCTGAGTTTGAAACCATGTCCTCTGAAGATAAAGTTTTAAAAATTATTCTCGATTTTCCAATTCCAAAACTATTCCACAAGAAAGTAATAATATATGGTTTTATTTTTATTTATACTTGTATTACATTTCACATGTATATTTGGTATATGAATATACGTGGGTGTACGGGTATGTGTATGTTTGAATGAGTGGATGAAGTACGAGAGCGAGTGAATATGTGAGTGAATGTGGGGTTGGACGTGGTGATAGTGGTTCTTTCGTGTACAGGGGTCGCCAGAGTCTCAGTTTTTCACTTTTTTTTTATCCGTTCTTAACATGAGCTCGCGTACTAACACGGTTATTTGTAATGGAGCAGCAGGAAACATCTCTCGATCCCATGGCTGAAGCTAGCATGGGGCTTAATAAATCTCATCCAGGTGCGCGACCTGCTATGCCACTTCGCTGCTATACCGCGAAGAAGCTCTTCACTACATTTATTATTAACATTTACGAATAAACATTTATTTTGTTAGCCGTCTATGGTCTGGCAACATAAAGACATTACAACACAACCTTTTGTCAATAATTTTTGATATTGTGTTCATTTACATTCACGGAACCCTTGGCGAGCAAATTTTATTCGCACTTCTCTGACTTTTTTCTTCTTTTAATTATTATAGAATTTGCCAAAAATTCCCAGTTCCAGACAAAATTAATTTTTAAATTCTAAAAGGCTAACATTTTTTTAAATTATCCAGAAAATTTACTTTATTGAATTTACTTTATCATCGAAATACTGTTGCAATGTAGTTGTAAGATTTTAGTCAATATACAATCTATAGAGAATATGACTTACTACTAATAGTACACCGGTAACAACATATAATAGCAAAAGCGGAAGACATCCTGATTGAACTTAGGCTGGAATCTATTTTTGACTATAGTCAAATAATAAAAAATCGATACGTCCAACGTGCAAGTGGCCAAAACTAATGGTTTACTATTAAATGCAACAAAAACTCAGTTGCTATTGTACTTTCTAGACCACAGATGGATGTTGTTAAACCTCATAAACTCCATGAATCTTTAGCAAGGCTTGTACTCGACCATTTTAGATTATATATTTTTTTTGCGTGGATAATGGAAATATAAAAAAAAATTAGTTTATATATATTTTTTTTCCATGACTTCGTTTAAGAACAGGGTGATCTGAAAGTTTCGATAACAATCCAGACATGGGTATGTTTGATGGGATATTACTTGAGAACGGCTCATAATATTTTAACGTTTTATATGCCATTTTTGTCTGTTTTATATCTGAATGGCATTGAACTTATTTGCTCTGATAAAGTTAAAAATCTAGGCGTTATCTTTGTTGGTCTGATCATATATTTGTAGGAACATATACAGTTCATTATATAAGCTTAAGAAATTCAAGATGTTCAACCCTCGTCACATGAGGTATATATTTATTATTACGTATAGTGATTCCTTATTTTATGATATGAAATTGTGCTTACCCTGGTTGTTTTATTCGTCAATCGTCGTCAATGCCGTTACTAGTTGTATTCCGTTATATTAAGTTGAGACTCTTAAAAGAATTAATTAACTCAAATGTAGTGACGTCTTGTGGTTGTGGAAGAGTTAGTATTCTTCGACCAAGTTGCCTATGACAAAAGAATTCAGGACAGTTGCAGACGACATGTTCTATTGTTGCCACGTCCGAGTAGCACAATCTACACTTGTCGGAGACAACAAGCCCCATTTTCTAAGATGGTTGTATAAAGGACCATATCCAGCAACGCACCACGTTAGAATTCTTAGAGACACTCTGTTTAAATCGATTGTTTTTAAGGGTAAAACAGGACATCATAAAATTCCCACTACCTTTTTTTAAAACGCTTGTAGAGACGCTCATTCCAAACCCAAATCTAAATTGATAAACTAGACGTTTCAATCAGGGCTTACCAAAATCTCCATAAAATTTCAACAACTACAGACCAATTTCCATTTTAACATCATTTTCAAAAATTTTTGAGAAAACAATACAATCAAGACTAAATCATTTCCTGACAGACAACAAATAACAGATGTAAACCAATTTGGCTTTGTAACAAGTTCAAGCGCACTTACTGTATGCACACATTTAACAAACTTCATTGAAACAAATATTGATAAAGGAAATACAATAGCTTGTTTTTTTTGACATTATAAAAAAGCATTTGTTACGCCATTAAAAAATTTCTAGCCCTTGCCAATTTTGAGAAATTCAAGAAACCGTTATCTTAAATTTAAGCTAACGGTTTTCACAATATCTCACGTTCTGTTCATCCAATTTTAATTCTTAATACGCCAAAATTTGTAGCCGATTAGGTTTCATTTTGTTATGCCATCAAAAAATTTGTAATCCCCTCCAATTTCGGACCACATTGATAGATAATAATCCTCTTAATTTTTTATTTATTTTTCTATCTCGTCTATTGAGCGCGAAAGATATATTTATTTTAACAGTTTATAAGCCGAAACTTTATAGCTGAGAGTTTATAAGTTCGGCGTTTGGTTTATTTTGATTCCTCAAATTAGTTTTCTTTTTCTTCTTTTCTATGTTCGTAAATACTTTGGAGCAGTGGAATTACTAACCTCCGATCCTCAGAATAATTTTCAGCAGCTTTAATTTTTGCGAATTTATTACATTTTTATAAGATCAGAGGGTTGAACGCTATTTAGCGTATTATATTTTAAATAATTTTTGCAGGCTTATGAGCTTATAATAAGCTTATTATTCCGAGAATCGGAGGTTAGTAACCGCTGCTCCAAAATATTTACGAACATAGAAAAGTAGAAAAAGAAAACTAATATACTATACTGTAAAGTAACTGTACTGTAATCTACTCTAAACTAACATACTGTAAACTAACTAATATACTGTTGAAAAAAATATATCTTTCGCGCTCAATAGACGAAGTAGAAAAATAAATAAAAATTAGGAGGATTATTATCTATCAATGTGGTTCAAAATTGGAGGCGGCTACAAATTTTTTCCCAATTGATTCTCAATCGGCTGCAAATTTTGATGTACTCAGAATTAAAATTAAAATATTTTGAAAACCGCTTGCTTAAATATAAGATAACAGTTTTTTGAATTTCTCAAAATTGGAAGTGGCTACAAATTTTTTGATGACGTAACAAATTAGTTCCACTTTGGCTACAAATTTTGATGACTTGAGGCTACAAATTTTTTGATGACGTAACAAATTAGTTCAACATTGGCTATAAATTTTGATGTATTTAGAAATAAAAATGGATGAATTGATCGTGAGATATTTGGAAAATCGCTAGCTTAAATTTAAGATAACGGTTTTTTGAATTTGTCAAAATTGGAGGAGGCTACAAATTTTTTGATGGCGTAACAAATTGAAGCCTAATCGGCTACAAATTTTGATGGATTCAGAATTAAAATTGGATGAATAGAACGTGAGATATTGTGAAAACCGCTAGCTTAAATTTAAGATAACGGTTTCTTGAATTTCTCAAAATTGGCAGGCGCTACAAATTTTTTAATGGCGTAACAAATTGGCTACAAATTGGCTTCAAATGCCTGACTAGGTTCTGGTTGTAGCCTACATTTTTAGTCCACTATCTTAATAGTGCTCATTTTTTGTCCTAGGACATATAAGACGTATATTTTCCTACAAGGGATGAAAACATTGTTTTTTCGTGGAACATTTAACAAAAAAAAAACAAAACAAAGAAAAACATTCGTTCACGAGACGCGCTAGCGTCGAGTGGGACATGTTTACGAACGAAATACGTTTTTATCTCGCGTAGGAAATGCAAATTTTTTTATGATATATAATCGATATAACATATAATCGATATTTATAAAATTAGAAATCGTCAAAATTAGAAACTTTAAATTATAAAATTAGAAATCGTCAACAAAACATTCAAAATTCATATTCTATTTTTTCATGGTTACGTTGTTTAAAATACTTTGTAAAATTATATGAAAAACCATAGCAACTATAATTTGTTATTCTTTTTCACTAGTGAATTGACTTTTCGCATAGAAAAATAAACAAATCTAAATCAAAGGTTGAATAGGAAATTTATTATTAGTTCGGTTTTTTTCATTTGGGTCTAGGTCAAGGTCTAGATGAACTCTCTTTTTTACATGTAAAAACAACAACAACATAACCCACATATTTATCTGGGTCTTGATCAATGATCTAAAATATTTTGGTTACATAAAATTGCAAGAAACGTAGGTTTTGATTTTATAAGGTTGGTATGGCCATTTTAAAACTTATAAATGTCAAAGAAAATTTATTCAAAATAAAAAAACTGTCAAAGATAGTTTGTTAAATTTGTTTAAAATCAATTATAATATGATTTGTTTTTCAACATGATTAAAATTAATTTTAAAGCAATATCTACGATATAAAATCCATGTTTTTTAAAAAATAGATGTTTACATTTTTTTATTAATTATCAATTATTTTGTTTCATTTTATTTCACGCCTTTTGCTATAATCAATGAACATTGCCATATGTAAAACAATGAATTAGTGTTTCTGACTAAATTTTTTTGAATTTTTTTTATATGAAGTTTTATTTTTCAAGAGACATTAAATATATTTTTTGAATTTTTTTTATATTGAGTTTTAATTTCAAAATGGCGCTACAAGTTCACAATTTTTTTTCTTCTCAGCTCAGTGTTGCCAACAATTTAATATATAATATTTTTTTTCTTTGCGTGACCCACATCGTTTTTTTCAAACCTTGACCCTGACCCAAATAAAAAAACGCAGCTAATATTTGATAAAAAAATTGAAATGGTTGTTTGGATTTAGTTTGAGATGTAAATTAAATATAATTTAAATATTGAATATTTTCAAATTTTTTAAATTAAAGATTAAATAACGGTTGGTTAAAAAATTTAATGCAATGTTTTACTCTGACTAAAAATTTATTTTGAAACTCGCAAAATTGCGGGACTCCGCAATCGCGTCGCACCGCAACCTTTTTGCTCGTCCCAAAATCCATCATTTTTTGTCCTAATGATACTCTTTGCATACAATTATCTTTCTTTTATTATAAGATCTATCTTCTCTTTAACGCAATAAGTTTTTTGATCTATTTCTTTGAGTCACAAATATATTAACTGAACATCAAAAATCAACATCACACACTCAAAACTATTTTTACTTTTTTCATTAACAAATTTGCAATATGTATTGTGAAATTGTTTTATTTTCCGTAAAAATTCGTAATAAAAAAATATATGTATAAGTTGTTATTGTGATATCTCTAATTTTTTCTCTAATTAACACAATCTTTGGAGTATTTGAATTAAAACCCTCGCTAGAAGACTGAAGCATTTGTTGAATTTGGTTATAGTTTAACACTGTTATACGAATATGAAATAGTATTTTGGGATTAAAACCAACATGCCGCGCTCGATTTGACTTAAACAACTGAAACATCTGAAAAAGTTTCAGTTTATTCAGTTATTTCAGTCAAATCAAACGCACCTATTAGATATTTAAAAAAGATCGCATGGGATCGAGCTATGGGTCCGGTCCATATGGAATCAGCGACACATCGAATTAAATGGCATTATTATTTTAATAATATTTGTTCGATGTTTTTAAACATTAAATATAAGCAATTTACTAAAAAACCCTGTTTGTAATGGGCGCATAAACAACAAATAATCGATTTTATAATATATTATCCTTCCTATTACTAAACAATTGAACTTAATGCTAAATTTCTTGAATATTAACCAAAAGTTAATTAAAAATACAATTTTGCTTATATTTCATGTTTAAAAAAGTCTAAGCGGCACGTATACCCGCTAGAAATAGGTAGATTTCGAGATCAGACAGTTTTGTGTGCCAGTAGAATCTGATGTATCAGATTAGTTTAAACAACACAAACTAATTTCAAACAGATATCAAACAAATTTGAAAAAGAAAATTAGCTACACAAAAGCAAAACTATATCTATCCAATTTTGCAACAAACAAATATCAAATCTAGCACAGAACATGTATGTGACAATTTATGACACAAACCTACGCTATATCATACGTCGTCCAATTACTGCAAAATATCAAAATAGTTTATTTCTAAGAAAAAAAATTAATTTCTTCTATTCAAACCTTTTTATTTTTTTTTTCATTGACTGTTATAAGGTTTTTGGAAATTGTAGTTATGGATTGTTGCAAACTTTTTTGTTGAAGCCAACAAGTCAAAAACCTCTAACTGCTGAGGTTTATATTTATAAGAAACGGATTAAAATGTTTCAACAGATTCTAAATTTATGAAGTTTTTAAAAATATTAGTATCCAAACGGCCGTTATAACGGATTAAAATAACGAATTTTTTTTCTAGTATAAAGCCTCTAGTTATTTAACCATGTGTCAGATTTTTCTGATTTACGAACTCGTCCAAGATATTAATAAAACACACATGTTTACGGAAGGTTTTTTGATCTGGCTTTACAAATGCGACCGTGAAATGCCGGTTGATTCAAACGTATTTTGTGTTTTACAAGCTTTTCTGTTGGAGCCGTTCACTAAGAAACCTCCAACTGCAGAGGTCGTTTATTTGAAAGAAACTGATTAAAAAGGTTTCAAAGATTTTAAATTTATGAAGTTTTTAAAAATATTAGAATCCAAACGGCCGTTATAACGGATCTAAAAAACATAGTTTTTTTCTAGTATAAAGCCTTTAGTTTCTTAATCCTGTGTTGGATTTGGCTGATTTACGAACTTGTCCAAGATATTAATAAAACGCACATTTTCAAAAAAGATTTTTTGATCTGGCCTTACAAATGCGACCATGAGAGTGCCGGTTGTTTAAAAAAAAATTTGATTTGCAAACTTTTTTGTTGGAGCAGCTCACTCAGGAACCTCTGACTGCAGAGGTCTATTTTTAAAACAAATTGATAAAAAAGATTCTAAAGATTCTAAATTTGTTAACTTTTTTAAAATATTAGTATCAAAAAGGCCGTTATAACGGTTTTAAAAAATCAATTTTTTGTAGAAAAAAGGCTCTAGTTCCTTAACCACGTGTCGGATTTTGCTGATTCACAAATTCGTCCGAGATATTAATAGAACACACATGCACAGAAAGAATTGTACAGAAATGTACAGAATTTTTTTTGATCTACCTCAACAAATGCGAACGTGAGAGTGCCGGTCGTTTTCGTTATATCTCATATCGTTTATATATATATATATATATATATATATATATATATATATATATATATATATATATATATATATATATATATATATATATATATATATATATATATATATATATATATATATATATATAAATATATATATATATATATATATATATATATATATATATATATATATATATATATATATATATATATATACATATATTTAATATATTATGTGATTTTTGGCTTGTATTATATAAATAATAAGTTTTTTGGTTAAAGCCAATTAATAAAACAATATTTTTAAAATTGTTTATCCAACAATTGTTTCGGTTTTAATAAACCATCTTCGGGGATAATTTTCTTTCAAAAAAATCTTATACAAAAAATAAACAATAACTAACATAAATATGAAAAACTTATTATGAAAAACTAACAGTCAAAAAAGAAAAAGCTAGCTATATATAAAAATAAAGAAAATAGAAAACAATAATACAATGAAAAAATTAGAAAACGATAAGTAGTAAAGACTTCTCTAAGTTTAATTTTGGTTAAAACTTTTTTAACTTTGTAAAACAAAATCGTAAGTGTTTTGCAGAAAATCTGTATCAGTTTGTATATTGATACAATTTTTATGTTGTTTTATACGAATCATTTCCAAAATTCTCCTTTTGCTTAAATTTTTTTCTTTGTCCAAAATTTTAAAATTTTGAAGTGGTAAATTTTTGTGACAGCTTCTTTTATGGTTGGATAATGCACTCATATTATCATTACTATGTTTTTTTGCGTCATTTAGATGTTGCTTTATGCGTTTCCCTAAATATTGCTGTGTTTGGCCTATATAAGCTTTACCACATCCACAATCTGCTTGATAAACCAAATTAGATTCAATATTGATGGGTGTTTTATCTTTTAATTTTGAAAAAATTGTGTTATATAAACTGTTATTAGCTGTTCCAACTACTTCGAAATTAAAGTTTTTTAACAAATGTTTTATTTGTTCAAAAAGACTTTTCACATAAGGTATAGTCATGTAAATTTTGTTGTTGTTCTTTAAAGATGATTTTTCTAAGATAGTTTTTTTATTACAGTGAATTTGTTGATTGACTAATTTGCGTATAAAATTTTCTGGATAATTATTTTTTTGGAGAGTCTCAAAAAGTAACTTAAAATTTTTAGTATGGAATTTTGGATCAGATAGGCTCAAAATTTTTTCAACCATTAAGGTAACGGTATTTCTCTTATAAGATTGTGGTAGCCATGAATCAAAGTTCAAGTATCTACCAGACCATGTTTTTTTGTGGAACCAATCAGTAATTAATTTTCCATTACTTTGACGATGTATGATAAGATCCAAAAATGGTAGACAGCAATCAATTTCTGTTTCAAGCGTGAATTGGATATTGTTGTTAAAATTATTAAATTTATTAAGAAATTCTTGTATTTTGTTTTTGGGACAAGCAGTTAGAATGTCATCAACATATCGAAAGAAAAAAGGTGGTTTGAAAGTCATATCTTTTAAAATAGCTTCTTCAACATATTCCATTATTAAATTAGCACAAGATGGACTTACAGGTGAGCCCATTGGACTACCAAAAATTTGTTTGTATGCTTGTTGATTATATGTGAATTCACAGTTGTGTAAAACCATTTCTAATCCTTCTATAAATTGTACCTTTGTTAATTTTAGCTTGTTCAGTTTTTTGATTTCTATCTAATTTTGTTTTACAATTTGAACAACAAGATTACTATCTACGTTTGTAAATAATGACACGACATCTAAAGAAATTAAAATGTAGTCATCAGGAAGTTGATATTCACCTAATTTTTCTTTCAAATCTTCTGCATTTTTGATAAACGTGCTAGTTCTTCCCACAAATTTATTTAAAATGTTAGACAAAAATGACGACAAATTATAAAGTGGTGTTCCTATAGAACTTACAATTGGTCGAAGAGGCGTACCAGCCTTATGAACTTTGGGTAACCCGTATAAATTAGCTGGGACACCGTAATAAGATCTCAGCCATTTTCCTTCATGTACAGATATCCGTTCTTCAGTTTCCCAAGTCATTACCATTTTATTTAGATGTTTTTGAATACTGGCGGTTGGTACTTTAGCGATTTTCAAATAAATTGTGTCATCTTGTAACAATGTTTGGATTTTAAAATCATAATCACTTTTTTTCATAACAACTGTGATATTTCCCTTATCAGCTTTTAATATAATTATATCATCATTTATAGTGAGAAAATTTTTAGTATCTTTCAAATCATGAAGTAACTTTAGTTCTTCATTTGATAGTAATTTTTTATGGTTATGTTTATGTTTAAAATTTGTCAATATGTTGACAAAACGATTACGTAAATTTGACTTTGTTAAATCGTCAAATTGATCTTCACAATTCAGAAGAACACTTTCAACACCACACACTATTTTATCAAATGGTATTCTTTTTGGAGTAACAGGAGGAGCAAATTTTTCTCCGAGTTTCAAAACATTTTCCACATTTTCTGGTATTATTTTTTCGGAAAGATTGACAAGCCATTTACCATCTGATAAAGCAGTAACATGATTTGCAGTTAAAGTTGTGTTTTCAGTTAAAGTTGTGTTTTCACGGTCTATTTCAACAACGATGTTTTCTCGGTGATTTACTGAATTTATTGGTTGTGGTCTTAAAAGCCTATCAATTTTACGACGGTGATTAATTTTTATTTCTTCGAAAACATTTTTAAATTGTTCTTCTGCGCGATCAAAAATTAAAGAAGATAGATCAGGTGGTAGATTTTCAATAATATAAATTCTAAAATTTTCAATTTGTTTCTCATGTTTTTTAATCATGCCAAAAATTTCAGTTATTTCGCGACTGAGAATGGTGAACAAAAAACGTTGTTCTGCATTTTCAAAAATTTGTTTGTCTATTTTTGATGTGTTCTTAAGATGTCTATTTTTTGGTAAAACACCTTGCTTTCTATAACGTAGTAATAAATACTTTTTATTCAGGGCTTTTGCTAACTTTAATTTTTCGCTAAAAAATTGTGCAACAGTTTTCATTGTATCATTGTTCGTTTTTCTTTTTAAAAATTTAAAAAAGTTTTTGTTTAAATTTGTTCTTCTTCTTTTTCCCATGTTTTCACCAAATGGGAGTAATATTTAATATATTATGTGATTTTTGGCTTGTATTATATAAATAATAAGTTTTTTGGTTAAAGCCAATTAATAAAACAATATTTTTAAAATTGTTTATCCAACAATTGTTTCGGTTTTAATAAACCATCTTCGGGGATAATTTTCTTTCAAAAAAATCTTATACAAAAAATAAACAATAACTAACATAAATATGAAAAACTTATTATGAAAAACTAACAGTCAAAAAAGAAAAAGCTAGCTATATATAAAAATAAAGAAAATAGAAAACAATAATACAATGAAAAAATTAGAAAACGATAAGTAGTAAAGACTTCTCTAAGTTTAATTTTGGTTAAAACTTTTTTAACTTTGTAAAACAAAATCGTAAGTGTTTTGCAGAAAATCTGTATCAGTTTGTATATTGATACAATTTTTATGTTGTTTTATACGAATCATTTCCAAAATTCTCCTTTTGCTTAAATTTTTTTTCTTTGTCCAAAATTTTAAAATTTTGAAGTGGTAAATTTTTGTGACAGCTTCTTTTATGGTTGGATAATGCACTCATATTATCATTACTATGTTTTTTTGCGTCATTTAGATGTTGCTTTATGCGTTTCCCTAAATATTGCTGTGTTTGGCCTATATAAGCTTTACCACATCCACAATCTGCTTGATAAACCAAATTAGATTCAATATTGATGGGTGTTTTATCTTTTAATTTTGAAAAAATTGTGTTATATAAACTGTTATTAGCTGTTCCAACTACTTCGAAATTAAAGTTTTTTAACAAATGTTTTATTTGTTCAAAAAGACTTTTCACATAAGGTATAGTCATGTAAATTTTGTTGTTGTTCTTTAAAGATGATTTTTCTAAGATAGTTTTTTTATTACAGTGAATTTGTTGATTGACTAATTTGCGTATAAAATTTTCTGGATAATTATTTTTTTGGAGAGTCTCAAAAAGTAACTTAAAATTTTTAGTATGGAATTTTGGATCAGATAGGCTCAAAATTTTTTCAACCATTAAGGTAACGGTATTTCTCTTATAAGATTGTGGTAGCCATGAATCAAAGTTCAAGTATCTACCAGACCATGTTTTTTTGTGGAACCAATCAGTAATTAATTTTCCATTACTTTGACGATGTATGATAAGATCCAAAAATGGTAGACAGCAATCAATTTCTGTTTCAAGCGTGAATTGGATATTGTTGTTAAAATTATTAAATTTATTAAGAAATTCTTGTATTTTGTTTTTGGGACAAGCAGTTAGAATGTCATCAACATATCGAAAGAAAAAAGGTGGTTTGAAAGTCATATCTTTTAAAATAGCTTCTTCAACATATTCCATTATTAAATTAGCACAAGATGGACTTACAGGTGAGCCCATTGGACTACCAAAAATTTGTTTGTATGCTTGTTGATTATATGTGAATTCACAGTTGTGTAAAACCATTTCTAATCCTTCTATAAATTGTACCTTTGTTAATTTTAGCTTGTTCAGTTTTTTGATTTCTATCCAATTTTTTTCTTTATTTTTATATATAGCTAGCTTTTTCTTTTTTGACTGTTAGTTTTTCATAATAAGTTTTTCATATTTATGTTAGTTATTGTTTATTTTTTGTATAAGATTTTTTTGAAAGAAAATTATCCCCGAAGATGGTTTATTAAAACCGAAACAATTGTTGGATAAACAATTTTAAAAATATTGTTTTATTAATTGGCTTTAACCAAAAAACTTATTATTTATATAATACAAGCCAAAAATCACATAATATATTAAATATTACTCCCATTTGGTGAAAACATGGGAAAAAGAAGAAGAACAAATTTAAACAAAAACTTTTTTAAATTTTTAAAAAGAAAAACGAACAATGATACAATGAAAACTGTTGCACAATTTTTTAGCGAAAAATTAAAGTTAGCAAAAGCCCTGAATAAAAAGTATTTATTACTACGTTATAGAAAGCAAGGTGTTTTACCAAAAAATAGACATCTTAAGAACACATCAAAAATAGACAAACAAATTTTTGAAAATGCAGAACAACGTTTTTTGTTCACCATTCTCAGTCGCGAAATAACTGAAATTTTTGGCATGATTAAAAAACATGAGAAACAAATTGAAAATTTTAGAATTTATATTATTGAAAATCTACCACCTGATCTATCTTCTTTAATTTTTGATCGCGCAGAAGAACAATTTAAAAATGTTTTCGAAGAAATAAAAATTAATCACCGTCGTAAAATTGATAGGCTTTTAAGACCACAACCAATAAATTCAGTAAATCACCGAGAAAACATCGTTGTTGAAATAGACCGTGAAAACACAACTTTAACTGAAAACACAACTTTAACTGCAAATCATGTTACTGCTTTATCAGATGGTAAATGGCTTGTCAATCTTTCCGAAAAAATAATACCAGAAAATGTGGAAAATGTTTTGAAACTCGGAGAAAAATTTGCTCCTCCTGTTACTCCAAAAAGAATACCATTTGATAAAATAGTGTGTGGTGTTGAAAGTGTTCTTCTGAATTGTGAAGATCAATTTGACGATTTAACAAAGTCAAATTTACGTAATCGTTTTGTCAACATATTGACAAATTTTAAACATAAACATAACCATAAAAAATTACTATCAAATGAAGAACTAAAGTTACTTCATGATTTGAAAGATACTAAAAATTTTCTCACTATAAATGATGATATAATTATATTAAAAGCTGATAAGGGAAATATCACAGTTGTTATGAAAAAAAGTGATTATGATTTTAAAATCCAAACATTGTTACAAGATGACACAATTTATTTGAAAATCGCTAAAGTACCAACCGCCAGTATTCAAAAACATCTAAATAAAATGGTAATGACTTGGGAAACTGAAGAACGGATATCTGTACATGAAGGAAAATGGCTGAGATCTTATTACGGTGTCCCAGCTAATTTATACGGGTTACCCAAAGTTCATAAGGCTGGTACGCCTCTTCGACCAATTGTAAGTTCTATAGGAACACCACTTTATAATTTGTCGTCATTTTTGTCTAACATTTTAAATAAATTTGTGGGAAGAACTAGCACGTTTATCAAAAATGCAGAAGATTTGAAAGAAAAATTAGGTGAATATCAACTTCCTGATGACTACATTTTAATTTCTTTAGATGTCGTGTCATTATTTACAAACGTAGATAGTAATCTTGTTGTTCAAATTGTAAAACAAAATTGGATAGAAATCAAAAAACTGAACAAGCTAAAATTAACAAAGGTACAATTTATAGAAGGATTAGAAATGGTTTTACACAACTGTGAATTCACATATAATCAACAAGCATACAAACAAATTTTTGGTAGTCCAATGGGCTCACCTGTAAGTCCATCTTGTGCTAATTTAATAATGGAATATGTTGAAGAAGCTATTTTAAAAGATATGACTTTCAAACCACCTTTTTTCTTTCGATATGTTGATGACATTCTAACTGCTTGTCCCAAAAACAAAATACAAGAATTTCTTAATAAATTTAATAATTTTAACAACAATATCCAATTCACGCTTGAAACAGAAATTGATTGCTGTCTACCATTTTTGGATCTTATCATACATCGTCAAAGTAATGGAAAATTAATTACTGATTGGTTCCACAAAAAAACATGGTCTGGTAGATACTTGAACTTTGATTCATGGCTACCACAATCTTATAAGAGAAATACCGTTACCTTAATGGTTGAAAAAATTTTGAGCCTATCTGATCCAAAATTCCATACTAAAAATTTTAAGTTACTTTTTGAGACTCTCCAAAAAAATAATTATCCAGAAAATTTTATACGCAAATTAGTCAATCAACAAATTCACTGTAATAAAAAAACTATCTTAGAAAAATCATCTTTAAAGAACAACAACAAAATTTACATGACTATACCTTATGTGAAAAGTCTTTTTGAACAAATAAAACATTTGTTAAAAAACTTTAATTTCGAAGTAGTTGGAACAGCTAATAACAGTTTATATAACACAATTTTTTCAAAATTAAAAGATAAAACACCCATCAATATTGAATCTAATTTGGTTTATCAAGCAGATTGTGGATGTGGTAAAGCTTATATAGGCCAAACACAGCAATATTTAGGGAAACGCATAAAGCAACATCTAAATGACGCAAAAAAACATAGTAATGATAATATGAGTGCATTATCCAACCATAAAAGAAGCTGTCACAAAAATTTACCACTTCAAAATTTTAAAATTTTGGACAAAGAAAAAAATTTAAGCAAAAGGAGAATTTTGGAAATGATTCGTATAAAACAACATAAAAATTGTATCAATATACAAACTGATACAGATTTTCTGCAAAACACTTACGATTTTGTTTTACAAAGTTAAAAAAGTTTTAACCAAAATTAAACTTAGAGAAGTCTTTACTACTTATCGTTTTCTAATTTTTTCATTGTATTATTGTTTTCTATTTTCTTTATTTTTATATATAGCTAGCTTTTTCTTTTTTGACTGTTAGTTTTTCATAATAAGTTTTTCATATTTATGTTAGTTATTGTTTATTTTTTGTATAAGATTTTTTTGAAAGAAAATTATCCCCGAAGATGGTTTATTAAAACCGAAACAATTGTTGGATAAACAATTTTAAAAATATTGTTTTATTAATTGGCTTTAACCAAAAAACTTATTATTTATATATACATATATATATACATATATATATATATATATATATATATATATATATATATATATATATATATATATATATATATACATATATATATATATATATATATATATATATATATATATATATATATATATATATATATATATATATATATATATATATATATATACATATATATATATATATATATATATATATATATATATATATATATATATATATATATATATATATATATATATATATATATATATATATATATATATATATATATATATATATATATATATATATATATATATATATATATATATATATATATATATATATATATATACATATATATCTATATATATATATATAATATATATATATATATATATATATATATATATATATATATATATATATATATATATATATATATATATATATATATATATATATATATATATATATATATATATATATATATTAAGCTTGCCAGATCGCCCGGCTAAAGCCGGACTCGCCCGGCTTTTTTTTGGTAAAATTTGGCTGAAAAATCGCCCGGTTCGGACGCCCGGATTTCTAAACAAAATCCGGAAATCGCCCGGATTTTTTCCAACATTTGTTCATTGAAAAACAAAATATATATATATAATATTAATTCGTTTTATAGTCAAAATTTCAATAATCTGTATCTTTCTTATTCAAATATGTTTCACATGTTAAATCGTGTTATTTTCAATGTTTCATATGAAAATATATAAACAATTGACATCATTTCAACGTTTTATAATTTATATATTGTGCTCTCGTTCGTTCAATCGTTTGCTGCAAATCGTGGAGTTTGGTTTAGTTATCCCAGCGGCGGCCAATACGACAACTGAGCGCGTATTTTCTCACATCAATGACATTTGGACAAAAGAAAAAGGCAAATTGAACGGGAAAACGTTCGGGCACAATTGATGGTAAAATTCAACTGGAAGGAGACATGTCCAGAGTTTTATACAAAAATAAAAGAAGATGCTGGTTTTCTCCAAAAAGTTGCTGGAAGTGAAAAATACAAAATGAGAGCTGATAGTTTGCATGGTACTCAAGAGAGTGGACAGTCATCGACTTCGATGGAGATTGATTGAATACAATGTTGACAATTTAAGCATAGAACTCTTTCTGTAATAAACAGAATTAAAAATATTATTAACAAAATATATTTCAACATTTCAAAGCAATAAAGAGTTTTCAAAGGTTATTTATGAAAAAACATAGTCTTTTTGTTTTCTTCTTTTCTGTGCCATTTTTAAAAATTTTGTATTTCGCCCGGATTTCGCCCGGCTTTTCAAATGGAAATTTTGACACTTGTCGCCCGGATTTTGCCCGGATTTATAAAAAAACCGCCCGGATTTTCCGGCCCGGAATGCCTTCAAAAAAAATCTGGCAAGCTTAATATATATATATATATATATATATATATATATATATATATATATATATATATATATATATATATATATATATATATATATATATATATATATATATATATATATATATATATATATATATATATATATATATATATATATATATATATATATATATATATATATATATATATATATATATATATATATATATATATATATATATATATATATGGGCAATTCCACGAAACATAGGACACACAATCAAAAAATAAAATTTCTAAAAAACAACTAAACTTTGATTTAGATGTATTGAAATATGTTAGAAGTTTATAATTTACCATATAATTTACATATTAATAATAGTTATAATTATAATATAATAATAATTATAATTAATAAAAATCAATATTATAATAATTAATATTATAATAATAATTATAATTAATCATTAATAATTATAATTTACATAATTTACATTTTTGAATTAATAGAAGGAATACAACAAGTTGATTTTGATTTTAATACTGCCAAAGTTATATTTACAGTAATTATTAAAATCAATGCATTGTTGCTACAGTGTTGCCAATACTTTTCCACACAAGGTTTCACAGATGCATATAATTAATGTCAAATACCATTTGAAGCATTAAAATTTATACAGATGTAAAACTAAGAAGTAGAAAAAGGAAATGTAACGTGAGTCACAGAATAGAGTAACGTGAGTCACACATATTAATTAGAATTAACCTAATAACTAACATGTAAAATTTGTAATTTAAGTGTTAAACAAGAGTTATGAATGTTCCAATCGTTTTGAAGTAAGTTTTTTTTAAATAACTATTCTGCAAGCGGAGAAAATTAACATTTATGTTACCTTCCAAATATGTTTGTCTGTTTCATTGTAACGTGAGTCACGCTTATAAATAAGACTGCTGTTCCCTCAATTATATATTTTTCTTTTAAAATAGTATATTTCTCTACTGTAGGAAGTCCCTTGGTTCATATAAGCAGTGTTTTTTCACCAAAAAGAATCATAACTGCAAATAAATAGTAATTATAAAATCGAAAACTGTGTCATTTTGTAACGTGAGTCACGTGGAATTGCCCATATATATATATATATATATATATATATATATATATATATATATATATATATATATATATATATATATATATATATATATATATATATATATATATATATATATATATATATATATATATATATATATATATATATATATATATATATATATATATATATATATATACATGTGTATATATATATATATATATATATACACCTATTTTCAAGCGAAAGTGCTGTTGGTTTTTTGTAAATAAAATGGTACTGGGTGATCCGATTTTAAATCGATTTCGATTTCAATTTTAAATAGCTCAATATTGGTGGAGTATTTTGGTATATAATTTGTTTTTTTTATCCCAACTAAATCATTAAAACAATTAATTTAAAGTTTGATAAAAGTTTTTCAATAGAAAAAAATCAAAAAAAATCAGAAAATAATAGAATTTTTAATTTTATTTCATAAATAATTGACTAAATTGTTTAACACTCTTTGATTATTTGATTAATTCATTAAATTTAATTAATATTAATATAATATAAAGTTAATATCTTATGTGACCGCCTTGTGCTGCAATCATTTCGCGCATTCTATTAGACATTGAATTTAACAAATTGGTGAAATATTGGCGCCAATCAACGCCTCTCATCATGTTGTGCGCTCTCACAATGGCATCCCAGACCTCATCATTACTATGAAACACTTGGTGTTCACTTCTAACTTTGCCTTTGATCTCTGACCCGACATTCTCAACAGGATTTATCTCTGGAGAGAGACTAAAAATACAAATTTCTACATTAATTAAATATATAAAATTACAAGATAAAATTAATTCACCTCGGGTGATTAAACACAAAATCCCGTGTATCGCCCATATTTTCATTAATCCATTGTTTTTGTTTGACAGCATGTCGGGTCAGAGAATGTCGGGTCAGAGATCAAAGGCAAAGTTAGAAGTGAACACCAAGTGTTTCACAATAATGATGAGGTCTGGGATGCCATTGTGAGAGTGCACAACATGATGAGAGGCGTTGATTGGCGCCAATATTTCATCAATTTGTTAAATTTAATGTCTAATAGAATGCGCGAAATGATTGCAGCACAAGGCGGTCACATAAGATATTAACTTTATATTATATTAATATTAATTAAATTTAATGAATTAATCAAATAATCAAAGAGTGTTAAACAATTTAGTCAATTATTTATGAAATAAAATTAAAAACTCTATTATTTTCTGATTTTTTTTGATTTTTTTCTATTGAAAAACTTTTATCAAACTTTAAATTAATTGTTTTAATGATTTAGTTGGGATAAAAAAACAAATTATATACCAAAATACTCCACTAATATTAAGCTATTTAAAATTGAAAACCGATTTAAAATCGGATCACCCAGTACCATTTTATTTACAAAAAACCAACAGCACTTTCGCTTGAAAATAGGTGTATAGAGCAATTCCATCCCAAAGCGATCACTTTTAGCTAAAATCTGTCCATCAAAATTTTTTTTTGCCTAAAACTATTTTCATTCGGTAGAGTATCGAAAATGGTTTGGTAAAAAAATTTTTTTTTGTTTCGAGAAACGCTTGGTTATCCTGTGCTGGTATAACCTAAAATAGCGATTTGTGCTTACACGCGTATCTTGAAAATGCCACAATTTCTGAACGGCTGAACCGATTTTAACAACAGTAGGCGCGTTTGAAAGCAGAAACATAGTAGTTTTAGGGAAAAACAATATAATGATAAAAAATGATAAAAAAACAATATAATGATAAAAAAAAAATCTTTTTCAAGATTTTTGTCTTTATGGCTTTTGGTTTATTAAGGCTTAAGAGCGTGAAATTTGGATTAAAGCTTCATATAAAGAACCCTATTTTTGTAGGACAAAATTTTAAAAAATCGTTACTTGAGAACGAAAAATATCCCTCTTTTTATACTTGGAAACTAAAAAGCTAATATATGAAAGTTTTTTTTTTCTTCTTTTAACGGGCAAAATTTCAGTTCAGGCTATGTTAAATGACAATTTTTCTGACCATTTTCCAATTTTCTCATAGATGTTCTATAAAAACATGCTCACATAAAAATTTTCCCTAAAACTACTATGTTTCTGCTTTCAAACGCGCCTACTGTTGTCAAAATCGGTTCAGCCGTTCAGAAATTGTGGCATTTTCAAGATACGCGGAAAATTTTTATCTGAGCATGTTTTCATAGAACATCTATGAGAAAATTGGAAAATGGTCAGAAAAATTGTCATTTAACATAGCCTGAACTGAAATTTTGCCCGTTAAAAGAAGAAAAAAAAAACTTTCATATATTAGCTTTTTAGTTTCCAAGTATAAAAAGAGGGATATTTTTCGTTCTCGAGTAACGATTTTTTAAAATTTTGTCCTACAAAAATAGGGTTCTTTATATGAAGCTTTAATCCAAATTTCACGCTCTTAAACCTTAATAAACTAAAAGCCAAAGACAAAAATCTTGAAAAAGAAAAAAACGAACTATTAAAATACTTGTTTTAGTTAAAAAAATATAATAAATTAATTAATTAATTAATTAAACCACTTAATTTAAACACTAGAATACTTATTTGCGTATTTTTTTTTTAATTTTTTTATTTTAAATTACAATTTAAACCCAACACCAAAATATAATAGTATAAATATAATGATAAAAAAGGAAGAAAAATATTAGAACTTAAAAAACAAATCTTTATTTATATTAAACTAACTGTTTTTGAATCAACTGCACAAGAAAATCTTTTGACAGTCATTTTATATTCATTAAATGTCACAAATGAGTGAAAGGATTGTGTGCCTACAATCGTTTTCACATTATCATATTTGTTTTGTAATTTTCTCTCCATCATATCGTGTTCATCTTGAGAGCAAAATATGGTGTTAATGTTAGACTCTTTCTTTTGTATCCATTCGAACAAGTCTGTTGCTGTTAATATATGGTCCCCATACACACGTTGTAAACTAGCTCTAGTAGCCATACTCTGAAACGTCCCTCCAATTGCATCGAATGGACCCTTTCCGTGGTAGGTAGCCAAAAAATGGCACTAAAATCAATTTTTTCCGTTTGCTTCATTTCGCATAAATTGAAAAAATTTAATTTTATTTTTGTACTGAGAAGCAGCACCATCGGAAAAAAAGAAAATATTCTTAATAGTGTTTCCAAATTTTCCTTTTAAAAACTTCAATAATTCCATTTGAAATAAGTAAATAGAAACGTAATTGTGTTTGAGGCTTTCTGCTACCACCACCAAGCTAATATTCTGTAGCTCGCTATTAGAATCTTTGTAGTAAATACAAAATGGGTGAATTGTACACTGATCATTCGCTCATCTTTTTTTTTTTCCTTTTTGAGATTATTTCTGTTACTATTTTCGTTATTTTTGTGCTTGTTGTAATTGTTATAATTTTTATTTTTATTGATTTTGTGTAATTGTAATTTCTTATTAGTATGCCATGTAATAGCATTTTTGCTCATATGGCTATTTAAATTGTTAGGTTTCTTTTACTTAACAATAAAAATAAGTAAATAAATAAAATACAACGGCTGTACAACGGCTTATAACACTTATTTGCGTTTAAATCTCGTAGACTATTTAATTGTCATTTGTCGATAGAGTATTGTCTCCGAAACGTTATTGAATAACCATGACAACAAATGATAACAATAATTTTAATTGGATAATGAAATTTTGAATTTAAGGGTTGCTTTGATAAAAAAATTTATTTTTCATAGAATTTTAACAAATACAAATGCTTTTTACTTTTTTGGACGTAACTATATGACAACAAAATAAATAGTTAAAAAGTGACACTTTAAGGCCGTAAATCACAGTAATAAAGTAACACTTTAGTATGTAGGCGAATAAAAAAGCATTTTGATATTTCGTTTTATCTTTTTCAAGATTTTTGTCTTTATGGCTTTTGGTTTATTAAGGTTTAAGAGCGTGAAATTTGGATTAAAGCTTCATATAAAGAACCCTATTTTTGTAGGACAAAATTTTAAAAAATCGTTACTCGAGAACGAAAAATATCCCTCTTTTTATACTTGGAAACTAAAAAGCTAATATATGAAAGTTTTTTTTTTCTTCTTTTAACGGGCAAAATTTCAGTTCAGGCTATGTTAAATGACAATTTTTCTGACCATTTTTCAATTTTCTCATAGATGTTCTATGAAAACATGCTCACATAAAAATTTTCCCTAAAACTACTATGTTTCTGCTTTCAAACGCGCCTACTGTTGTCAAAATCGGTTCAGCCGTTCAGAAATTGTGGCATTTTCAAGATACGCGTGTAAGCACAGTTCGCGATTTTAGACCATACCAGCACAGGATAACCAAGCGTTTCTTGGATCAAAAAAAAAATTTTAACTCAACCATTTTCGATACTCTACCGAATGAAAATAGTTTTAGGCAAAATAAAATTTTGATGGACAACAGGTGATCGCTTTGGGATGGAATTGCTCTATATATATATATATATATATATATATATATATATATATATATATATATATATATATATATATATATATATATATATATATATATATATATATATATATATATATATATATATATATATATATATATATATATATATATGTATATAAAATTTTTTTTTTTGTTTTTTCGTTTCCGCTTATCATATATAGTAGTTTGGCACAAAAATTTTTCCAAAATTCCGAGATGAAGCCCATTGCAATAGGGAGATTTTTATATGAAATCTACCTTAAATATAAAAAAAAAATTATTAAATAAAAGGAAATAAAATTAAAAAAAAGATTGCCATTCAATTCGATGTGCCGCTGATTGACCTTATGGATCCAAAGTTCGTTCGGTACATAGAGTACCGAATTTCAAATGCTATTTCTTAAACTAATAGACTAAGAGCCCGTGACAGCCAGACCTTCGTTATTTTATAAAAGCTGAAAGTTTCTCTGTGCATACCCCGTACTGAGGTAGGAACGATTAGCGACATATGAAGTTTAGATCATGGTGGCTTTCGCAGGGAGCAGGTAATATAGGGACCTTCAAAGTTTCGTGAAAGTATAATAGGTAATTTTTTTATATATTCTTCGGGGTAGTATTAGAAGTCACGTCACCCATTGCCAGACACTTACTATCGTGGTAACCCCCTGCCAGACACCCTTAAACATTATCAATTTGTTAAAGTTTAAGGGTGTCTGGCAGGGGGTTACCACGATAGTAAGTGTCTGGCAATGGGTGACGTGACTTCTAATACTATCCCGAAGAATATATAAAAAAATTACTTTTTATACTTTCACGAAACTTTGGAGGCCCCTTTGTTACCTGCTCCCTGCCAAAGCCACCATGATCCAAACTTCATATATGTCGCTAATCGTTCATATCTGAGTAGGGGATATGCGCAGAAAAACTTTCAGCTTTTATAAAATAACGAAGGTCTGGCCATCGCGGGCTCTCGGTCTATAAAATATAGTCTCTGTATTTAGCACAAAAATAGTAATTTGACGTACGAATTAGGTTTACGTGTATTAGCAGAGGAAATAATTAGCAAGAGTGGAGTATTTTGCCTTCTTGGCCTCTATATTTTCTATGGTGGCTAAATTTTTTAAATTTTAACCGACAAAACTTATAAAAAATCACAAATGTCATAAAATTTAGATACGAACGAATTCGAAAATCGGACTAAATGTTCATAACTTACCGCGAGTCAAAGATTGTTGCATAAAAATCCCATTTTTTGAGTCGAAAATGCGCGAGCGCAAGTTGTTTACTACCTAGGTTTGTCGCCCAAATTTTCGACTTTTTTAATTATTGAGACCCAAAAGCGCACATAAATTTGAGCATTTAAAAGTCGAGACAAAAGTGATTTGTGGGCGTTCTAATATTTATATATTTATTAGAATTTTTGTGCGCAATTAAAGTGAAGCATATAAGAGAATTTTTTTTTGTTTTCAATTCGAAGATATTAAATAATGCAAATAACTTTATTTTTGCTACACGTCTGTATTCTTCCAAATTTTCCAAATTTTAAATCCTTTGCAACATATCGCTCTTCCTCTCAATACTATATGCCAAAACTTTGCCACATAGCGAAATTCAGACCTCGGCACCTGACGTGTAAGTCTCTCTTTTATACTTTTTAGTGCATTCTATAAATATTGATAAAAATAATTTTATAATAATTAACCATAATAAAAAGTTTTACAACCATTACCTGCAAAAAATATAAACAATGTCACATTGACTAACTGCATGAGTCGCTGTTTTTTTAATACAGATAATAAAATTATTGGCGTTAGATAGATGTAAATTGTAAGTTATCACTTTAAAAGTTAATGGCATCATTACCCTTTCGTAATATGTGTATCATAAATTTTGTAAATAACTTATTTCCATTCTTTTCTCTGGCAAATATAGTTCTTTCATCCCCGTTCTTGAACTTAGAGAACTCTCCAATTATCTGATAATTAACCAATATAGATAATAAATTGGAAATTAACTATATAGGATGATCAATCATATAAATAAAAATCGTTTAAATTCAAGTGAAATTCAACCAGAAAATTGATTGCAGCCAATACAGCCGTTGATAGTCAATAATAAAATCTAAACCCAAAATTGAATAGTTAAAAGTGTATTTCCAAAAGAGGATTATTCTGGAGCTCCAAAATCCTTTGAAAGTAAAAAAGTAGTACATGAAGCACAAAAATTTTATGATTTTTTTCTCGGAAATGGCACCATGTAAGAAAATTTTGCATATGATAATTTTAACTTAAAATTTTACGTGGATTATGAATATCACTTTTGATTTGCAAAATTCATCAATTGAAAAAATATTGGCCGCCATATTGGAGCCACCATTTTGTTTTTTAATAATTTAACACCAGATTTGAATTCAGTGACTATTAACATAACATATTTGTTTAGCACTTGTTTTATACGCACGTTAATATAAATTTAAAAAAATAAAAGATTTAATTTTATTTCTATAATCATTCAATATATTTCGACTTTTTAGGATATCCTCAGGAGTAATCAATTACTCATGAGGATGTCCTAAAAAGACGAAATATATTGAGTAATCATAGAAATAAAATTAAATCTTTCATTTTTTAAAATTTATATTAACGTGCGTATAAAACAAGTGCTAAACAACTATGTTATTAAACGAATTACGCCAAGAGCCTACGGCAAAAAGTGTAAACTATTAACTTCTTATAATACATTCTATGAATTTTAATTTCCGTTTTACAGCACAATACATAACGTGAAAACTGGTTTTGGAGGTGATTTTTAACCTTCAGTGCCCTCTAGCGCTCACATTGATACTACTTCCATCACGCGACAAGAATTATTTAGATTTGCATATTATAAATTAAGTTTAAAAAAATAGTAAAAAAATAAACGTGTCATACATTGAAAATTGATTTTAAGCTTTAAAACCCCAAAATAAGGAAGAAAACTACCCAAAAATTTGTTTTACATATTTTTAGCGTATTCTACAAGAAAAATGCTAATGAACTAATATTTTTTTAAAAACTTTTTATTAGGAAATTTAATCCCTACAAAATGAAGACGTTTGGCTCTTAAGAAAAAATTTCAAATTTGTGACCGTCACATATACGACAAGGAGTTTGTTCAAAAAATCTTAAAAAATTCCAAAATTGGGTTCTGATAGAGTGCTATCAAATCCCAAAATTTGGAGAAAAAAAAATTTTGTTTGTTTTCCGTACTTGTACTTTTGTTTTCACTTTTCATGTTGCTTGCGTTATCATACCCCTGTCCTTCGTTCAGATTGAATTACTAATTCTCTATGGCTTGCACATAATTGAATGAGCTCATTTTGGATTGCCGATGATACATAATGAGCTTGTTAACGATGCTAAACTTGCTTGAAAATTCTTACTTTTTCTAAATTCACGTGGTATTCCCTATATGTACTCAAAATATTAATGATTTTTAAGTTGACAGCAGTGATGAAAATCTTCATTTTCGCTTTTAAAATAAATTTAAAATTTCTATTGCGAATTACCTATTTGTATGTAGCCTTTTATTTCACATTCTACTTCATATCAATTTTAACAAATGAATCGATCTACAACATCTATTCTTAGTTCTTATCGTATTTCCAAAATTGCGGAAACAAAATATATTAATTAATCGATCGTTTCATATTGTTGCCTACAAATTTCGTAAAAAGTTTTAACAAAAATTCTATTGAAAAAGGAGTGGCCTAGCTCTTAAAATGTCCCTTTGTGTTGTTGCGACACCTAATGTAATTTCTACTGTACAACAATTTTGGCAAAAGGACGGAAAGGAAGAAAAGAAATGACATAAAAATTGAAAATAGTTATTCTTTTTATTTTGTCAAATTTTAAATAAAATTACAATTATAAAAAATAACAAACCATGACAACAATGATAGGTTAGGTTTCATAGAAACAGAAATATTTACGATAAATAAAAACAAATTTGTATAAAAACCGCCTACAATGACGAAATATTAAAAATTATTTCGAAAGACTTTTTGTGAGCGATTAAGCTTAACTTCACTTGAATTTTGCAATTCGAAATCATTTTTGATTATCTTTTGGAAAAACTCATTTAGAAAATGTTTTTTGTGTGTTTGCCGGGAATCGAACTCACTTTCATCAGAGACAACTGTTCAAATCCATGGTGTCTTACCACTCAGCCACAGCGGCGATGACGAAACATATTTTAATTTTCATGTTCAGATAATTTTTAAATTGATACCTCATCATTTTATATTTACTTAAGTTGACTCTTTCATCTATGTTTACATATGGTTGGGATTTTTCGCCGCTGATGAATATGAGTTCGAATCTCGGCACTAAACACAAAAAAAAATTTTTTTCTAAAGGAGTTTTTGTAAGAAAAATTAAAAATTGATTTCGAATTGCAAAATTCAAGTGAAAAAATGAAACCCAATTCAACTTCAGCTTAATCGCTTAAAAAAAACCTTTAAATCAATATTCCCCACTTTTGTAGCTATATATCTTACCATATATGGCAATAAATCGACCGTGCGTCAGATATTAGTTTAGCATTGATTGACAACAATCAATAATGACTCCTACACTCATGACTATGGATGTTGATTAGAATAGAAATATTCTCTCATTCTATGAATAAACACATAGTAATGTCTAGAAATTTAATACAAAAAATATGGAGGAGCTGAAATCTCACAGCTCTGAGATATCAAGACTTCGGTTTTGGTTAATAAATCTCTGTTTAGAAATTTATTACAAAACTAACACGAAACATCAATACGTTGCCGGAAAACAACCGATCACCTTAACCAATTTAGAGAGTGTTAAACTTATGTCAAATCAATTTTTTGTTTACGTATTTTCTCTCTTATCTTATCTTATCTTATTTCTCTTCTCATAATCGTACGTAAAGTTTTGTTTGCGAGATATAGAAATATATGAGTGAAGTTAGATAATTGTTGAAAAATATTGTTTTGTCATCAAAATTAATAACACGTTTTTTAAAAATACATGTTTATATATGTATAATAATAAATTCTTAGAGTACATTGATATGTTATATAAATTTTTTTATTATAGATTTAATTAGTTGAATAATTAGTTGATCATGAGGCCGTAAATCACTCAAAGATTTTATATAAATATCATAAAAATGTTTATATGGATCAAATGTTTCTTATTATTAATTATATATCGTTTTCAATACTTGATAAGAAAATTAAAATTATCCGGCTGCAGTAAAATAAGAAATTTCATAAATAATTTTTAAAATTACTCAAGTTCTGTTCTATGTAAAATATCATATAAAGTTTTTATGATTTTTCCTATTATCTCACATCTGTAGCGCTTGTGCCTATGCTGTAGCGCTTGTACCGGTACAAAAAAGTCGACATATATTTATATTTACTATAAGAGTTTATGGGATGCGTAAATGAAGATAGGTAGTTTTGGAAAAGCAACGGAGGAGTTATGGCACCAAAATAATAATTCGTTCAATAAAAGACACATATATGTAAATATTTATAATACTGTACTATATTTTTATTAATATGTACAATTTACTTAACCTGCAGTTAAGATGAAATGAAACGAAGAAATTTTTAACACTTCACTGCTTTACAGTTACAGAATTTGGCTGCTGATGCACTTCTTTTTGAAATTTATTTCGTAAGTGAAGAAAAGAAGTCTAATTTAATTCTGATTTGCTTTGTTCATGTTTTCTATAAAGGGTGAGACTTTTTCGGGTGAGACTTTTCTGTAATCGAATCTAATGATTTGTCATTTGACTTCCGTTTTTGCCTCTTGTACCGTATAATGAATTTTTAAAGTTGAATCCGTTGATCAGTCACTAGATTTTTGTTTTGAATGCTTTTTTTTCGGTAACGAAAAAAAATATAACCCGAAAATCCACTCCAAAAATATAGAGATAACATAAAATAAAATTTGTATGGCAAGAGAATAAGAGAGTGACTACAGTATATCCAACAAATCAATTTTTTGTCGTTTCAATTTAAAAATTATTTTCATAAAATCATAAGTGAAAATTAATACAATTATTAAAATGCCAAGCTTAATATTGTCTCAGAATATTGTGTTCATCATTTTGATTAAATCTTTATGAAGTGAGTGAAAATAATAGTTAAAATAAGTTGAAATTAAAGAAGTTTGTGTTTAATTTAAGAAGTTGACGTAAAGTTCATATGGATGGATATTAAAACATTGTGAGTTTTTTTGAATCGTATAATAAATAAATGCTTTGCAAAACATTTACATTACAGTCCAATCAATTTTTAATTTATTTTCGTAAAAACATATTTTGTTTATAAACAAAAAAAATCATGGCGATTTATAACAAAAAATAAACAAATAATTTATCTAAACAAACGTTTCACATTATAATAGTTTTTCAAAAAAAAATATGTAGAACAAAACTTCCCACAAATAAATATATCTTTTACACAGAATGCACTGCTTTTTGTTAATTAAACTTGCATAAACTTCCAACTTTTTTTTTTTGATAAACAAAATATGTTTTTACAAAAATAATAAATGAAAAATTAATTGGTCTGCAATGAAACTGTTTTGCAAAATATTTATTTATTATACGATTCAAGAAAACTAACAATGTTTTAATATCCATCCATGAACTTTACGTGAACTTCTTAAATTAAACACAAACTTCTTTAATTTCAACTTATTTGTATTATTATTTTCACTCACTTCATTAAGATTACATCAAAATTAAGAACGCACTATTTTATTAAGCTTGGCATTTTAATAATTGTATTAATTTTCACTTATGATTTTATGAAAATAATTTGTTAATTAATATAGAAAAACAATTATTTTGACAGATATACTGTAGTCACTCTCTTATTCTCTTTCCATACAAATTTCCCTCGCCATTTAGCGTTTCGAGAAATCACAAATTCATATTTCAAGCAAAATTCCAAAAATATTGTAAAAATTAAATAAAATAAAACTTTTTTCAAAATTCCAAAAATTATAATAAAATCAAAAATTTAAAATTTTTTAAAATTCTAAAAATATTGCAAAAATTATTACAAAATCAAAAATTAAAACTTTTTAAAATTCTAAAAATATTTCAAAACTTTAACAAATTCAAAAATTCCGTGTCACATTTACGTCATACAAACAAATAAATTTTTTGCCAAAAAATTGGCTAAAAAAATAAATAAAATCATTTTTTTGACATACTTGACAATATTTTTTTGACAAACTTGTTAATAAAATTCTCAATAATAATAATATCATGTTCATTACATTTCATTTCATACAAATAACTAATTTTATTATTTTCTAAAAAAAAAAATGAAAATAATTCTTTTGACACACTTGACAATATTTTTTTGACAAACTTATAATGCAATAATTTAGTTTTTGGTCTCACATACCAATCCCGATCATTAAGTTTTCTTAAAATTCAATGTTTCAATTCGTAATCACTTAAAATGAACGTTTTTTAAGCAAAAATATGCAAATTTCCTTGTTTTGATACACTTGACGATTTTTTTGACACACTTCTGGTACAGTTATCGAACACATCGTCCTTTCGGCTCTTCCCATTGAGTAAACCTATTTTAGAAAAAAAATTTGAAATCCGTCCAGCCGTTTTCTATATTTCGTCGGTTGTGACGGCCGGGAAAGTGGGGGTAAGAATTTAACTTTTGGCTCATGAATTCAATACTTTTGTATTTTCAAAACCGAAGTAAAACCGAAATTAAAAATTTTAATTTTCATTTTCTTGAAATGATTGAATTTATCTGTAATATCATAATTATACTGTGGTCGTGCCAACAATAGTATAAACACCTCGAGAGACAGCATGTCATCTTCCTCAGTGATATGGAGCTCTCAGGCTCCGTCATCAGGCTTTAAACACAACACGGGAGAAAAACTTGCTCCTCTCTCCCTTGGCGTATAATCTAGTACATTTAATTAAAATAATCGAAAAAACGCTAAGTTCACATTTTCCCACTTCCCGGATAGTATCTGCCAATATTAAACAACGAACCAATCTTGAGCCAGTATTGGCAATCCAAGCCTTGGCTAGTTAACTTTGGTTTCAGTCTGTGCCAGTTGTAAATGCCCAGACTGAATTATGATTCAGTTTATTATATTACGCGTTATTAACAAGTTAATGCTTTGTAAACTTGTGCAAGCCATATTATGTTTATCTTTATTAGTTCGGTCTGCAAGACCTAAGTATTACATTCATGAGCCAAAAGTGAAATTCTTACTTCCACTTTTTTTGGCATTTCTCGACATTTTAGGACCTACTGATTCTAAAAAAGCAAAAAAAAAATGTATGTCTGTCGCCGGCCGGCCGTCACAACCGACGAAATCTAGAAACGGCTGAAGGAATTTTAAAAAATTTGGTTTCTTAAAATAGGTACACTCAATGATAAGAGCCGAAAGGACGATATGTTCGATAACTGTACCGGAAGTGTGTTAAAAAATCGTGAAGTGTGTCAAAACAAGGAAATATGCATATTTTTGCTTAAAAAACGTTTATTTTAAGTGACAATGAGTAGGAACAAAGAATGTGGAGAAATCTTGATCTTGATTGGTATGTGAGATCAAAAACTAGATTATTGCATTTGAAGTTTGTCAAAAAAATGTTGTCAAGTGTGTCAAAAGAACGATTTTATTTTTATTTTACCCAATTTTTTGGCAAAAAATTAAATTAATTATTTGTATGACATGAAATTTTATTATTACTATTGAGAATTATGGCATTATAAGTTTGTCAAAAAAATGTTGTCAAGTGCGTCAAAAAAAAGATTTTTATTTATTTTTTTACCAAATTTTTACCAAAAAATAATGTCAAGTGGGTCAAAAAATGATTTCATTTATTTTTTTTGCCAAGTTTTTGGGAAAAAAAATTTAGTCTGTATGACGTAAATATAATTGAACATGAAATTATGGACATGGAAATTTTTGAATTTGTTATAGTTTTTGAAATATTTTTGGAATCTTGAAAAAAGGTTGTATTTTTGATTTTGTAATAATTTTTGCAATATTTTTAGAATTTTGGAAAAAGGTTTAATGTTTGATTTTGTTATAATTTTTGCAATATTTTTAGAATTAAAAAAAAAAATTTGTGAATTTTATATATATTTTTAGCATTTTGAAAAAAGTTTCAATTTTTGGTTTTGTAAGAATTTTTGGAATATTTTTAGAATTTCGAAAAATTTTAAATTTTATTATAATTTTGGAAAAAGTTTCAATTTTTGATATTGGTATAGTTTTCCAATATTTTTAGAATTTTGGAAAAAGTTTGAATTTTTAAATTTTTAAGAATTTTTGGAATATTATTAGAATTTAGAAAAAGTTTAAATATTTGATTTTATTCTAATTTTTGGAATATTTTTGGAATTTTGAAAAAGTTACAATTTTTGATTTTGTTATAATTTTTGCAATATTTTTAGAATTTTTAAAAAAAGTTTTAATCTTTGATTTTGTAATAATTTTTGGAATATTTTTAGAATTTCGAAAAAAGTTTGAATTTTTGATTTTGTTTAATTTTTACAATATTTTTGGAATTTTGAAAGAAATATGAATTTGCGATTTTGTAATATTTGCTCGAAACGCTAAATCTAGAGGTTTTTGAGTAGTTTGCTGATTGTATAATATTTTCACTAAATAATGTTAAAACATTGTCTGTTATAATTTTCCGACAACGTATTGATGTTTCTTTTTTTCGAGAAATAATTTTCTTAATTTCTGCTGAATTTTTTTCCCAAGTCTCTTAAGTGACAAAGCTTAAGAAATTAACTTTAAAAATTACAAAAAAATATCTAATTAAATTAAACACCTTTTTGTATTTTGTATTATAATATTAAAAATATGGAGGGGCTGAAATCTCACAGCTCTGAGATATCAAGACTTCGGTCTGGGTTAAGGTTTTTGATATAGTTTTCGGCAAAAACTTTTATGAGGACATGATTTTTAGTTTTGGGCAGCGATGTATATCAAACATAACTCTTTGTTAAAGTACAAGTATTTTTTCAATCTCTGTTTAGAAATTTATTACAAAACTAACACGAAACATCAATACGATGCCGGAAAATTATAAAAGATCATAAACTAACATAATTTAGTGAAAAGATGATACAATCAGCAAACTACTCAAAAACCTCTCCATTTAGCGTTTCGAGAAAATATTACAAAATCACAAATTCATATTTCTTTCAAAATTCCAAAAATACTGTAAAAATTAAATAAAATCAAACTTTTTTCAAAATTCTAAAAATATTCCAAAAATTATTACAAAATCAAAGATTAAACTTTTTTCAAAATTCTGAAAATATTGCAAAAATTATACAAAATCAAAAATTGAAACTTTTTTCAAAATTCCAAAAATATTCCAAAAATTAGAATAAAATCAAATATTTAAACTTTTTCTAAATTCTAATAATATTCCAAAAATTCTTAAAAATTCAAAAATTCAAACTTTTTCCAAAACTCTAAAAATATTACAAAAATTATAACAATATCAAAACTTGAAACTTTTTCCAAAATTATAAAAAGTAAAATAAAATCAAAAATTTAAAATTTTTCAAAATTCTAAAAATATTCCAAAAATTATTACAAAATCAAAAATTGAAACTTTTTTCAAAATTCCAAAAATATTCCAAAAATTCTTACAAAATCAAAAATTAAAACTTTTTCCAAAATTCTAAAAATATTGCAAAAGTTATTACAAAATCAAAAATACAACCTTTTTTCAAAATTCCAAAAAAAATTTAAAAACTATAACATATTAAAAAATTTCCATGTCCAAATTCATTTTCAACTACATTTACGTCATAAAAACAGCTACATGTTTTTCCCCAAAAAATTGGCTAAAAAAATCAATGAAATCATTTTTTGACACGCTTGACATTATTTTTTCGACAAACTTATAATGCCATAATTCTCTATAATAATAATATGTTATCATGTTATACAAATTATTAAATTAATTTTTTTCCAAAAACTTGGGTAAAAAAATAAATAAAAATCTTTCTTTTGACACACTTGACAACATTTTTTTGACAAACTTATAATACCATAGTTCTCAATAATAATAATAAAATTTCATTTCAAACAAAATTTTAATTTAATTTTTTCCAAAAAATTGGGTAAAAAAATAAATAAAAATCTTTTTTTGACACACTTGACAACATTTTTTGACAAACTTATAATGCATAATCTAGATTTTGGTCTCACATACCAATCCCGACCATCAAGGTTTCTCCAAATTTAATGTTTCTACTCGTAATCACTTAAAATGATCGATTTTTAAGCAAAAACGATGCAAATTTCCATGTTTTGACACACTTGACGATTTTTTTGACTCACTTCCGGTACAGTTATCGAACACATCGTCCTATCGGCTCTTCCCATTGAGTAAACCTATTTTTAGAAAAAAAAAATTTTGAAATCCGTCCAGCGGTTTTCTAGATTTCGTCGGTTGTGACGGCCGGACGGACGGCCGGACGGCCGACAGACAGACACACATTTTTTTTTTTTTTTTGCTTTTTTTGAATCAGTATGTCCTAAAACGTCGAGAAATGCCAAAAAAGTGGGGGTAAGAATTTCACTTTGAGCTCATGAATGTAATACTTAGGTCTTTCAGACCGAAGTAATTGTGTGGCTATATTTATTTCAAATTTTCGGCGTTCCATTGATGATCTACTCAAAAGCTGCTTTAAGCAGTTATTTTGTTCCAAAGGCGCGCATGTAATATCATGATTATATAGTAGTCGTGCAAAAAATATCATATATACCTCGGAAGAGAACATGTCATCTCCCTCAGTGATATGTAGCCTTCAGACTTCGCCCTCGTGCTCCAAACACACCTCGAGAGAAAACATGCACTTTTCTCCCTTGGTGTATAATCTACTATTTTGTAAAATATGCCTTTACAAAAATTTTTATTTATGGTCCGGTTGCAGAAAATAGTACATCATTTAATTAGGAGCTAAAGTGATACTTTTTGTGTTGCGTCTATAGTTTGACAATTATAGACGAAACACAAAGTCTTTTTAGCTCCGAATTAAATACAATATTTCTTCGACAAACGTTTAAATTTTTTATAAATATGAAATTAATACATCAAACTTTTTATAAATATGAATTTTTATCGTCATAATTACTTCCAAAAAAGAGAAAAAAACATTTAAATTTCATAATTCAATTGAAATAGTTGTTATTTTGTTGTCAAAGCTATACAATAATTCCGAATTTCATTATCCAATGAAACTGTTTGTTATGTTTTGTTGTCATAGTAACATACAATAATTCAAAATATCATAATCCAATGAGAATCAACTTATTTTTTGTTATCATGGTTATACAATATGTTTGAAAATATAACAAACTAACAAATAACAAATGCTACTTTACAGCCTCCGTAATATAAAATAAAAATGGCGCTACTTTTGCTGTCGTTAGACGTTACTTTTGTTGTCAGGCTAAAAAGTAAGACTTTAGCTAACTCCCTAGCGGCAGTAAAGTTAAACTTTACAGACGTTTGCCGAAAAAAGTTGTTTGTTTCACTACAAAGAATGATGGATTTTGGGATGCGTAAAAAGGTTGTGGTGCGACGCGATTGCGGATTACTGCAATTTTTCGAGCTCCAAAATCATTTTTAGTCCCAGTAAAACATTAGATTTTTTCTCCAACCGTTATTTAATCTATTATTTAATAAAATTTGAAAATATTTAACAATTAAATTATATTTAATTTACATCTCAAACTAAATCCAAGCAATCATTTCAATTTTTTGTCAAATATAATAATAAATTTCCTATTCAAACTTTGATTTCTAGAAATAGAAATAGAAATATAGGTTTGTTTATTTTTAGTCCTAGGACAAAAAATGATTATTTTTTGTGAGTGTTACCATGACAATTCAACTCACTAAATAAGGTCTCGATAAGGTCCAATAAAACGCTTCATTTACTATTTTTTCACAAATCAAAATGAAATATGTCGATTATTTTACTCTGGTGGGAAGGAACAGCGAATTATAGTGACAATTTTCGGCCTACTACTATTAAGGCAATATTTATTTACTATTTCGAACTACTACGATTAAGGTAATAAACAATTATTCGCAATTATTCAATAAATGTTGTATGAAATAATGTTACAATTTCTGTTCGTTAAATACAACTCGTCGCCAAATTATTAGTCGATTATTTTTCAACATTGCCATTTGAGATTAAAAATTTCCACTCATGCCATTTGAGGTTAAATTATGATTTAACCTCAAATGACATTCGTAATAATGATTATGAAAAATAATCGACTATTATTTGACGACTATTATTAATGACAACTATTATTAATGACATTGGAGTATTAGTGGACATATTAGTGATATTATTAATGACAACTAGATGCAATACACAAATGACATATTTTTTGTAAAATATACCCAAACAAAAACTGCAATTTTTTGTCCGGTTGGAGATGACAAGAGATGAAAACATTGTTTTTTGCGTTAGTAAACATTTGTTCACCAGACGCGCTAGCGTCGAGTGAGACATGTTTACGAACGAAAAACGTTTTTATCTCGCGTAGGAAAT
The DNA here is from genome assembly GCA_963693315.1 of Diogma glabrata. Classification (NCBI taxonomy): domain Eukaryota; kingdom Metazoa; phylum Arthropoda; class Insecta; order Diptera; family Cylindrotomidae; genus Diogma; species Diogma glabrata. The sequence goes on from OY856186.1 coordinate 271,526,670, forward strand.
GCAATTTTTTCTATGATAGTAATATATAATCGATATTTACTATAAATTATAAAATTAGAAATCGACAACAAAACATTCAAAATTCATATTCTATTTTTTCATGGTTACGTTGTTTAAAATACTTTGTAAAATTATATGAAAAACCATAGCAACTATAATTTGTTATTCTTTTTCACTAGTGAATTGACTTTTCGCATAGAAAAATGAATTTTTCTATACAACTATGCAAAACAAAAATCCAAGTTGAATAGGGGAATATATTGTTTTTTGACAAAAAATTGCGGTGTGCCTTGGTTTTAGTTTGAGAGGTAAATTAAATTTAATTTAAATGTTGAATATTTTCAAATTTTATTAAATTATAGATGAAATAACGGTTGGAGAAAAAATTTAATGTTTTCCTCGGACTAAAACTGGATTTGGGCACTCGCAAAGTTGAGGTACTCCGCAATCGTGTCGCAGTGCAACCTTGTTACTCGTCCCAAAATCCGTTATTTTTTGTCCTAGTGAAACAAGTAACTATTTAATAAATTAGTATTATAAAAAAATACAAAATATTTTTGATAGATGGCGACTAAGTGGAGCAACCGTAAAGTAAAATAAAAACTGACGACTTAATTTGCGGCCGAAAAGTTGAACAATATTATCTAGTGATACAAAAAATAAGTTTTTAGAAAAAAAAAAACAAATGTTTTGTGTTTTTTAATATCAATTTAGCCTTTCTCTATTCCTCTACTCTGCGTCTAACGTTAACCATAATTTCAATATATTTAATAATATAATATTATTCTGTATAAAATTGCGCTGCAACTTATTGTTAGCGACGTGGACTGCTGTTTGAAGTCTAGCTGTTATAGTTTTAAGTTATTATTCCTTTTTTTCATAAAATTTCTCTTTTACTGCATTTAAATTTATCGATAATGTAGTTTTTTTCAAATCATTGTTTTTCAGTCGTTTCTTTCAAGTTGATATCATTTCGATATTAATAAGAATAGTAGATTCTTGTATGAGCTTAGAATGAAGGCAATTCTTTATGAGGATGAAGTTTCCCGATACGAGCGTAGCGAGTGGAGGGAATCATCCGAGTGAGGAATTGCCATCATCCTAAGCGAATACAAGATGCTATTTTGTCCATGACTGTAAAATATTTCGTTTAATTTCCAGTTTTCATGCAAAAAGTTGTATCGCCATATTGAAATAAATATGTACATCAAAGATAGCGAAAAACAGTACAAGTTTGTTGTTTAATTTGTTAGGGGAAAATTTAATAAACTATAGAACTGTTAAAAAATTTTAATCAAATTCACTAGTTGAGGAATGAATACAATTACAATGGAAGACATACGCATGGAAAGCATATATTCTTTAGTGGTCGTGGATAAAATTAATTACATATTTGGCAGCCAGTATTAAAAATCATATAATATTGGTTTCCGCATGATTATTTTTGGATAAATACATTCCTGTTAAATCCTGTGAAAGTTTCATAGTTTTGGAAATAATGCATTTATAAATATTTTTATACTTTAATATTTTATATTATTATAAATAGATAAACCTCATGTTTTACATGCAAATTACATATTTTTGGTACGTTCAAAATGTGACCTCTCAACAATTTGAGCTTAAATTAGCCTCACGAAATAATTTAGAAACATACTATCTATAAAAATTTATCGTACACCTCACATTGTATTTTTGTAAAATTAGTTAAACAGAAGGTGCTTACAGAATAGATAAGAGGTTAGATTGTGAAGGATAGTAGTTGCATTAAAGGCGGGTGAAAAGAGGAATAGTGAGTGCGGGAGAGTAGAAGGAGCGAAGCCCGCGAGATGCCCTCTAGACTAAAAATAAATATACAATTCAATTTATAGTATATAGAAAAAAAAACCTATTGAATGAAAATTTTTGAAAATTATTGAATGAAAGTTTTGCGTTCGAAAAATTCGTACTTTTTGGTCTAGTGACACAAATAACCATTTTGAATCAATTATTTATTGAAATGTCCGTTTTAGTTACTAGGGACGAAAGTCATATTACATAGGTTCAACTTTTTTTTTGTGGTTAGAGAAGAAAATAAAGTTTTTCTATGATAGTAGTTGAAAACCTATTTTCAAGCAGGCTTAATCCCCTCTGAAAATGTTTTTGTTCCTCTTTTGTGAAAAGAGTAATAAATTGTTGTTGCTATGGTATTTTCATATTATTTTACAAAGATTTTAAAACAAAGCAACTATGAAAAAATGGAATATGAATTTTGACTGTAATGTTGTCGATTTTTAATTTTATAGTTTATAATAATTATCGATTATATAATACATATACTATCATAAAAAAAAGCATTTCCTACGCGATATGAGAAGAACGTTTTACGTGCGCGAAATTGTCCCACTCGACGCTACTTTAATTGCAGTAGACCAACATAGAGAGTAGACTTCTTAGGATAGGTAGTATAAAAACATTTGTTTATCCTTTAAATGCACCGAAAAATTTTGTGGCACTAAGAAGTTTTATGTAGGTAGACAAACAATAAAAAGAGATGACATGTTACTGTTGATGTTTTCTTTGATAAATGTTAATAATGAATAGTATTTTAATGAATTAGTGTTTAATGACATATTTTATTCTCAAGCAAAAGTTTAAAATTTAAGCAAAGCTAGAGCGAGAGAAGAAATTTTTATTTGTTAAACATATGTAAAATATCGTATAATGGTCATTTTTTTATAGGAAAATGTTTATTAAATTCAATAGGTTAAGTTCATTATTCAATAGGTTAAGCTCGTTATTCAATAGGTTAAGCTCGTTATTCAATAGGTTAAGAAAACCATACAATAATGGATACTATTATTATGGAAAAAAACATACAAAAAAGGTTGCTACTTGCTTTTAATAGTTGCAGGAGGATAAAATATCTTAAATTCAATTGTATGAAAAATTGCAGGATTTAAACGGTTGTTAGGGCAAATGTACAAGTATGAACAAATATGTACATAACATTTTATTTTTTCAACGATCCGTGGTATTGAATCCATTCTACTGGCATACGACTTATCGTGAAATATTATATACCATTGGTAATAGTGTTGAGTTTTCACTAGTCTAGGTAATATTTAAAGGATACTTTATTCAGTCAACAGTAGCAACCTCTATCTTATTTATGTTCTATAGTTTGATGATGCCACACTATTGCTTGCTCAAGGAAATGATCCTCCTTCATATAACTACATATATTTACTTTAATCATTGAGGAAGACAGAGTCACATTATCATGGAATGTGCAACTAGCTGGATTATTGGGAATTGCATTTTAGATTTGTTCCTGCCAATTTTTGAAAACAAATTTGCTTTTTTCCTCTTATTTTATTTTGATTAACTAGATCTTATCATGAACTATTGACCTATGTCATATTTTATAATGTGATAGGACTTGTTGTTCAGTTACCTGTTTTTTAAAAAGAATCGAAAACTCTATGATGTCTCTAAGAAAGAATTCTTTCTTTCTTACAGACTACATAGAAATTTTATTTTAAAACAAGCAATTTTCATTACTCATTACTCAGGTTTCTTAAATTACAGTCTACAGCAGCGGTTGTGCTCCAAAACAGTTTAAAGTTCTGCGTTATTTAATTTATTTTAGTTTTGACGGACAGTGTATATTTGTTTTTTTAATAATGAAATTGATAGAAGACATTTTGCATAATCACACGTTTAGTTTAGACGTCATTGGCTGCTAGCCAGCTTGAGTACTTTTTTTTTAACAGAAATACTTTTTCCACATTCATAGATGCTGACATTATTTTAAATATTGCATCAGAAAGGTTGTTTAAATTTTCTGTATAGAGAATAGAAAATTAACTAGTTTTACAAGTCCAAAGAAAATTAACTAGTTTTACAAGTCCAATCGCTTCTAGTAAATCTTTTAACGTATCGACCAAATAATAATCTGCCTTAAATTCCAATATAGTCTTTATCAATCAACCATTGTATGGGAGTTCAAGAGAGTCCTTACATAGATGTGAATTACAATTACTCGTTCAAAAAGAACCTTGCCTTATGGTTGAAAAACATGATTTCGAATAGTTGACAGTTTCATATATTTGACGAGCTTGGAAGAGTTCCTAAGTAAATAATGTTGGTAAATGTCTCTTCCGTAACATCTCTTCCTTCTCAGGTGACGCTCAAATCTTCAGTATCAGATTTTTTTACAGAGTGTGAAATGCACTCCAATTAGATGTAGGCAATTATTTTAGTAAAACTGACCCATCACTTCGATATATCGAATTTAGTTTTTGGTAACTGAGCTCCATCCTGTGTAAACTCAGCCAAAATCATTTTTAATTAATATTCCAAAAGAACTTAGCTGTTGTTTTATTATATCAATCATATCGAGAGTACGCATAAACGGAAAATTCGAATTAATCTATGCTATTTATACGTGATATTTTCCGTTTTATCAAGAAGGTTAGCTCCGAAATATCTTCGTCCTCTTAAAAAAAGTAGTAAAATCGACAGTCAAGCTATACTTGAAAACTTTCAAATTACTTGTGGCCACACTGTAACAGAGATGGGATAGAAAAAAAATATGTATAAAACGCGTTTTGTATAATATAAAAATTAATGGTTGAATGAAACGAATATTCAAATAAATTTTAATCGTTACGACTTACGACGAACGCATGGAAGAAAATAAGATTCGCATTTGTCATTTTTTGAGAGAATTCAATGTTAAAAATATGAAGGGACTGAAATCTCACAGCTCTGAGATATCAAGATTTCGGTTTTGGTTAAGGATTTTGATATTGTTTTCGGCATAAAACTTTTATGTGGACATTGTTTTTAGTTATCGGCCGCGATGTATATCAAACATAAAACTCTTTGTTAAAGTACAAGTATTGTATCTCTGTTTAGAAATTTATTACAAAACTAACACGAAACATCGATTCGTTGCCGGAAAATTATAATAGATCATATATATTAACATAATTTAGTGAAAAGATCAGCAAACTACTCAAAAATCTCTCCATTTAGCGTTTCGAGAAATATTAAAAAATCAAAAATTCAGATTTCTTTTAGAAATCCAAAAATGTTCTAAAAATCATAATAAAATCAAAAATTTAAACTTTTTTTCAAAATTTTAAAAATATTCCAGAAATTATTACATTGATTTTGTAATTTATAAATTTATAATTTATTCAAACAATTTTAAATTATTGCAAAAATTATAAAAAAAATCAAAAATACAAACTTTATTCAGAATTCTAAAAATATTTCAAAAATTATAACAAAATCAAAAAATTTAACTTTTTTCAAAATTTTAGAAATATTCCAAAAATTTAAGCTTTTTCCAAAATTCTCAAAATATTTAAAAATTATAACAAATTCAAAATAAACAAATTTTTTTCAAAATTCCAAAAATTATAATAAAATCAAAAATTTAAACATTTTCAAAATTTTAAAAATATTCCAAAAATTCAAATTCAGACCGAAGTAACTTTCTTCAAAATTCTAAAACTATTGCAAAAACTATAAACAAAATCAAAAAACAAACTTTTTCAAAATTCTAAAAATATCGCAAAAATTATAACAAAATCAAAAATACAAACTTTAAAACGAATTAAAGTAAAAAATATTACAAAATTATAATAAAATCAAAAATTTAAACTTTTGATTTTATTATAATCAAACTAAATCAAACTAATCTAAAAATATTCCGAAAATTCTTACAAAATCAAAAATTGAATTTTTTTTTCAAACTTACAAAAATATTCCAGAAATTAAAACAAAATCAAAAATTTCCATGTCCAATTTCATGTTCGATTAAATTTGACGTCATACAAATAATTACATAATTTAATTTTTTGATTGAAAATCATTCTTTGGACACACTTGACAACAATTTTTTTGACAAACTTATAATGCAATAATCTAGCTTTTAGCCGCACATACCACTCCCGACCATCAAGATTTCTCCAAATTCAATATGCCTACTCGTAATCACTTAAAATGAACGTTTTTTAAGCAAAAAATATGCAAAATTCCTTATTTTGACACACTTGACGATTTTTTTGACACACTTCCGGGACAGCTATCGAACACATCGACTCTTACCATTGAGTATATCTATGTTTAGAAAAAAACATTTTTGAAATCCCTCCAGTCGTTTCTTAGAATTCGTCTAGATACCGGCCGGCACACATTTTTTTTTCTGTTTTAGAATCAGTAAGTCCTAAAACGCCGAGAGATGCCAAAAAAGGTGGGGTTAAGAATTTCACTTTTGGCTCGAGTATGTAATGCTTAGGTCTTTCAGACCGAAGTAATCAATTTTAATCGTTACGACGAACGCATGGAAGGAAATAAGATTCGCATTTGCCATTTTGTTTGAGAGAATTTAATTCTAAAATTAGAAACACAAAAAACAGTACAAACAGCCTTTAAAAACAGCTGTTTGCTGCTTTTGATTTTTTCTTAGAAAAGACAGGTGTTTTACTGTTACTGTTAAACAGTAACTAGAAACCCTAAATAAATCCAATCCATCATTAATGAAATACATCTTATCACTGTTCAAGCTTTAACAGATTAAAAGTTGTCGTGTTACGGCTATGACTGACATTTTTTTTAATAACAATGACAATTATTTTATTTACTCATTTTATATACACAATCGTCAGCGAAAATTTTTTAAAAGTTTATCAAATCAAAATGCCGAAAGTTAAAAATATCGTTATATTTTGTTATTATAATATAACCTTGTTGGAATCTATTTCAGACATTCAGACTCACGACAAATTTCTTTATAAAACTGGTTGCTATGTCAACCTTTCACACGTGAAACTTAAATAATTTATTTTCACTTAATTTTCCTTAGATAAATAATTATTATTGTACAATTTTTTATTTAATCTCTTCATATTCCTTACCTTTCATCAACCAAAAGCTCAACTAGTTCTCTTTTGAGTTTTTTATCGTCAAGATCACTGTCACTGAAATAAATTCCGAGAATGTTAGAACGAGACACTGGTTTTTAAAAATAAAATAAAAACATTACCCATCTTGATAGTCATAATTTCTTGTTACAACCATAATTTAAATTTTATGGTTAAACAATTTGATGGTTATGGCAATAATAATTCACAATTAAGACAAAATGTTTCACCACAAAACATACCGCACAATTTTCCTTCCAACCCAAAACTACGACAAAATTAAACTAAGCTGATTCATATAAATAAAATAACAAAAAATCTATTTTTGCATGACGCAACGTTTTAAGGTATCGATCTGTTGTTTGTTTATATAACTACAAAATTCAACGAACTAGCACTAGCACAACAATTGTAATTTGTTTGGTGCCACAATTTTGTTTATGTCTCGTTTTTAATGTTTGCAAAATATTGTGTAATTGGAAAACATATGACATGGACTGGAGAAGTGTTAATGTCGTAAAAAACTCTAAAGTAGTCGTTTGCGTAGCATAAAGCATGTGGTGTTTCACGTGCTATATATATTATATTCATTAATGTATTGAAGAATAGATGTTCGGAATATGTACAACAGTCAACATTATAAGGCATAAATAATGTAAAAAATTACATGCATATTATGGTAACATAAAATTGTGTATATGTAGTTGTTGTTTTGATAAAAAATATCAATTAATCCGCTTTAATCCCATACTCTGTAAATATTAAAATTACATTTCGATGAATTAGACTTTGTTTAGCGATTATTCTCACGATTTGGGTTTTATTGTCATGAACGAACACTTCAATTCTCCTAATTCTGCTGAAGCGTCTTTGAATAAATTTGAATGAGTTTAAAATTGCGAAATATAAGTATTATATAATTTGAAAAAATGATTTTATTTTAATATAGTCAGTAAATATAATAAAATAAATAATTAATGATGCAATTAATTGCAAAATAAAAGTAATTTCATGGGACGCTTATTGTTAACCTTGCAACGCCTGACTAACTATGATAAAATGTATTGTATCTAGCTCTGGATGATATCTGGCTTATACATTTTTTCTACATGCGTGTGTAGTATTTGGTATAGTCAATTTGAGTCGGAGCTTTTTCGAACTAATTAAACTATTAAGGTCTTATTGAATTCAATATTACCTACCATTCAGGTTAATTGAAAAATTTAATCCTTTTAAAGTCTTGCGTACATAACTGCAATCCACTAAACTTTACTGCTACGAATCAAAGATCAAGTATATATTGCACCAGGGTATTCTTTTACAAACCCAACACCTTTCTGATCGACACATCTTCGATTTGGCTGAAACTTTTTTGGTGGATTCTATGTTGAAAAAAAAGATCCCTTGTAAAAAAAAATTGATAGAAAACGATAGAAACCGATAGACCGTTTTCTATCGTTTCCTATGCGATTTTTGAATGAGAATTAATGGGTCGGAATCGTTTTTTACCATAGAAACGGATGCGGACTCTTACGTTTCGCCTTTTGTGGCGGACGCAATTTCTATCGTTTTTTGGTGTTTCTTATCGTTATTTTCTGATAGAAATGAAAATCTAGTAAAAAAATAGAACCGTTTTCTATAGTTTCCTATGCGGTTTTTGAATGAAAATGAATGGGGCTGTATCGTTTTTTTCCGATAGAATGTTTGTATCGCTTTAATCGTTTTCTATCGTTTTTCGGTAGATTATCTGAATCGTTTTCAATGGGTTATTTCACATTATTTTTTTTTCTGTTAATTCCTATCCGTTTTAATCGTTTCTTATCGTAAAAGCCGAATTTTAGTGCAATATCCTATCGTTTTCAATGGGTTTTTCACATTATCATTTTTTCTGTTAATTCCTATCCATTTTAATCGTTTCTTATCGTAAAAGCCGAATTTTAGTGCAATATCCTATCGTTTTGAATCGTTTTCAATGGGTTTTTTCACATAATTTTTTTTTTGTTTATTCCTATCCGTTTTAATTGTTTCTTATCGTAAACGCCGAATTTTAGTGCAATATCCTATCGTTTTGAATCGTTTACAATGGCTTTTTCACATTATTTTTTTTCTGTTAATTCCTATCCGTTTTAATCGTTTCTTATCGTAAAAGCCGAATTTTAGTGCAATCGTTTTGAATCGTTTTCAATGGGTTATTTCATATTATTTTTTTTTCTGTTAATTCCTATCCGTTTTAATCGTTTCTTATCCTTAAAGTCGAATTTTAGTGCAATATCCTATCGTTTTGAATCGTTTTCAATGGGTTATTTCACATTATTTTTTTCTGGTTAGAAATTTATTACAAACCTAACACGAAGCATCAATACGTTACCGGAAAATCATAACAGATCATAAATTAATATAATTTAGTGAAAAAATGATACAATCAGCAAACTACTCAAAAACCTCTCCATTTAGCGTTTCGAGAAAATATTAAAAAATCACAAATTCATATTTCTTTCGAAATTTTAAAAACATTGTAAAAATTAAATAAAATCAAACTTTTTCCAAAATTCTAAAAATATTCCGAAAATTATTACAAAACCAAAGATTAAACTTTTTTCAAAAGTTCTGAAAATATTGCAAAAATTATAACAAAATCAAAAATTGAAACTTATTTCAAAATTTCAAAATTATTCCAAAAATTAGAAGAAAATCAAATATTTAAACTTTTTCTAAATATATGTTAAATAATATTCAAAAAATTCTTAAAAATTCAAACTTTTTCCAAAATTCTAAAAATATTCCAAAAATTCTTACAAAATCAAAGTTTGAAACTTTTTTTCAAAATTCCAAAAATATTTCAAAAACTATAACAAATTCAAAAATTTCCATGTCACATTTACGTCATACAAAGTACAAACAGCTAAATTTTTTTTCCAAAAAATTGGTTAAAAAAGTAAATGAAAATCATTTTTTTGACATACTTCACAATATTTTTTTAACAAACTTATAATGCAATAATCTAGTTTTTGGTCTCGCATACCAATCTCAATCATCAAGATTTCTTCAAATTCAATGTTTCTATTCGTAATCACTTAAAATGAACGTTTTTTAAGAAAAAAATATGCAAATATCCTTGTTTTGACACACTCGACGATTTTTTGACACACTTCCGGTACAGTTATCGAACACATCGTCCTTTCGGCTCTTCCCATTGAGTAAATCTATTTTTAGAAAAAAATTTTGGAATCCGTCCAGCCGTTTTCTAGATTTCGTCGGCCGGCCGGCAGACAGACATACATTTTTTTTTGTTGCTTTTTTAGAATCAGTAGGTCCTAAAACGTCGAGAAATGCCAAAAAAAGAGGGGGTAAACATTTCACTTTTGCAATACTTAGGTTTTTTCAAAACCGAAGTAATATCCCATAGGTGACGGTAGATGACGATTGGTTTGTTTTTCTTGAAAAAATTTCAATCGTAAATTTCAGATTCAAACCGATAGGAATCTGATGGCGGAAAAATACGATAGGTTACGATTGGTTTTACATATGGAATGTACGATAGAAAACGTTTAAAAACTGGTTTAGTTTTACCAAAAAATTTCAATCAAAAACTTCAACAGCAAAATGTTTGAAATCATCGAATTTTCGATCTTCGATAATTTATCATAAAAATCGATGATTTGGTATGTTGGACAGTTAAAAAAGAAAAATTTCAAAGAAATTATTTTTTCGATTCGATGGTGAAGGTGATGTGATGAGGTAGTGATACCCAACATTTTACTGCAGATTCAGAACGATTAACAACGATAGAAATTCTATCGTAAAAAACCCATTGAAACCAAATCTGAAATATCCCACATGTGACGAATGATGCCGATTGGTTTGTTTTTCTTGAAAAAAATTCAATCGTAAATTTCAGATTCCAGCCGATAGGAATCTGATGGCGGAAAAATACGATAGGTTACGATTGGTTTTACATATGGAATGTACGATAGAAAACGTCTAAAAACTTGTTTAGTTTTACCAAAAAATTTCAATCAAAAACTTCAGATTCACAACGATTAACAACGATAGAAATTCTATCGTAAAAACCCATTGAAACCAAATCTGAAATATCCCATAGGTGGCGATAGATGCCGATTGGTTTGTTTTTCTTGAAAAGATTTCAATCGTAAATTTCAGATTCAAACCGATAGGAATCTGATGGCGGAAAAATACGATAGGCTACGATTGGTGCTACATATGGAATGTACGATAAAAAACTATTCAAAACTTGTTCAGTTTTACCAAAAAATTTCAAGTCGTGATCTTCAGATTTAAAACGATTAACAACGATAGAAATTCCATCGTAAAAAAACCATTGAAACCGAAAAGTAAAAATCCTATTGATAACGATAGATTACGATTGGTTGATTTCTCCTGAAAACATCTCAATCGTAAATTTCAGATTCGGCCCGATAGAAATCTAATGACGGGAAAATACGATAAGTTACGATTGGTGCTATATATGTAATGTCGGGTAGAAAAGGATTCAAACCTTTTTCAATTTCACCAAAAAAAATTTCAATCGTGATATTCTGATTCAAAACGATTAACTACGATAGAAATTCTATCGTAGAAAAACCATAGAAACCGAAAACTGAAAAATCCTATAGATTACGATAGATTACGGTGCGTTTTCTATCTGGCAGATATAGTCTATGCGTTTAAAATGATTAAATCCGATAGAAACGGATAGCAAACGATAGAAAACTATTCGTTTTTAATCGTTTTCTATCGGTTTCTTTCGATTTTTTTTATAAGGGATACGTGTCCGAGGAATTTTTTATTTTTTGCATATTTTCGATATACAAGTGATCGAACATTTCAGAATGGCGAGTTTTTTTGGCTGGGAGACTCATTTTCAAAAATTCATAGTCCCGAAACTATAAGAGCCACACAATTTTCACCAATTACACTTTTGTAGTTGAAGGACTGAAATTTGAGAAAAAAATATTTTTATAAAAAATATTAATAAGTTCATATTGTTATAAACAATTTATTTATTTAAATCGATTTTTAACAAACGCCCTCAAAACGAATCAAGTTCTTAATGTTTTCATTGTATTTTCCGTGAGATTTTACGACAAAAACATGTTTTTAAAATATGGCACCTTTTCAATATTATTCTTAAAATATTAATTTACGTAGCGCGTAACGACAAAAAAAAACGGCTTTTTGCTAATAAAACAAAATCTGTTACTTGTATCAAAAAAAGTTCAATGTAAAAGTACCAGATAATTAAAAGATCTATCTACAAGTTTTGTCTGAACTGGTTTTTGACATAACCTCAAAATTTTAATTTAAATTGCAAAAAATGTTACAAATCATCTTTGTAACAATTATTTATTGAAAATTTGCATAAAAAAAATTTATGGGTAATTCGTTTTCAAACCGAATTGCCTGACATGTTAGAAAACAAATCTTGATTGAAAAAAGAAATTATTATCAAGCGTTGGGAAAAAACCCATCCAGTGCGCCACGTAATTTCAACCTGTCTGTTGTATTAGCACTGTCATCACAAACTTTGACATATAATAATAGATGATAAAAAACTATCTTAGTATATAAAAAAAATCACGTAATAAAAAATAAAGTAATACTTCTTAAAATTTAATGTGTACTTTATTGGAATAACCACATTTGTATAGCAAAAACATTCTCCTTAACAGATTAATAATAATATTTTTGTACGAGTAAACCGTAAAACTTACTTTTGCGATTTAAAAATTGTACATAAAGCAGGCTTTTTTTCCTATTCAAATAACAATGCTGAAAGCGAAATTACAATGCCTAAAATTGAAATAACAATGCCTAAAGTTATTATATTACTATTATTTCGAAAAACTACTTTGATAATAGCTATTTTTGTATAAAGTACCTAAAACAGGGGCGTCAATTGGGTAGGGCTGGGGGGGGGGGCATTGTACCTCCCCCCCCCCCCCCAAGGATCTGATACTATCAATACATCGATTCAATAAAACCATCCAATCGTGATAGAATTATACACTATAAAAATTTCAATGCACTGTTATTTTGTAAATTCGTCTAATTTTTAGAAGATTTACTTAACTAATACAGCATTTACAGCAACATAGGAAATTAGTAGATAGTATATTAATTTTTGGGAAAAGGAGACGGTGTAGAAATCAAAGATTTTTATTTACAATGGTGTTCATAGTGAGAAGTATTAAATTTAAAAAAAATTTATTTTTAGTAAGGCTAGATATCAAATTAGTTGCAAGCGTTCAAAATAAAAAGTGTTTACAGCACATATTTAAATTACATCTACTAATTTGCTATGCCGCTGTAAATGCGGTATAATATACCAATTTTATCGCATACTATTAATTGAAATATATCTGATAACATAATTATTACGTTACATATTATTTTGGCCCGACTAAAGTACAGTTCACCGCAATATTCAAACCGTTATCGTTCTTTGTATCAAGGACTAGAGCACCACCGATACGAAAGGCGGTCGTATTGCTTCTAATCTTCTGATAAAATCAGTTTTATAAACAAAACACGATCGTTCTTCCAAAAACGCCGTGGGTGCGTATTTTGACAAAATTCTATCGTACTATAAGGTGCGCGGCATCACCGCTTTTAGAAGAACGATTGTGTTTTGTTTATAAAATATTCGTGTCTGAGCCAGAGGAAACAAAATATTTCATTAGTATAGGGTTCCTCGAGAGTTCATAGTGCAGTATTTAACATTCAAATTTCAATTGTTATTGACCATTGGTAATTTAAATAAACTTAAAAGTAAGTACATGCAGGAGAACACAACCTAATTATACCCCACTTATTTGGAGAACCCTGACTGTTTGGCCTTGTTTTTTATCTATATCATATTGTACAAACTTTACAAGACTGTTTTAAAAACAATAAATTAAAAACAATTCTAAAATGTAAAATCCTATAACATATCAAAAGTTTTTTTGATAGTTGTGCTAATTTTTATAAAATGAATGAAAATAATTACGGTAGTAATTTAAATTTATTGGGTTATTTCCAGTGATTTTATAATAGTGAATGTTTTATAATGGACAAGCATTATTTTCTAACGACACGAACAAATATTTATGTTATGTAAATATTTTCAAAGTATGTTATGAAAACTTGCTGACAAATTCTTTTCGCTATATGGACTATAATTTTTAACTCATATTATAGCAAAAATTATATGTTTGGTTGGTTATAATAAAATCCAAAACGTATCTTAAACGTCAATCTTTGTTCATTTTTTTTATACAGTCACAGGGAGAGAGAAACTGTTATTTTTTTGTGGTAGGTTTTTCTTATAGATTTAAAAGAAGCTCGCAATAATGGTACAATTTTGAATCAAATGAAAAACTTACGCACGTTTATGGGTAGTAAACTGACCAGACGTCCCACGCTGCGTGGAAATGTCACACATTTCATTGCGTTGTCCCACGGAGAAATCTGTCCCACGAAGCGTCCCACGAAACAAATATTTCCACCACATTTGCCCGCATTATCGAAATAATTAAAAAACCTTATATCTATCTACGTACAGTTCGCGCAATATCTTAGTCAAAGCAATGGCTTCACAGTTTTTTCTTGCAGTTTGTATAATGTTATGTATATGTTGATTTAACCATATTCAGAGAACAAACCAGTGCAATATTTTTTTACTAAAATAGTGTTTTAACTATAATTTTCTTAGAAATACTAAACTCAGTTATTTCACTTCAATAATTTACATATCTTTTAATGTCTAACAGATCTACCTCAGCGAAAAGGTTTCTTTGTTTATAGAAACATCTCCCCGGTGTAAACGAGAGATCGAAAGTATATTATGAAAAATAAAATACAAAATATTTTACTTAAAAAGACGCAGTTTTTCGTATAAATTCATAAAAATTTAAATTTTTAAACCAGAGTTTACAATTTTTCTTTATTCGAGCACTCATTTCAATTCTTTGAACTAATATTCAAAAATTAAAATGATCATATTTTGAATATCGTTCTTACTCGTAAGAGTAAAATTTTTGCTTTTTCGATTTTACTCCTTTGGAGCAGATTGCATTTTCCTGTTCTTTCATTCGATTTGCAAAAGAAGAAAACTAGTCACTCTACGTCATCCTTTATATTCATTTTTCTAACAATACATGAATAATTGAACGAATCATTTGAAGCATTTTACGTTGGAAAGCATCAAATTTGACGCAAAAATAAAAGTTTTAAGTATTTGAGAGAAAATATTTATTTCAATTTAGTAGCAAGAATAATATTTTATTATTTTCACTCCTGTATGTGGGAGTGTTATATTTTTTTTAAGCTACGCACTGAAAGGACAAAGTAAAAGAGTGATATAAGTAGCGTTTCAAACTCTGTCTAAAACACACTTTAACTAGGTAGCTCAAAAGTAAAATTATTATTTTCTAATATATAATTTTTTTTCTCAATAAAGAACAAACAAAGCAAACAGCATAAAAACTTGATAAATGGTATAGATTTGCAAAAGATAGAACGAGAGGTATACTGTATACCTCTTATACTTACAGAATACACAAAAGATATTAGTTATTTAGTAAAATTAAAATAAATTGTTTCAATTGTTTTGCAGTCTTTACTTGTGTAACAAAAGTTTTAAGCTACTATAAAAGGTAAATATATACTAATTTTTAAAATTATATGTAAAAAGTTCTCCTGCAAATCAAGACGGATAGAAAACGTTTACGTAAATTCTTATACGATATTGAATTGGACTATCCTTTTATAAAAAAATCAAAATATAACGACGTAAAAGTTTAGTGTATTACCAGTCGGAGTGAATTTGCAAATTAACAGTGGACATTATAATATTAAAAGTCATATAGATACAGATAAACATAAAAAAGCGTTGCTATAGCCGCCAGCTCCAGTAGCTTGAACAAGTTTTGTTGTTATTTTGTTTTCCTGTTGTTATTTAACATTGACAAAAAGTTAGTTGCTAATTGCGCTGATAACACGAACACCAATTTTAGTGGTGTCACGTCAAGGGGTGAAAATTTAAAAACAAGCTAAAGTCGAATTTGAACCAGAGTGTATTGGGTATTGGATTCGCAGCCCATATTCTAAATAATGCAATAAGAAATGCTGCTGATTTAAATGGCAGGGTTAAAAAAATTTGGATATTTTACTGTCTTTACTGGAGACGATGAAGGAGTTCTATGGCAAAAGTAATGTCGAACATAACCAACTTATTGGATACAGTGAAACTCGCTGGCTGGCGGTAATGCCAGCACTAGAAAGAAATTTGAAAATGTACGAACCACTGCAAGCACATTTCCTGTCCCTTGGACATTTTTCAACCAGTTACGGTTGAAAAATGTCCAATTAAAATAAAAGAATTTTTTGAAGAATACAATAGTAAAGGAAAGCATTAAATAGTAAATTTATGCACAATCTAGTTAGCACGTATTCACCGTTCCACTTTCTCGCAATAGAAATTCTATTTAGTTAGTATTTGGAAGAACCTTTGCATTTTGTCCCGCATTTTAACGATTTGGCTCTGGTCAGTTTAGGGTAGACATAACTCTTTCTCTCTGAGACAAATAAAGGAAAACAAACAAAAAAACGATTCGACATAAGAGGAGTCACGTAGGGATTGCAATCCTGTGGTGTTTTATGGATTCTGGGACTGTGTGACTCATAAATTTTAAATCCCGGGATGCCCGGGATCTAAAAAATCGTATAGAAAAACCATCCTTTTTTTTTTCTATGCTGCACGATCTGCTGTCGTTTACAAATTTACTCTCTGTACAGTTACAAAGCAAAGATATAATAATTTCTAGCACAAGCGCTTTAATTAAAACTACTTTCTTGATGCTTAAACAATGCAGAGATGATACTAAATTTAAAATTATTTTTAACAAATGAAGGGATTTTCGATGAAACAACACCAGAAGACTATCAAAGTAACCAATGTAGCTCAAAAGCATTTTATTTTTATTTCTAAGTCGATGCATTTAAATGCTTTTAAATATATTTGTGTATAAAAACGTGTATGTTATGTTTTACGAAAAAATCTTTTATGTCATTTAAATTCTCGCCCCCCCCCCCCCCCCCAAGATTTTGGTGAAATGACGCCACTGACCTAAAATAAGGTATTTTAGGACGAATATTTGCTGTTTCCGGAATAGCAAATGAGTCCTAAAAAACCTAATTTAGGTACGTGATGTAAACAATATTTTTTTGTAATAGCTCTCCAAAAATTTCCAGAGTACCTAATCCATTAGATACCAGCGAAATATTCGAAACCATAAAAATTATTAATCGAATGGAAAAGAAAGCTTTGAATCTTATACCATAGCTACAAGTTTGTTTTATTCATTTATCAATTCTATCATCCGAAATTTATTATAAAATTTAAAATACAAACATATTTGAAAATGCTCCGAAATTCCAGAAAGTATTGCTGAGAACGCAAAAGAAATTGTATTGGATTTACTTCCCCGAAAATCTCGTGACATGTATCATAAAGTGTATGAAAATTTCAACGGCTGGAAAGAAAATATGGGCGTAGCCGTTATAAACAAAGATGTGGTATTAAATTATTTTCACGAAAAAGTAAGTAGTATCTAGGCAATTTATACTTTGAGGGTTTTTGATTACTCTTTTACAGTCACAAACGTTCAAACCGTCGACAATATGGTCGAAATATTCTATGCTCAAAACAATTCTGAGTGTCAAATAAAATATTTATATTGACAAGTTTCCAAAAGTTATCGCTCTTCTGAAGAGGAATTCAGTGGGTTACGAGCCTATAAAGTCTAAGGTGCTATCAAGAGTAGAGATCAGCGCATTTTGGGAAAATGCTGATGATGCAACTCATTTGTTAACTAAGGTTAGCGTGTGGTGATTGCTTCTACAGTAGATTTTAATTTACGCTATTTATTAGGTTGCTCTTGTTATCGGCCTTTGTGGTGCATGCAGAAGAGAAGAATTGCACTCTCTACGAATGCAGGATATTGTCCAAAAAGACAGCAGTACTCTTTTAGTTACTCTTGCTGACACCAAAACAAATATCAAAAGAGTGTTTCCGGTGGTGAGTTTAGATTAGATATTGTTGAGTTCACAGAGATATGCCTAATTAATATGTATTTTCAATAACTGTACTCTTAGGGTTTAATACATTTTTAAAATATTATCGACTGAATCATTTAAAATAGTCCTAAAATGGTTGATAACATGTTATGAAACATAACAATAACATAACATAACATATCATAACATAACATAACATAACATAACATAACATAACATAACATAACATAACATAAACATAACATAACATAACATAACATAACATAACATAACATAACATAACATAACATAACATAACATAACATAACATAACATAACATAACATAACATAACATAACATAACATAACATAACATAACATAACATAACATAACATAACATAACATAACATAACATAACATAACATAAACATAACATAACATAACATAACATAACATAACATAACATAACATAACATAACATAACATAACATAACATAACATAACATAACATAACATAACATAACATAACATAACATACATAACATAACATAACATAACATAACATAACATAACATAACATAACATAACATAACATAACATAACATAACATAACATAACATAACATAACATAACATAACATAACATAACATAACATAACATAACATAACATAACATAACATAACATAACATAACATAATAACAATAACATAACATAACATAACATAACATAACATAACATATCATAACATAACATAACATAACATAAACATATCATAACATAACATAACATAACATAACATAACATAACATAACATAACATAACATAACATAACATAACATAACATAACATAACATAACATAACATAACATAACATAACATAACATAAACATAACATAACATAACATAACATAAATAACATAACATAACATAACATAACATAACATAACATAACATAACATAACATAACATAACATAACATAACATAACATAACATAACATAACATAACATAACATAACATAACATAACATAACATAACATAACATAACATAACATAACATAACATAACATAACTAACATAACAATAACATAACATAACATAACATAACATAACATAACATAACATAACATAACATAACATAACATAACATAACATAACATAACATAACATAACATAACATAACATAACATAACATAACATAACATACATAACATAACATAACATAACATAACATAACATAACATAACATAACATAACATAACATAACATAACATAACATAACATAACATAACATAACATAACATAACATAACATAACATAACATAACATAACATAACATAACATACATAACATAACATAACATAACATAACATAACATAACATAACATAACATAACATAACATAACATAACATAACATAACATAACATAACATAACATAGCATAACATAACATAACATAACATAACATAACATAACATAACATAACATAACATAACATAACATAACATAACATAACATAACATAACATAACATAACATAACATAACATAACATTTGTCGTTTAGGAAAAAAAGATTTCAAATCAAAAAAAGATCAATCTTTTTTTGATCTGACATGCGAAACGAACAAAATTTAGCTGTCAGATAAAAAAAACAATCTGGTTTTGATCTGACGTACGAAAAAAAATCCACATAGGAGAACTCAGAGGGACTTCTTTGACCGTACGGTATATAATTGGAATGTTTTTATTAAAAAAAAAATATATGACGTAGATCCAACGAAAAAAATTTCAAATGCTTCTGATGTTTTTAAAACTGTCATTAGGGTGCTCTATATCAAAACGTTGAGTGGTTTGTAGGAAAAATGGAAATATGTTTGTAATTTTTATTTATTTCATAAGTTACAAAAAATATAATATTTTGTGATGTCATAATTTCTTAAAACCCTACACCCTTCGTCATATTTATTCATTGAAATTTATCAATGAAAAAAATTATTATGCAATTGTTTTTTACATTATTTGTTAACCATTTAAATTTTTATAAGAAATAATTTTTATATATATTTAAAATATAAATTTGATAAATCGTGAAAAATATGATTACGTATTTTATTTTGGTTTTCATTATGAAATTTTACTCAATTACTTTATTCAATATTTATCTTACAGTAGTTTTGACATTGACATTTGTCCTAATATTTCGGTTTTCATAGTTTTTTATTCTTATCAATGAACATCACGACATGTATTAGTAGAATTAAACAAACTCTGTTTATGTATTTATTTCTTATAAATCGTCATGGAAAGACAAATATTTTGAAAATTATATAGATATAAATGATAAAATCAAATAACATATTATTTTCAAGTATTGTCACTAGCTAGATATAATAAATTAAAATGCCGCAAAAATTATGTAAATTAATTGTTTTGAGTTTTAACAAATCTCACGTTTTTTTTTCAAAATCATATGTCTGGCGACAAAATATAACTTTATATATTCAAAGTAGTTTAATTAATGGAAAATCTATACAAGTAATCTTTACAAATACAATACTAACAGTATGTTTACAACCAGTATCTAATTAGTACTTACTATATACTTATTAGGTCGACTATGGTCGATGTCAAAACCCCCGATATATCATAGCCATACCCATTCACGCCATTTGCAATAAACAATGAACATTGCCATATGCAAAAAATTGGATTAGTGTTTTTGATTATTAAATTTGTTTGATTTGAGTATTAAATATTTTTGAATTTTTTTTATATGGAGTTTTATTTTTCCAGATAGCGTTATGGCGATTTTTTGAATTGTTTTTATATTGAGATTTAATTTCAAAATGGCACTACAAGTTCACGATTTTTACTGTGCTAAAAAATGAAGAAGGCTTCTACATCGGGGGTTTTGTCGATGTAAACAGTTTTCAAAAAAGTACGTATATCAAATATTTGGTAGGATGATTTGCTACGTATCAAATTAGGTACGTTGCAAATAGGTATTATTTTTACGGTGTGAACACTAAAATTTGTAAAACATTCAAAATAAAAAAAATAAATTTTTTTTTTTTTTTTTTTTTTTTTTTTTTTTTTTTTTTTTTGTTTTATTGGGTATATAGCCTGTTATATATATAAATATATTTGTTTAATGCATTACGCGTTTCGACGTCATTTTTTAAAAAAACGTCATCATCAGAACTAAAATTTACAAAATAAATTTATACTAATTTTAACATTTACAAGAAAACTATAAAACAACTCACCAACAAAATTATAACATACTTTAAATAAATAATTACTTTAAAACTAATACAGATTATATATATCATTAGGCAAAATTATTAAAAGGTTAAATAAATAAAAACATATTAAAATTACTTGTAGTACAACCAGAAAATATCACCAACTAACCAAGTTGCACAAGATAACATCTCACTAATCGAACGCAAATCAATATATGTTTTCTCTAATTTTTCTCTTTAATATATTTATATATTGATTTGCGTTCGATTAGTGAGATGTTATCTTGTGCAACTTGGTTAGTTGGTGATATTTTCTGGTTGTACTACAAGTAATTTTAATATGTTTTTATTTATTTAACCTTTTAATAATTTTGCCTAATGATATATATAATCTGTATTAGTTTTAAAGTAATTATTTATTTAAAGTATGTTATAATTTTGTTGGTGAGTTGTTTTATAGTTTTCTTGTAAATGTTAAAATTAGTATAAATTTATTTTGTAAATTTTAGTTCTGATGATGACGTTTTTTTAAAAAATGACGTCGAAACGCGTAATGCATTAAACAAATATATTTATATATATAACAGGCTATATACCCAATAAAACAAAAAATAAAAATAATAACGAAAGCCTAAGAAAAAATTTTTGCGTTTTTTTGTTGTAATTTCAAATAAACCAAAACAATATTAAAAAAAATAAACTCATTTTTTAAATACATATTTATGTTTTGTGATTTTTTGCTGAAATTAAAAGTAAAAGAATTTTAGCAAGAATATAATAAATGTTTACACTTTTTTATAAATAATATATATGGAAATTCTTTTTTTTCTAACCGAAAAACTAACAGTGAAAAAGACGCGCTAAAAATTAATATGTCGCATACCTAATTAATAAGAGTTTACATCACCGTTTCAAATTTAAAAAGTATATGATGGTGAAAATTGCTACATAGCAAATTCAATACGTAGCAAATTAGATACTGGTGTAAACTTAGTGTAAATATTTATTCATTATTGTACGTGATTTCACCACACTCTGAAATAAATTTCTAATTCAATTTGTTTGTTGTGAAATGTTTTTTTCATTTTACTTACAATCTTCACTAGGAGATGTCACTTAAAATGTATACAGGGTTGTGAAATTCGAAAAATTAAATTACCCATTATATTTTTTGCTACTAGTAAAGCCGGGCATTCACATACAACAGAAACAGAAACAGAATTTCATACAAATTTGACAGATAAAAATTCGGTTCCTGTAAAATTTGTATGGAATTTCAAGCCTTTACACGTCTTTAGTTTGTTATCATGTATACGTGTGCATTAGTGGTAGCGAGATAACATATATGGTATATCTCTTATAGCGCCAATGACTTATACAGTAAAAGCCCGATTATCAGACATTCAATTAACCGAACCTTTTGTTAACTGAAATTTTTAAATTTTTGAATTTTTTCCTTTTTCACATGAAAAATGTTATTTTTGTTTGGGAATTCACAAGAAATATATTTTGCTTTAACTTTCAAACTATTTAAAATTTTAAGATATTACTTCGGTCTGTAAGACCTAAGTATTACATTCATGAGCTAAAAGTGGAATTCTTACCCTCACTTTTTTTTGGCATTTCTCGACGTTTTAGGACCTCCTGATTCTAAAAAAGCAAAAAAAAAAATGTATGTCTGTTTGCCGACCGGCCGGACGTCCGTCCGGCCATCACAACCGACGAAATCTAGAAAACGGCTGGAGGGATTTTAAAAATTTTGAATTCTAGAAATAGGTACACTCAATGGTAAGAGCCGAAAGGACGATGTGTTCGATAACTGTTCCGGAAGTGTGTCAAAAAATCGTCAAGTGTGTCAAAACAAGGAAATATGCATATTTTTTGCTTAAATACGTCCATTTTAAGTGATAATGAGTAGGAACAAAGAATGTGGAGAAATCTAGATGGCCAGGATTGGTATGTGAGATCAAAAACTAGAATATTGCATTATAAGTTTGTCAAAAAAATGTTATCAAGTGTGTCAAAAGAAAGATTTTATTTATTTTTTTACCCAATTTTTTGGGAAAATTAAAATTAATCATTTGTTTGAAATGAAATTTTATTATTTATTATAGAGAATTATGGTAGTCAAAAGTCAAAGAGTTTGTCAAAAAAATGTTGTCAAGTGTGTCAAAAGAAAGATTTTTATTTATTTTTTACCCAATTTTTTGGAACAAAATATAATTAATTATTTGTATGATATGAAATTTTATTATTAGTGAAAATTATTGCATTATAATTTTGTCTAACATATGTTGTCAAGTGTGTCAAAAGAAAGATTTTTATTTACTTTTTTACCCAATTTTTTTGTAATTAAAAAATTAATAATTTGTATGACATGAAAATTTATTATTATTATAGAGAATTATGGCATTATAAGTTTGTCCAAAAAATAATGTCAAGTGTGTCAAAAAACGATTTCTTTTATTTTTTTACCCAATTTTTTGGAAAAAAATGTAGCTGTTTTTATGACGTAAATGTAATCGAAAATGAAATTGGACATGGAAATTTTTTGATTTGTTATAGTTTTTGAAATATTTTTGGAATTTTGAAAAAAGTTTGTATTTTAATTTTATAATAATTATTGCAAAATTTTTAGAATTTTGGAAAAAGTTTTAATTTTTGATTTTGTAAGAATTTTTGGAATATGTCTAGAATTTTGAAAAATTTAAAATTTTTGATTTTATTATAATTATTGGAATTTTGAAAAAAGTTACAATTTTTGAAATATTTTTTGCAATATTTTTAGAATTTTGGAAAAAGTTTTAGTTTTTGATTTTGCTATAATTTTTGCAATATTTTTAGAATTTTGAAAAAAAAAAAATAGAATTTATATATATTTTTAGAATTTTGAAAAGAGTTTCAATTTTTGATTTTGTAACAATTATGGAATATTTGTAGAATTTTGAAATATTTTAAATTATTGATTTTATTATAATTATTGTAATTGTGGAAAAAGTTTTAATATTTGATATTGTTATAATTTTTGCAATATTTTTAGAATTTTGGAAAAAGTTTGAATTTTTGAATTTTTGAATTTTTGGAATATTTTTAGAATCTAGAAAAAGTTTAAATATTTGATTTTATTCTAATTTTTGGAATATTTTTAGATTTTGAAATAGCTACAATTTTTGATTTTGTTATAATTGTTGCAATAGTTTAAGAATTTTTGAAAAAAGTGTTAATTTTTGATTTTGTAATAATTTTTGAAATAATTTTGGAATTTTGAAAGAAATATGAATTTGTGATTTTGTAATATTTTCTGGAAACGCTAAATGGAGAGGTTTTTGAGTAGTTTGCTGAGTGTTTCATCTTTTCACTATATTATGTTAATTTATGATCTGTTATAATTTTCCGGCAACGTATTGATGTTTCGTGTTAGTTTTGTAATAAATTTCTAGAGATAAAAAATACTTTACTTTAACAAAAATTTATGTTTGATATACATCGCTGCCCAAAACTAAAAACCATGTCCTCATAAAAGTTTTTTGCCGAAAACTATATCAAAATCCTTAACCCAGACCGAAGTCTCGATATCTCAGAGCTGTGAGATTTCAGCCCTTCCATATTTTATATTATTTGTCTCATCTGCTTAGTTTTTTTTTTGTATAAAATTTTATTTGCAATCAATATGTTATAACATGTATACAAATAAAAATACACATACACAAATAAGTTTTTAGTAGTTTATTTGAAAATATATTTACGAGAATCTTAACAAAATATTTATACGTCGTCCTCACCGAGAATTCCGAATAACTGGGCTTTTACATACAAAACCATCTATAACTAAGCCTTCCTCTTTTTTTAGCACAGAAAAAATCGTGAGCTTGTAGCGCCATTTTGAAAACAAAACTCATTAAAAAAAATTAAAAAAAATGTTTAACGCCACCTGGAAAATAAAACTCCATAAAAAAAATTCAAAATAATTGAATAATATATGGTTTAAACTTTAAACAATTGTTTTTTATGACTTTTAATTTAAATAAAGTGAATTTAGTTAAAGTTTATTAATAATTTTTAAATTATTCCAAATTTTGTAAAAAAATAATTAAGGAAATTGTAAATGTAAGTGTTCCTATTGTTCTATAAAAGTAAATATTCAAATTAATTAAATATTGGTACATTTAGAATTAAGAATTAAGAGTTAGATTTAAGGATTTAGATATAAGAATTATACATGTAATTAATTATTCTAGTTTAACGCCATTTTATTTTTCCTTTAATAATTGGAGTGCATAATATACTAATTATGTCTGGGGTGCGTTTCTTAATTAACTATGGTTAACCGCGGTTAACTTTACTCTACCAAATGTCGTTCCATAATTAACCGCAAAATAAAAAATTTACTGGATGACAGATGTACTATCGTTCCAAAACTATAAAAATTAGTTGTCATAATAAATTGTGACGTCACTACTTTAACTTTGTTACTCAAGTCTAGAGTAGAGTTTGTTGAGGTTCTAATGTCAAAACATATGAATATTTAAAACGACATGTCAACCGATTTATAAAACACAATATAATTTTTTATAATAAAAGAAAATTTTAATTGTTGTGGAAAAAAAAGTTAGAAATTATATTGTTTTGTGAATATATCGTACATTTAATTATTATTTACTAAGTATTTAATAATTTTTAGTGAAATGTGTTATTTTTATTATTTTTATTTGATACTGAAGACTGAAAAATAAATTATAGAAATAAAAAACATACTCTACATTTTTAGTTTTATTTATCGTAATTAGAATATTAGTTTTTATTAATTTTGAATTTTTAGCGGTCTTTTATAATTTAACTTTGACAGCTTTACTATGGTAATTTGAATTTAATATTTGACGTCACTATTTTGACTATGACATTAGTGACATTATTACCTTATGGTTAACCGTGGTTAATTTCGAAACGCACCCCTGTAAGAAATATTTATATATTGATTTATTTTTTTACAGATAATAAAAAACTTAAACAAAATGATTAAAATGTATTTTATTTACAAACACTCCAAATTCCAATTTCTATGCCAAGGTGGTTTCACGATTTAGGTTTATCAAGGCAAACTGAAGGAATGTCTGAGACCATATAAACGAAAGACAAGTTTGATTCGACAAACCCTAGGGCCTAGATGTGTCTAGAAGACTGACAACATACCACATGTGCTCTAGCGGATTTTATGTTAAACTCGAAAGTGGAGTTAAATTTTAAACACATATCAAATAGCAAACACATGTTTAAACTGCATTCAATTTAATATTTCTTAAAATTGTACTACTTGGTGTATTTATTTATTCAAATGTAAGTAACAACACTATTATTTACTATATTTACTATTATCTATTATAATATCGCAATTTTATGATTTTAAATAGCTAAATTGAAAATAATCGTAAAACTCCGAAAAATTTGAAACGGTATTGTGGCGTACCACAGTGGACAATATTTGATGTTGATAGCGTATCCATGCACCATAATTTCTGTAATCTCATGCTAAATAGAATAGCATTAAATGAAGGGAAACATGTGCTAAAGATGGGGAAAAAGTTTCCTACAAGCCTTATGATCTGGAGCAGGCATTTTAGGAAAGAATAGACTCGTATTCCATTAACACGCGCGAATATACGAAAAATACTAGCACCAAATGCTTTTCCATCAGAAAATTCTGTCAGAAAATCGGTAAATCAGAAAATTGTCCACAAGACAGAAAAAATGAGAAAATCAGAAAATTGTTCACAAGACTTTCGTCTTCTCGGAGTTGCCTTATATATTGTGTTTCTAAAATAAACTTCGATATCACTCGAACACAGCTTACAATAGTCGCGTTTTATCTTCGAACTGGCTGTCCAGGACAGCGAAAAATATTGGTAAAATACAGAGAAATTTTTAGAACTAAAAGCTTCAAGTGAATATTTTGACAACCGCCATTAATGTTACGCTTGTGTTATATTTGTTTATTTCATGAAGAGCGATATATTTTATATTTAAACGACGAGATTCGAACAATGCTATAATATAATTAAATTTATAGGTCGAGAATATTTAAAATGGCCGTCATTGGAGGAGACAAATTTAATTTCGGCAAAATTTGGGGAAATGAAAAAAATTCCAAATATAATAGGAATAATTGATGGCACTCACATAAAAATTAAGATGCCACATGAGAATAGCATATATTACTATAACCGGAAGAAATATTTTAGCATCTCAATGCAAGTAATTGTAGATGCTAAAAAAAGATTCATTGATGTGTATTGTTGGGAACCTGGTTCGTACCATGGTGCAAGAGTTTTAAGGCGCAGCACTATATTTAAAGAGATTTTTTATTTGTTTTAAATTATAAAACCGATTAAATTTAATTTTTTGTTTTGTACGTGTATACGTATGTACATATATATAATGTTTTTGACATCTAGAAATAAACATACATGAAGATAGTGTTAATTTCAAAAATAGTTCCAAAAATGTCCCATTCCTACTAAAATTTTTGTTACTAGTATAACACGTCTTTAGTTTGTTATCATTCATAAGAGTGCGTTAGTGGAAGCAAGAAAGGCATATATCTCTTATAGTGCTACTGCTTATACGCACATACGAAAAAGATCGAAACCATTATATGAGAACAATACATATGGTTTAAACAATTGTGTTTTTACGTTTTATGTATATATGTCGCCCATTTAATTTTAATAAAGTGAATTTATAATTAAAGTTATTAATCATATTTAAATTTTTTAAATATAATTAAGGGATTTGTAAACGTAAGTACCTATAAGTAAATACTCAAATTTTAAAATTAAAAACATTATACATATATGTTATTCTTTTTGCTTAACCCCATTTTATTTTTTCAGATTGATATATGAAAATTAATAACTGTAGTATTATTCTAAATATATATTAAAGAAATATTTTTATATTTATATTTATTTATTTTATTATAGATAATAAAAAACTTAAACAAAATTATTAAAATGTATTTTATTTACAAAAATTCCAATTTATATACCAAGGTGGTTAGACGATTTAGGTTTACCAAGACAAACTAAAGACATGTCTGACCAGACAAACTAAAGACACGTCTTACCAGAAAAACCCTATACATGTTATACAAGACGAGGTGGGACATTTTGTTCGCGCGGTCTTGGGTTTGTCTTGGTCTTGTTACTATAACGCGTTAATAGTAAGTTACTAGTAAATCTGGTATAACACTTTTACTGGGTTGTTTATTTCCCTCACCTGTTCTGAACTGCACTCGATAAAACACAAGATTTGTTGCGAGCTGGTAAAAATAAATTTAATTTGTCAATTTATTTTAAAGAGATTAATTAAAATGGATGGATAAACGAAAAATATTTCATATTTATGCAATCAAAATTGAAATAATTTTAATTTGAACGAAAAAATATAAATAAAACAATCGCTGTCCCGGACAGTTGTCCGAAGAAAAAACGCGACTAATAATCGACTTCATTTGAATTGTCTTGCGTTCGAACATCCATTATTTTTTATTATTAACTGCAGTTTGTTTGCCGAAAAAATTTTAATTATTAATTTAATTTAAATCTTTTGTATAGATATTTTTTAAATAATTTATCCAAAACATATAAAAACCAAAATTTTAATATTTTACTTACTTTTCGTTTGAAGTTTTATCTATTTTCGAGCTTTTATATTTTGCTAAGAGGGTGCGCTGTTATCACTTTACCAGTCATCACACGTTTATATTGGGGCTTCACATATCCCGTTAAATTTTGTTTCCCGGGATGACGGGATAAAATCACATATATCCCGGGATCCCGGGATTTTCCCAGGATAAAACATACACGATAAGTGAAATTAAATGCAAACTTTTTAAAATAAAATAGATATATTATAATTGTTGGCGTTTAGTTAAAACACACTTTTTCGATATCTCTATATTATAAAGTGATCGATCTTGGAAACAGAGTTTTTCTTCTCAACTAAAGGGTTTAGTTTAGAACGATCTCTGAGAAAAAAAACTAGGATTTCCAAATATATTGGTTTATAATAAATATATAGATATAAATAAAGTATGTTTAACTAAACTGTAACAATTGATAGTGATGATAGTGATGCACTGAGGCCTAAAACTACAAAAAGCCGGGTGACGGTTATATTTCACAATGGCCGGCTGGGAACTCGCTCGGGTATTTGTTTGAATTTAATTCTCATTTAAAAACAAACCGAGAATTGTAAAATTTTTTATCAACTTAATTACTTTAAAGGAAATAAAGTTGAAGCAATCAGAATATGTATTGTCTTACAATAAAATTCGTAGAATAAATTTTTATGAATTAAATTAAAATTAATTTCAAAATTTTGTATAAAGAGATATTTCATACATTTCCCAATCACAAAAAAATTGTATATTCCCTACAAAATTCTGATTTCTGATAACTCCATTCACAGTCACATACTAAAACCCAGCTATATAGGTATTACAGAGAATTTTTATTTACGATTTTTTATTGATTTTATTTTAAAATAATAAATTTAATCTTGAAAGTTTAGAATTTTTTTATATTATTTTTGCCCGGGATCGGGTACTGGAAAAATTTGCCAGATCCAGGTAAACACCGAGTATTTCAAAATTGGGCTTGGTAAGTCAGGTACTGGGTAATTTTCGGGTACTTGGTATATCACTAATTAAGAAACTTATTAACGTTAACTTTAAAGCTTTGAGGATTAAAGCTATCGGAAAAGCTATTAGCTATTAAATGTTTAGCAGGTTTAAGAATTAAAAAATTTCTTTAAAATCGAAAGTTATCGATTGAACTATCACTAAGTGAAGTTCTAATTTTAATTATATATATGCCGGCTGCGGAAAAAAGTCGCGCGACTACAACTGATGTCGTTTATAAATTGTTAATATTTTCTGTTCGTTTATCAGTTGCCATATATATGCCGTTTAGCCAGTTGCCATATAGTTACCGTTTTTGACGTCCTATGAACGTTCAATAACATTTTCCGCACGTATGGCATCACAAACAGGAGCATCCATTTTTTCGTGCAACTTCAATCAGTAGATACAAGTGGTTCATCTACTTAAAACGGCAATAATTTCGTTAATTGAAGCCATTTACCACTGCAAAAAAATGATTCGCTAACAGTACCACTATTCGTTTTATGGTTAACTGACCAGTGACCATGCTAGTAAAATATTGTTCACATGTTTTATGTTTTATATTAATTATATTTGGAGATTTTAAATCAAAATTTAATTGAATGTAAAACGAAAATTGGTCTAACGTATTTGATTTTTGATAGCTAAATATTGCCTAAATAAAATGCATACATTTATACATATGCATTGTATGGTATTTAAAATTAATAAAATTATCTTACAACTGTCCTTTTCATCTTGAAAAAGACAATTTTAAACCTATAATATCAAACAAATTCCAGCATTACGGGAAATCCCGGGAACCAGCATGATTCCCGGGATTTCTCATCAGTCTTTTTCACTGCAGGATCCCGGGACAACGGGATCCCGTGAGAGAAGCACTAGTTTGTATAAATGTAAACAAATAATTTTTTGGATAAAAACGTTCTAGTGAAACCTGCTGTTGTCGTATGTCTGATAAAATAACAAAAACTGAAAACCGTGAAAAACAGAAGATTTAAATGTTCACTCGCAACAAGCTCATGAATTCAGTTGTTACAGGTTTAGTAATCTAAATATAAATACGTTAGCACTATTTTTGTGATACCAATCAAATTTATTTGCCCCAAAAGTGGGGTAATAAATATACCATCGGAAAGGTCTTGAGCAGTAGATGTGCCGAAACACATATTTTTTATAGAATTTGGACGATAATTTGGAGAAAAAGTGGAAAATTTCAAGGTGTGTTTTTTTGCGTTTTTTTGTTAGATTATTTTGTTTTTTTTCGAGCTATTTGTTTTACAAAATGCAATTGCTATCTAGTTAGTTCATATATCTAACAAGCAATACAAAACAAACACTCTTACCTTAAATGGTGTACATCCTGGTTTGGCAGTCGCATATTGTCATCAACTTCTAACGGTGTAGCTTTTCTCAAGGCCAGATTCTTCTTAAAAGATATAATTCGGTCAAAATTTAGTGTATTTGACTGGATCATGAACATTAACCACAGGAACATTAACCACCAATTTGGCATCAACATTAATCGTACCATTCTTCATGGAAAATTGGATCAGTAATACGAGTCAATTTTGTTCGCTTACATGATAATCCCGATCCATGTATCTAAACTGCAAGAACTAGATAAGGACGATATGTAGCTTCAACAAAACGGTGCCACTTACCACACAGTACGACTCACAATAACAGTACAAGAACAGTTACATGCATTTTGCTATAATTTTTTTAAGCAGTAAGCAATCCAGTGAGAGATGCTGGGCTGTCCTCAAACGCATGTTCTACCTAGCGTGCGGTGAACACAGCTGGCTGTGCACACGTGTTTTGTGGCTTTTTATTGAAAGTACATCAATGAAACTAAAGCTAAGTGTGAAGGCATTTGCATCATATGTGCCTTCAAATAAAAACCAACGGTGGATCTACAGGTCTAGCTTGCACTTTATTCTCTACAATTATTTGTCAGAACA
The DNA here is from genome assembly GCA_963693315.1 of Diogma glabrata. Classification (NCBI taxonomy): domain Eukaryota; kingdom Metazoa; phylum Arthropoda; class Insecta; order Diptera; family Cylindrotomidae; genus Diogma; species Diogma glabrata. Next base: position 271,558,535 of record OY856186.1, read on the forward strand.
GAAGCTATAAAGAATATGGTATGGACAAAATCTAGAGAAAACCTAACGATGACCTTTTTCTATGTCGATTGAAGACAGGCCAGACTACTAGTTTCGACAAAAGTAGATTTGCTTGATGCAATAAATTCAACACATTGATTATCATTACATACAGTTGGCTAGTTGGACCAATATTATGTGGAACAGAAGTTGTTGTGGCAATTAATCATTAACACATAAAGATGACAGCCAAGCTGCCTTAAAAAACTCATGGAAGTTATTGTATTATCTAAGATTTAAGAACATAAATCTTTGATATGAATCTTAGGGTACTAGCAGATTTTTCAGACTTTATACAAACAATATGTGACGCGAGTGTTTTTGTACATAACATTATGTGGAAACTTGTTTTAGAACATGAGAGTAAGCTTGTCCGACAAAAATGTGTCTGTTATTTTCGAGTCCGACAACTGACATTTTGGTATGTTTGGACTAGACAATTGCAGACAAATTGCGGACAAAGCTACCGTCGTATTCTAAAATAAATTTCCAACCTCCATAGTTAAAAAAAAATTCGATGAAAATGGCAGAAAAAAGTTTTCGGACTCATGAAAGACATGCGCCTCACGAAGTATAAAATATGTGGTAATCATCAAATAAAATCGGCGTAGGCCCAGGGACTAAAAGCTAATAAATTGGCTACGGTTATTATAGGCGCTTTCCAATAGAGTGAATTACTGAATGGTTCACTTAAACTTAATTGTATTCCGGAATTTGTATGCTCCAATGGTAATATTCAGTTTCCACTGAACGTACACTGAGCTACTACAGAACTGAATTGAATTGAATAAAGTGAAGGAAGAAATAGGTTCATCAGTTCAACATATTCATATTTTTTTATTTACGTTAAAAATAATAAAAAAATAAATCGGAACATATTTGTTTGTGTCTAAACTTTCGATTTTGTTTATGTATTGTTTAAATGTCAAAAAATTGCTGTTTTTGTTGTTTGGGCTCTATTTTTGATGATTTACTGAATATTAGACCAATTCAGTTTAAGTGAATCATTCAGTAATTCACTCAATTGGAAAGCGCCTAATATTGCTACGGTTATAACAAAATCACAATGAAATATGACATGGAATTTTATTCAATTCGACATAACTGAAGGCAACCTGAACAAAATTACAATCATCGTTATCATCAATTATTCAAAACGCATATAATTGTTGTTGATTTTCATGGAAGGGCCAAAAATATTTTTTTTGTTTTGTTTTCTATAGCCTTTTTTACAGTTAGATGACAATGAAACATTATTTGTTATTTTATTTATGGAACATTACAGATTAACAATATTTAGATTAACGATCGATTTTTCTAGATTTTTCTAGATTTTACGGAATTTAGTGTTTAAGCAGGTATTTTTAGGCAGAATGCATAATTTGTAAACGAAACGCCGTAGCGTGTATATAAAATCGTGTAAATAGACGTTATTTTTAAATTAGTGTTTGTGAATAAAATCTTAAGTGTTATTCAGTAAAAAATATTGTATGTATTATTTTGGACGCTATGTTCATATTGGAAATTTCTACAATCAACCGTTGGAGTTTCTGAAGCTGTTGCCAGAATATTCTAGTTAGGAATATTGCTTTTTGTATTGTTTTCCAGTTGTTGTGCAATAGTTAAGGTGTTGAATGCTTAATAACACCGGTGTTTTTGCCTACTAATCAGTGATTGAATTCAAAAAGTGATTTGGGAATTCCATTCATCGAATTGTAAGTTGGATGAATTCGAAGTAAAGTAACAATATGATGATCTCGAAGTGCTAAATTATTATTGATCCATACGGTGTTGTTAAGTTTTATTGAATTAAATAAAACGAAAATCGTTGAAATTGCTTTAGTGGCGACAAATTCTAAAATAATTATTCATTCTTTTGCAATTTTTAGAATTATATAAATAAAATTTGTTTTATTGTTCTAATAATTCGTAATAAAATACAACTTAACTGTAATAAATAGAGCAGTTTTCTTAAAATATAAAAAAAAAAGTTAAATTAAATAATAAAACTAAAATAATTTTTTTTATTATAAATAAATCACGTTATACAATGAATACAATATAAAAAGATATGTGGATTCCTTTGAGCAAATTTCTTTTAATAAAAGTTTTAAATTCGTTGATGGCGCTGAAATGAAACATACATGAAAAGATGAAATGTCAACTTTTAGGCTCCAACCAACCTGATGATGAGTGACCAAATTCTTTTGGTGGAAAATCTGTGTGAAATAGACTTCCTATTGCTACTGTTCCCTTTCTTTCAATTTGGCTATTTTGTTGAGCAACTTGATTAATTTCAGATCGCATGGGAAAAATTATTTCCGGTTGTATAATTTTTGATGATTCATTGATTCGTGGGGGATTTGCTAAAATATATGAAAATATTTTGTTAATTTTTAATAATTACAATTATATCAAAAATTATTTTACTCTCTTTTGGAGGCTCGATAATGACATGTGTCACTTGCTTTGACGGTGTTGAAGGAAGGGGTATTTCTGAAAATAATTTTTACAGTAAAAAAAATATTAATCTAAATAAATATTTGTTGAATAATCTGTCTTACCATAAACACGAATTGATCCTTCTGTTTCTCCTAATGAATTTTTTGATATGCATCTATAGTTTCCAAAATCGATATGTTGTAAATTTTTAATTGTCAATTTCATGTGGGCTCTTGAAAAAAAAATAATCTATTATTAGAATATCATTTTTATGTAATAAGTCAGGTTCCAAGAGACCTAAATTTTCATGAACACTAAGTTTTACAGGCATATCCTCTATGCATATCTTTACAGACACTCAGCAATAGGGCCGACTCAGACATTTTTAAAAAGCAACTTAACACGTTCAGGAATGTAGAAAATTTGAAAACTCGGACATTTAAGAAATTGACGTACTAGAAAAATGTGGTGTTAAACTGCATGAGAAATAATAACAACATTTAAAACGCGTGCTGTAAACTTAGTGTGAAATAGCTTGCTTCATTTATTGCAACGATAATATTGAAAATAAATAAAATTTAATAGTTTTTACCTGTATGAATTCTCTGTGTAGTCGATTATATACTTTTTGCTAGGTAAAACCATAACAGAATTGTATACCCAATAAATGATTGCCCTAATGAGAATTACAATTAATAATAAAATATTTTTTAATCAATATTCATGACATAAAAATATAAACTGAAATGAAAGCTACCTTGGGTGTGCTTCTGTATGGCAATCTATAGTAACATCTGTTCCACTTGGTGCACCAACTAACTGGTTTGGAACCCAAATCATGGGTGAAACTAAAATTAAGTTTTTTGTTTAAGTAACATTATAATTTATCCAACCAAGTTTTCTTCTTACACTCAACGTCTAATATAATTCGTTTCGATACTGATGGTGGTACACCATTAGTAGCAATACATAAATAGGCTCCCATTTCATTTCGACTTACTTTTGTAAGCGGTAGAATTTCGCCATCATATACCATGACTAAAAATAAATACAAATTTATAACAAAATTTAGAAATTATTCCGGCTATTTCATTTTGTTGATTGAATGAATACAAACAAAATTTATTTCAATAATGGCAAGTAATATGTTAAGTGTTAATTGAAGTTTACCGTGCAAGTGTTAACACATAAGCCTAATTTGTTTTGAAAAAGACAGCACCATTTTCTAACTACAGCCTATGATTGTGTTAGAGTTTTGATTTGAATAGCCTCTTTAACAATATTAACAATATTCCATATAAACATATTTCAAGATTTTAGAAAATACCAAATCTGGCACTGAAACAATGATCAAAACATCATAAGGGATTGACAATTACAGAATTTTTTTGTTTATGATGTTAGTGGTGGGTTTGAGATGAAACTTCGCATTTTAGTTGATGTAGCTCATCAAAAAATTTTAGATCCAGGAACCAAGATTTCAGTTAACTCAACGGTAAAACGTATAATTGACCTTTCAGTTCAAATTTTCTGTTATCTAGGATAACTAGGAAGGATTTTCCATCAACTTGAAAACCGGGATATGAACAGCTAGTGAATCATTCCGCTTAACGACTTCTATCGAGACCTCTCGATCTTTTATCATTAGGAGTCTTTTATCTACCAAAATCTCAGGCAGCATCTTCACGGTAGTCTAAAAACGAGTCAAAGACCATCAATCACAAACACTATAACTGTGTCATACAAATATCTCATTATTCATATATAGGATTGCACGATGAGAGTTTGAGGTTATGACTTTGATGTGTCAACGCCATTAAAAATTTTCTTTAATATAGGTATATATAACTGAAGATTCAATCATAAATATTTTCTCATATGATGCTCTTGCACACAATATCGTCGAAAGAAATTTTTGAACATGGCTTGCAAAAAAGAACTTCGTCATATTTTGAAACTGGTTATGGCAAAGAAGCTGATCATGCTATAAGATCATTAATTAAAAGAACAGTGTGATGGCTTACGGAGAAGACATTTTCAAAACCCGTAAACAATGACATACATTCTGTGAAAAAGCGTTTGCCGTCTGAAATATCTACGTTTTCTGATGCAGTTAATGTTGTAATGAAATCACCAATGTGAAATAATCAAGTGGTTGTAACTTTTTTTTGAAAATGATGTTTAAATCGCATATTTTTCCGTACTTGTTTTAAGGATCGTGTAAATAGACAACTTTGATTTTGGAGTAATTAGTTTTTTTGATAGACTGAAAAATCAAATTTTAAGAAAGAAAAACGAATTTTTGTTTTTGGTAAATATAAATTGAAAAATCAGTTTGGAAGTTAGTGTAAAGTGAGGCATATTCGTCATCGGGACACATTCGTCAAAACGTTTCCAAATCTTTTATTCTCATTTTAAAAATCTACCAAAAATAAATCCCGTTACTTTCTAAGAAGTCAATTTATATCTGATTAGTTATATTGATATTTTTAAAAATATCGATTACAATATAATCGACTAAAAAAATAAATCTCAATATCGTCCAAATATATGTATATATTACCCAAAAATATCGATATTTAAAATATCGATAGTCCAAAAATTAGGCAGTAAAAGTTATGCATACATGACATTTTAGTAAAAAAAGTTATTTTTCTATTTTGCGTCTAAAATAAAGTCATTTCGATACCCAAATGCGTATCGAAATGGCTTTCATTACGATACGCAAAAGTTTTGTCTTCCAAGGTTGGTCACATTGGTCATACAAACGTCAGTGAACATTAAAACGAATAATAATGTAAATAAAATTAATAAGAATATCTAAATTATTGTTAAATATTTTAAATAATTAAAATAATTAGTAATACTAACAAAATTTCAAATTGACTATTTTTTAATAAAATACTCATTTTTTAAAATTTCAAGACAAAAAATGCAAAATAGAAAAAATAGTATAAAAAACTCGTTTCATAAGACGTTTTATCGCACTTATTCTATAAAAAACTCCCCGCTGCGCGGGTTGTTTTCTAAACGGATTGCGTGCGATAAAATCGTCGATTATGAAACTAGTTTCTTAATATACTATTATGGTATTGCCACTGGGTTTGTAATAATTCCCACCCACATAAATTGTAGACGACATTGTATCCCATTGTAAGATAGATCCTAACAATTATAGACCAATTGCAATTCTGTCGGTTTTAGCTAAAATATTTGAAAAATATGTTAACTACAATTTAATAGATTATATAAAAGTGTCGCGAATTATTGATGATAAACAGTATGGTTTTTGTAGAAGTCATGCAACAGGTGATCTGTTAGCCTACGTATCCCATCTCTGGAACAAATCGCTGGAAAACCATGGTGAAACATTCAGTATTTCACTTGACATTTCTAAAGCATTCGATAAAGTGTGGCATAAAAATCTCATAGCTAAATTAAAATCTTATGGCATAGACCATCTTACTGTCTCATGGATTCATAGTTTTCTTACAGGTCGCCAATTTCATGTTAATTTAGATGGTATCACATCCAATATTTTCACAACCAATGCTGGGGTTCCCCAAGGTTCTGCACTCTCACCAACCTTGTTTCTTCTATACATTAATGACTTACTTATTTCCACAGTGCACCCAATCCACAGTTTTGCTGATGACAGCACATTGCACGCATCACATGCATCTCCTAAGTTTCGATCTCATACTGCAGTTACCACTGATAGAGAGCTGCTAATTGATTCTATCAACAAAGATCTGGAGCGTATAATGGAATGGGGTGATCGTAATCTCGTTTCATTTAATCCAACCAAAACCAAACTATGCCGTCTTTCACGAACAGAGCGACATAAAAACTTCCCTATTAAAATAAACCATGATGAATCGCGTGAGGTTGAATCAGTTAGACTTCTTGGAGTGGATATTCAAAATAACCTGAAATGGAATAAACATGTGTTCAGCTTCGCTAAATCTGCAATGCAAAAATTAGGATTCTTGAGTCGATGTAAAAAGTATTTCAATCCCGAGGAAATTTTGCTAATCTTCAAGTCCTTTATTCGTCCATGTATGGAGTACTGCTGTCATGTGTAAGGAGGTGCTTGTCAGTCAACAATAAAACGTCTAGACTCTGTACAGATAAAAGCAATACGGTTGATTGGTGATACTGAACTAACGGACCAGCTTGATTCACTCCAGCACAGAAGAAATGTGGCTGAGTTGTCGGCGTCAAATACAAGGCCGAGACAATCGGCGTCAGGTCGTGCAATGCAGCAAATATTTCTGCCTGCCTTCCATTGTTGTTGTCGTCGGTAATTTTGGAAAATTCTAACTACGATTTGTTGTGGACGTTGAAGTCACCGGTAGCGATAACCTACAATTTTGAAATTGTGCTTTAATTTCGTCGACAAGTATGTCAAAAAAAATCGCTAAGCGTGTCAAAAGATTGATTTTCATATATTTTGTTTCCCAATTTTTTTGAGAAACATATTGTGACGATTATGGAATGCGATAGAACACAACACAATGCAACATATTTCGAGAAAATACTCGTTAAAGAAAATAGTTCTACAAAAGAAATATAAAAATCAATAAAAGATAACAACTTAACCAAAGTAAACACGTAATAGGAAGTTTTTGTTTATCTTATAAGAAAGTAAACGTAAAGTAAAGTAAATCTTAATATATGATTTTTTATAGTTTCAATAACACAAAAAATAATTCACTTTAAAAATAAAAAAATAAAACAAAAATGATTTGATTTTTGATTTTTAATTTTTATCTAATTTTTTATTCTACTACGCGTTTCAATCTGATGCAGATCATCGACAGGTAATATTTTGTAGCTCTTAACAAAATATTGCCTGTCGGTGATCTGCATCAGATTGAAACGCGTAGTAGAATAAAAATTTAGATAAAAATTAACAATCAAAAATCAAATCATTTATGTTTTATTTTTTTATTTTTAAAGCGAATTATTTTTGGTGTTATTGTAACTACAAAAAATCGTATATTAAGATGTATAATTCACGTTACTCCGAAATTGTTTTTCATATTAAAGTAAATCTATTAGAGAAAAGGTAAATAACCAAATTGAAAAGAGGTTTGTGTTCTGGAATATTATATATATCTATTCTATATATTAATTTATAGAATATTATCTATATCTATCTAATAATATAATATTGAATATTATCTATATCTATCTATCTAGCCTCTACGAGGCTATTTCATGTAGTATATATAAGAGGTATTGTTAGAGGATAAGATCAGTATAAAATGGTCAGCGGTAGACAAATTATAAAATTTAGCAGGGATATAGGCGAGTTAAAAATTAACAGTGTTATAAGTAGAAAGAAAAAGATTATTATAAGTGAACAGTTAAAATTGATATTGTGAACAATTGTAATAGAATTATAAGTGGTGAAATATTGATAGTACAAGAACAATTAAGGGAAATAAAAGTAGAAGAAATATTTTTATAACAAAATCTTGAACGAATAAAATTATAACGTTTAGAAAATTCATTGGGTTTTAATTTCCTGATTTAGTGATCGAACTAAATAATTGTGACTCGGCTAAGAAACGTCACAATATTATGGGAAACATTACTTCTTTATATAAAACATAAAATTAATTATTTTAGTAACATAAAATATAATTTAACATTAAATATAACACCACTACATGTGTCAGAAAATTTGCATTGTTTTTGTTTAAAAATGTTCATTTTAAGAGAAAATGAGTAACATAGGATATGAAGAAATCTTGATGTTAGATAATCTTGATGTTAGATTATTGTATTATAAGTTTGTCAAAAAATTATTATCAATTATTTCAATTATTTCATTTATTTTTTTACCCAATTTATAAGAAAAATAAATAAAATTAATTATTTATATGACATGAAATGTAATTGAACATGAAATTATTATTTTGAAAATTGCATTATAAGTTTGTCAAAAAATAATGTCAAGTGTGTCAAAAGAATGATTTTCATTTAATTTTTTAGAAAAAATAAAATTAGTTATTTGTATGAAATGAAATGTAATGAACATGATATTATTATTATTCAGAATTTTATTGCATTATAAGTTTGTCAAGTGTGTCAAAAAAAATTATTTCATTTATTTTTTTGCCAATTTTTGGAAAAAACAATTTAGCTGTTTGTATGACGTAAATCTATTGAACATAAACATTTTTGAATTTTTAATAATTTTTGAAATATTTTTGGAATTTTGAAAAAAGTTTGTATTTTTGATTTTGTAATAATTTTTGCAATATTTTTAGAATTTTGGAAAAAGTTTTAAGTTTCGAATTTGTAAGAATTTTTGGAATATTATTAGAATTTAGAAAAAGTTTAAATATTTGATTTTATTCTAATTTTTGAATATTTTTGGAATTTTGAAAACAGTTTCAATTTTTGATTTTGTTATAATTTAAAATTTGAATTTTTGATTATTTCATTTTTACAATATTTTTGGAATTTTGAAAGAAATATGAATTTGTGATTTTGTAATACTTTCTCAAAACGCTAAATGGAGAGGTTTTTGAGTAGTTTGCTGATTGTATCATCTTTTCACTAAATTATGTTTATTTATGATCTGTTATAATTCTCCGGCAACGAATTTATGTTTCGTGTTAGTTTGGTATTAAATTTCTTAACAGAAATAAGAAAATACAGGTACTTTAATAAAGAGTTTTATGTTTGATATACCTCGCTGATCAGTACTAAAAACAATGTGCTCATAAAAGTGTTTTGCTGAAAACTATATCGAATCCTTAACCTAGACCGAAGTCTTGATGTCTCAGAGCCTTAAGATTTCAGCCCCTTCATATTTTAATTATTGAAACTTCAAGCTCCGAGGTGTTTTAGACGCCGTTACTGATGAATTTTCAGACTCCCATGTGCCGTAGATTTTGCAGGAGAGCGCACACAAACAGACAAACACTTTATTTTATTATTATAGATTAAAGCCGATATAAAAGATTGAAATTACAGATAGTTTTACTAAAATATAAACCAACAAGAGAAAAGTCATCAGATGAAAGAAAGATGTTTTCATACGATTTGAAATTGGGTCTAACGCTGATCGAGCCGAAAGTGTGCTAGTAACAGCTTAAAGGTTTGTTAAAAATTTTCAACGAATTGCATCAACAAAACTTTTTTGACTATTTTCTACGACTTCAAATCGAAAAACGAAATAGATCTATGACTCTTAAGTACATGTATCCAAACAACAAAAAAGACTCTTATTCTACGCGAGTAACAAAAATTATTGGTTTCGTATTGTTATGGACAATTTTAGTCACTGATATTGTGGTAACGAATGAATTTAACGGGTTTTAATTTAAAAACTGCATTGACGTATCTTAAACAAAAACGACAAAGTGTGGAAGATGTATGAATTATTGTTAATATCAAAACTATGATGTTAGAGTTAGATAGAACTTTAATGTTTCATACCAGTATTAAGATTATTTGGAAAGGCAACAAGGTTATGGTTTCCAAAATTTTTCTGGAGTCATGTTTTGCCTCTCCCAAATTAACCAGCATTGAGACATCTTAATGATTATTTAGTAAATTTGTGATATAGATACATATATATGTATAAACAATTAAAAATGTGAATACTTTTGAATCGACAAAGAAAATTGTTTACCTTTCTTTTTTCGTTCGACAGTAATCGTTTGTCCATCTTCTCGTCGCCATATTATTTTTGGTGTTGGAAAACCATCAGCACGACATGTCATATTAATACTTTGATTTTCTCTTACAGCAACTGACGATGGTGTGCTTTCGGTATCTAATATATTTGGAGGAACTAAAAAAAAAGCAATCATATAAAAAAAGAAAAACGTTAACTGATATAAACCCACTTACCCACAACTTGTAAATAACCCACTTGACTAATCATAGGATTTGTGTTAACTTGACACATATAATATCCCCTATCATCCTGTTGTGCTTGATTAACATGTAGTAACCATGTATTTGCATTATCATATGAAATACTGTATCTTGGTATTCTTGATATTACATGTCGATGTATTGTCAATATCATCTGTCTATCTATGTGAATCCATGCTACCTTTAGTGAACAAAGTTTGTTATCGTTTACATTTTTATATTTGTATTACGTTTAGTACCTTATATACTCCCAAATGTTCAACTACACATGGTAGATTTGCATCACGACCAACAGCTACAGTTACATTGGGTATTGGTTGAGCGAACCTTGGTTCATCCATCATAACTGAAAAAAAATAATTACAATTAATTTCTTACACATTTTTATATCGATGATCTCAAGTTTATTGATTAGACAAAGGTCGAGGGAGAGCCCAATTCGTTTATTAAAATTTTAAATGTGCAAACGTTTATTACGTTTTTCCAGCATTATTATGGCCCATAAAAAAAATTTGAAAGCCTTTTTGGTTGTTTTTTAATAAAATGTGGTGTGTAGTCGGAATTGCAATATTATGTCCAATTTGTTTATTACTTAAAATGTGGAAAAGCAACTGTTGCATATTTATAAGCTCATAGGAAATGGCGCCCTCAAATTTAATTATGTTGTAACATAATTTATTTAAAAAAAATGATGTACTTCTTTTAATACGAATTGTTGTGTAATAGCAATTAGAATAGTATGTGTCACTGTCACAGCAAAACATAGACAGCTTTTAATATCTAGGTCCCACCATGCGTTATCAAGTATTCTCAAGTGTTGGACCTTTTTAGGGTTCCGTTTTTTATACGGAACACTATTGGTGAGAGTACAACGTGTTTTTCACATTATTTCGATTATCTCGTGAACCATTACTCCGATGAACTTAAAATTTGAGGTGCTTATAAAACTAACCTATCCACACAAGATGGCGGGTTAAAAAATAAATAAAGTTGTGTTCGTTTGTTTTAAGGAGGTACGATGTAAAGCCTTTGAAAACATACATTTTTTAGCGAGACGAGTAGGGTATCATATGAAAGGGCTTCATTTCAGCATTATTTAAAAATATATTATTTAATTTTACACCTCACCATTTTTTGTATAATTTTGAAAAATGACGTTTTCGGGATGTTTTATTGCCCCGATTAACTCCGACCCTACTTCATCGAAAATCTTGAAATATATTTGGAATGATAGAAAATTGAGTAGGTTTTTAATGAAAAATATAGCACTTTTCTATTTCTGCATACACTCATAACTATATTTATTAAAGGGGTGGGAATGTTAAGGGGTAAAAACATCATTTAAAACCAGGTCATGTGGGGTGTCATTTGAAAGAGCACTTGATTTTAGAAATATTGCCATTTTTTTAGAATTTTGCAATGCATAGTTTTTGAATTATTATCAATAAAGTGACACAAAAATTTGTTCCCCCTTGCATTTCGAGCTTAATTAACAGAAAAATTTGAAAAAATTCACAGAGACAGGAAGTTTGATAAACTCTGAACGAAAAATATAGCGAACTCTCAAATAATTATATTTTTGTGTTTTTAAGGGATTGGGGTGGGGAAGGGTGAAAAAAAACTTTTTTGACCCAAGCGAGTGGGGTGTCATTTGAAAGAGAACCAAATTTCAGAAACTTTGCACTTTTTTTTAGAATTTTGTGGTACCCAGTTTTTGAGTTATTCTAAAAAATGTGCAAATTCCAGACCGTTCCCCCCCCCCCCTACGTTTCGACACTGATTGACAGAAAAAATTGAAAAAATTCATAGAGACAGGAAATTTGCTATATTTTAAACGAAAATTATAACGAGCTCTCAAATAATTATATTTCTGTGTGTTTAGGGGATGGGTGTAAGGAGGGTAAAAAAAACTTTTTTTGACCCAAGCGAGTCATTTGAAAGAGCACCAAATTTCCAAAACATTGCAATTTTTTTTAGAATTTTCCGGTACACCGTTTTTGAGGTATTCTAAAAAATGTGCAAATACCAGACCGTTCCTCTACGTTTCGACACTGATTGACAGAAAAAATTGAAAAAATTCATAGGGACAGGAAGTTTGTTATATTTTGAACGAAAATTATAGCGAGCTCTCAAATAATTATATTTCTGTGTGTTTAGGGGATGGGTGTAAGGAGGGTAAAAAAAAACTTTTTTTGACCCAAGCGAGTAAGGTGTCATTTGAAAAAACACCGAATTTCATAATCATTGCAATTGTTTTTAGAATTTTGCGGTACACAGTTTTTGAGTTATTCTAAAAAATGTGTAAATTCCAGACCGTTCCTCCCCCTACGTTTCGACACTGATTGACAGAAAAAATTGAAAAAATTCATAGAGACAGGAAGTTTGCTATATTTTGAACGAAAATTCTAGCGAGCTCTCAAATAATTATATTTCTGTGTGTTTAGGGGATGGGTGTAAGGAGGGTAAAAAAAACTTTTTTTGACCCAAGCGAGTCATTTGAAAGAGCACCAAATTTCCAAAACATTGCAATTTTTTTTAGAATTTTCCGGTACACCGTTTTTGAGGTATTCTAAAAAATGTGCAAATACCAGACCGTTCCTCCCCCTACGTTTCGACACTGATTGACAGAAAAAATTGAAAAAATTCATAGAGACAGGAAGTTTGTTATATTTTGAACGAAAATTATAGCGAGCTCTCAAATAATTACATTTCTGTGTGTTTAGGGGATGGGTGTAAGGAGGGTAAAAAAAAACTTTTTTTGACCCAAGCGAGTAAGGTGTCATTTGAAAAAACACCGAATTTCAAAATCATTGCAATTGTTTTTAGAATTTTCCGGTACACCGTTTTTGAGTTATTCTAAAAAATGTGCAAATTCCAGACCGTTCCCCCCCCCTACGTTTCGACACTGATTGACAGAAAAAATTGAAAAAATTCATAGAGACAGGAAGTTTGTTATATTTTGAGCGAAAATTATAACGAGCTCTCAAATAATTATATTTCTGTGTGTTTAGGGGATGGGTGTAAGGAGGGTAAAAAAAACTTTTTTTGACCCAAGCGAGTCATTTGAAAAAACACCGAATTTCAAAATCATTGCAATTGTTTTTAGAATTTTGCGGTACACAGTTTTTGAGTTATTCTAAAAAATGTGTAAATTCCAGACCGTTCCTCTCCCTACGTTTCGACACTGATTGACAGAAAAAATTGAAAAAATTCATAGAGACAGGAAGTTTGCTATATTTTGAACGAAAATTCTAGCGAACTCTCAAATAATTATATTTCTGTGTGTTTAGGGGTGGGTGTGGGGAGGGCAAAAAAAAACTTTTTTGGAACCAAACGAGTGGGGGTCATTTGGAAGAACACTTAATTTAAGAAACATTGCAACATTTTTTAGAATTCTGCGATGCACAGTTTTTTAGTTATTGATGAAAAAAAGTGCTATTTTAAGTGTATGTATACCACCCTATATTTCGACGCTGATTTATAGAACATATATTCCCAATTTAGACCATCGAAATACTGGTTAAATCTTTCTTTAGTTAACATAAACAGCTATGGATAAGATTTCACCTTAAGTAACATTTTTGATCAATGTAGATGTGATTGACATTTACTATTGACGTTTACGATTAAACATTTATTCTGTTATGCGTCCATAGTCTGACGATATAAAGACTTTACAACATAACTTTATGTCATTTATTTTTGATATTGTGTTCTTTTACATTCACGGAACCCTTGGCGAGCGAATTTTATCCACACTTGTCCGACTTTTGATAATTGGATCGACACTTTTATGGTTTTTCAACTGTTGGATATTTAGACAATAAATCTTATTTTATAATAAAATATAATTATACGCCAATATTTCATAAGAATATGTAGAAATAAAATAGAAGGCTAAAAATTTTTTTTTAAATTTGCAAAAACTTAACTAATTGGATTACTAATAATCCACGTACTTGCTTCGTCAATGATTAAAGTCTACAAATAGAGATAGACATAGAGGCTCATTTTTCCCAGCAAGCAATAGCATAGCGTCACATAGTAAATAAAAATTTATTATAACAAATAAAAAAAATTATACAAATTTATTTCAAATATTTCACATTTTCTAAATATATTGTAACGATTGTGAAGTGCGATATAAAAAAACAAATAATAAACGGATGAATAATATTTATAACGTATAGAAAATTCATTGGTTTAGTTTACTAAATCTAGAGGTCGAACCGTATACAAGCAATGGCCTAGTTGCTCTACATTTCAATATGATAAAAATTAAAAAAATTATGATTAAAGATGAAAACAAAAATAAAATTAATTTGTAAGAAAGAATAATTATAAAATAAAAATCAAAAATAAATATATAAAATATACAAATAAAGTTATAATATATAAATGCTCACTTTTATGGCATTATTTTCAGAAAACTCTTTTATTACCGGTTCGTATTCTAATATATAAGAAATTTCAGATTCAATTGTTATAAGAAAAAAGGTGACTAGTATTTTCCGGCTGTGTTTCACGTGTTTCATTTAATAAGTTTTAATTTAGAAAATATCCTTTTACCGTTAATGGCCGTATCTTGGCTGCTGTAAACAAATTCGGAAAAAATCTTGCATGGTTCGCAAGTATAGAGAGTTTCAAATTTTCAATCGGAGTTAAGTTCATGTTATAAAAGTTTTTGTTGATGTTGTAAAATTTTGAAGTTCTCGCAGTGTTTTATAGCATCAATATCGCTAACATATCAGTATGAGTTCGTCAAAACTAATTCTACATTCTAAATATTCAAAATGTAATGCCTCTCCTAGTTTTTTAATTAAAATATTTAAAGTAATCCATATAAGAATAAATCGTTCTTCTACTGAATTAAAAGCAGAATTAATTGAAAGAAAAAGAAATGTTGTGAAGGATCCATATCTAATATTATATTATCTTATGATTCATATTCTTCTGTACTTGATTTGGATGCAAAATATTCGGTTCGCTCTCTAAGATACCCGCCAGCTTTTTCGCTATTATAATTGCTTCTCTAAAACGTATATTCGCCATTTCGCCCGTAAATAACACACTTTAAAAATGTTACCTTTAACACACACTTGGGTCACGTTGACCCACTAATTTTTTATAGAAATTTCACTAATTTAAAAATTTAAAAACTTTAACACACACTTGGGTCACATTGACCAACTAATTTTTATAGAAATTTCACTAATTTAAAAATGAAAAAAAAAAAAAGATTGCAAAAAATTTAAAAAATATTAAAAAAAGATTGAAAAAAAACCGACAAGAAGAAAATGACTGGGTCACATTGACCCAAGCGTGTTAGTTACGGGTTAAGCAAAGAAATAGATATAATTACATTCAAGTTCAGACTTTGTATCTTTTCAGAAACAACATTAATGTTGAAAAGAAGATCGGTTTACAAAATTAGACTGCAAAGATATTTAAAGCATCGATAAACCGTTTGTCTTCCTTTTGCCTTATATTCGCTAAACATTTAGAATTTCGAAATTATAAGACACTAGAAACGAATGTATTCAATTGAATAGAATGAAAAATTGCGTTGAAAAGGAAGCAAGAATAAAAATAAAACAAAAATTGACACTAAAAATGAATTAAAATAATTGTGATGTTAAGTGTGAATCAGTCATATTTATCAAAAAATAAATTCTTACTGGATAATTTACGACAAATAAATTCTTGTTGGGTAATTTAAACAAAAGTACATTTATTTTTATATGCGGCAAAAACAAGAACTATGACATCCTGTTAATTTTTTTAATGAGTAATATAGTAAGCGTCGCTTTTATTTTAAGTTATGACAGGTTTTATTATTGTAATGACGCGTCATTCGAGTAAAGTAAATTGATGTGAAAACACTGTGCGTCACAATATTCTTAAAGATTATTTAAAAATAACTGTTTATATGTCCAATTAATTGAAAAAATTATCAAATAACTAATCATTTATGTTTCGTATAAAATTTATAATTACATAAAACCATCATTTATGCTGTTTAATATGTGATATTTATGCAACAATGATAAATAAAGTATGGTGTTCATATCAGAAGACTAATTTTATCTGTATATAATATATGTATATGAATCTATATAATAGTTTTAAACTGAACTGAATATCAAGTTGATGTATGAACAGTTGAATTAAATATAAATCTATATTGTTCTAAATAAAAAAATAAAAAATACAAAATTTTTTTTGGATTAAATGTAAAAAAGACAAATGTAAACTCGTCAAAGGAGAAAAACCATTAATTAATCTTAAATTTTATTGGGACATCGAAAACTACTGTAACTCGAATAAAATCGAAAATAAAATCAAAGAACTCGGCGGCAAAAAGAAGAAGCAAAATTTATACCAATTCAATCATTGACGGAAAATTACTTGAACGTATACAGCCGATACACTATAAGTCGATAGTTTTTCAACAAATTTATAATATTTATAAACAAATTTATAATATTTATTATAAAAAACTAAAATATAATCATATAACAAAGGTAAAATTGAAAGTTTGGTCCTTTATAACTTTTGACCCCCTCATTTCCGCCAAATTTTTTTTTCATAATTAGGATGCAGAGGACCTAATCTTTCTATATATCTAAAAATAATCAACTTTTTACTAACGGGGATAAAATAGGATTGTAACAGTATTAGTATTAGTATTAGTATTAGTATTACAATTAGTATTAGTATTAGTATTAGTATTAGTATTAGTATTAGTATTAGTATTAGTATTATATTAGTATTAGTATTAGTATTAGTATTAATATTAGTATTAGTATTAGTATTAGTATTAGTATTAGTATTAGTATTAGTATTGGTATTAGTATTAGCATTAGTATTAGCATTAGTATTAGTATTAGTTATTAGTATTAGTATAGTACTATTATTAGTATTAGAATTAGTATTAGCATTAGTTTTCGATAGATAAACAAGTTTCCGTTCGCATTTTTTACATAAAATAGACCGTTATAAGAGACAAAGTTTGTACGTACAAATTGCTTGTTTCTTTGCAACATAACGTTGTGTTAATGCAAAATTAGTTTTTTTACTTTTTAGTTCGTTACCAAAAAAGTGTGTTTTTAAATCTTTTTTGCTTATGCAATTTTTTTTTCAAGAATAAATTTAGTTCTACTTTTAGATCGTTTTTCTATCGCTCGTCAAATAGTTTTCGGCATGTGTATGTGAATCAAAATCCATTAGTTAATTGAGTGTAAACAAAATAGATTATTATAGTTTCATATATGTAAATTTCATCACAATTTTAATGCATGTAAATAGTTAGTAATAAAAAATTATTTTGTTTAATTTAAAAACGGGGAAACGTTATGTTTTTGTAATGTTCTAATTTATTTGTTGATGTTGGAGCTTAATTATATGAAACAACTATATTTGCTAGTTATCCTAAGCTCTCATTCCTTTCAACTTAATCAAAAGGAATAATTATTGTTCGTACTGTTATATAAAACACTTTATTTTTTTTTATTTTAAATTAAATTATATGATTTTATTTATTTTTGTTTATGTTTAACATGTATATATATATTGATAGGTATCTTAGATGAGACTGCTAAAAAAAATAATTTTAATTCTAAAAATGTAAATGTTGATTTTTTTTATTTCTTTAATAAAAATAAATTTAATAAATTTTAAGGTGGTCCAAATTAAAAAACTAAGAGTAAAACTAATTTCATTGGTTATCATTGGTTATCAATTGTAAAGGGAGTTGAAACAAATTTGAATATAAAGTTAAACAAAATAAGGAAAGGGAAGAAATTATTGAAAGTTTTATTATTAATATTTGGGAATTTCCGAAATTATAAAAAAATGAAAATCTGCATGCCAGATGTTAAATTTATTTTAAGAAAAAGTGGATTTACGTTAATAAAGATTTTAAAATGTTTATGACATATAATAAAAGTAAACTAAAAAAAGGATAACCAACGATTATTTTAAATTTAAAAGAAAAATATTAAATATTTATATAGGGTGAACCTCAACATGCCGGGCCCCTTGAACGATTCTGTTCAAAATAGTAATAAAAATTATAGGATTATTTACATTTTAATTGATTAAATAATTATTATGTATGAAATGTTATTAAGTAATTATTATGATAATTGGTTTAATTGAATTTTTTTTTTATAAAAAATCTTAATACTAGATATTGATTTATAAGCTATGTTTCTATAGGTAACGGTGCTAGCTGCTTTATGCTACGTTTGTATTGTCCATTTGGAGTTTTAACTGTCACGACTCGAACGATACCATCATTCCCAGGATGAATTTCAATAATTTTTCCTAGTTTCCACCGCATAGGAGGTAAATTATCTTCCTTTAATAAAACAATTGTTTCAGTTTTTATGTTATCTGTAGCTCCAGTGTGCCATTTTTTTCGAACAGTAAGTTCATGAAGGTATTCCTTGCTCCAGCGTGACCAAAAATGTTGCTTTAATTGTTGAACGTGTTGCCAAGATGATAATCTTGGTGATGGAACATCTGAAAAGTTGCTCTCAGGCAAATTTGTTAACGAATCGCCGATTAAAAAGTGACCTGGTGTTAAAACTAATGACTTGATCATTAGGATCTGATGACATGGGAGTTAATGGACGGGAATTTAAAATAGCTTCAATTTCATTAATATAGGTCATTAATGTTTCAAATGTCAAAAGTGTGTCCCCGATTACGCGAGTTACATGGTGTTTAAATGACTTCACTGCAGCTTCCCAGAGACCACCAAAGTTGGGTGAACGTGGTGGAATAAAATGCCATGTAATATTTTCATTTGCTAACATGTTTGAAATTGTAGAAGTTTGATCATTCGTTTTTAAAAATTTACTAATTTCGTCTAGCTCTCGTTTAGCACCAACAAAATTAGTGGCATTATCAGAATAAAGATCTGAAGATTTGCCTCTTCGTGCAAAGAATCTACGTAGTGCTGCTAGAAATGCCTCTGCTGTCAGGTCTTGAACTAATTCAATATGTATTGCCTTAGTGGCAAAACACACAAAAATTGCAGCGTATATTTTAACTTTATTGCGGTTGCGAAATCGTTTTTCTTTTATGTAAAATGGACCAGAAGTCTATGCCCGTTTGTAAAAATGGTCGTTTAAACACTAAGCGGTTCTTTGGTAAATTTCCCATTTTGTATTGTGTGATTGGTGGTTTAGCACGAAAACAAAGAATACATTTATGTATAATAGATTTTACAGCATTACGACCATTAATGATCCAAAATGATGAACGTATTGCACAAAGGGTAGCTTGAGCGCCACTGTGTTTATTTTTTATATGAGTTTCACGAATAATTAGATTTGTTACGTAATGATTAGATGGAAGTAAAATAGGATGCTTTTGGTTATAAGTCAGTTCTGATAGTCTTAACCGACCGCCTACACGTAGTACACCGTCTGTGTCGATAAATGGAGAGAGTGGAGCCAGCTTCCCGGTATAGCATTTATTTGATTTAAGTAAATGAATTTCTCGTTGAAATTCATCATATTGTATAATTTTTATAATGGTTGTTGAAGAAGCTTGCAATTCATTAACACAGAGAGGTCCGATTATTTTTTGTTTTCGACATTTGATATTGATAAATCTAATTACGTATGCTATTATTCGCTTTAAAGTTTTAAATGAAGAATAACGTTTAAAGTCAATAGGAAGATCTGGTTTTGGTATGCACGAGAGCACAAAGGTTTCACGTAGTTCTAGTAGGTCGATTGGAGTCATATTGCATTTTGGCCACTGTGTTTGACGTTCAATAAGCCAATTGGGATCGTTTATCCAAAATTGGTTTAAATAAAGTTCAGAAGGAAAAAGTCCACGAGAAATCATATCAGCTGGATTATGTTTTGTTGAAACATGTCCCCACGTAGCGTTATATTTAACGTTTTGTATTTCAGAAATACGATTTCTAACAAATGTTTTAAGTGAATTGGATGGTGTTTTTATCCAATGTAAAACAATAGTAGAGTCGCTCCAAAGATATATGTCATCAAATTTTATATTTTTTAATGCTTGTAATGTGACTTCAACGAGATTTGAAAGAAGATGAGCAGCACAAAGTTCTAGTCGCGGTATAGAACGAGATTTCAATGGCGCTACACGAGATTTGGAGTTTAAAATAACAGAAGTACAATGACCATAGTTGTCTTCGGAACGAATATATAGACATGCACCATATGCGCGTTCACTTGCATCAGAAAATCCATGAAGTTGTAAGGTTGTTCGTTCGCTCAATATTGTTCTCCGTGGTATTGACATTTTCTCTAACAATGGTAATTCAGATCGATATTGCATCCAGAAAGTATAAAGGTCAGCGGGAATGGATTCGTCCCATTCAAGTTTAAGCTGCCATAAAGTTTGCATTAGTATTTTTGCTTTAACGATAGTGGGGCCAACTAGACCCAAAGGGTCAAATAAGCGGGCAATTTCTGAAAGGATTATTCGTTTAGTGATCTTAGTAGTAATACAGTCTAAATTAACTGTATAACAAATTAAATCTTTTTTAGGATTCCATTGAATGCCTAATGTTTTTATATTTTCATCAAGATCTAATTTAATATATTTGTCATCAGATTTATCAACAAGATCGTTAGTAAGTTTTGGCTCGTTAGAAGACCATTGACGTAAATTTATACCAGCAGTTTTCGTCACAGCAATTAATTCATTTCTAATCAACAAGGCTTCATCAAAAGTTTCAGCACCTGTTAGTAAATCGTCTACGTAAAAATCTTCGTAGAGGATACGAGCAGCAACTGGATAATTAACCCTTTCATCGTCGGCTAGTTTATGTAGAATTTTCGCAGATAAATAAGAAGAAGGGGCTTGGCCATATGTAACGGTATTTAATTGAAAAACTTGAACTGGCGTTTCGCTAGAGTATCTCCATAATATTTTTTGGTATATTCTATGTTCTGGATGAACTATAATTTGTCTATACATTTTTTCAGCGTCAGCTGTTAAAACATAGACGTGTACTCGAAATCGTAAGGTTAGAAAAAATAAGTCATCCTGAACCTTGGGCCCAACTAACAAAACGTCATTTAGTGAAATGCCAGTGGTTGTCTTGGCAGATGCGTCAAAAACCACACGTATTTTTGTTGTTAAACTGGAAGCTTTGAATACGGCGTGATGAGGCAAATAGTAACCTTCGTTTGTGTTATGATTTTCGCAAAGTGACATGTGGTTTAACTTTTCGTATTCTCGCATAAAATCAACGTATTGCTTCCACTGTTTGGGCTTATCAACAAAGGAACGCTCTAAAGATAAAAATCGTCTCAATGCCGAATTATATGAATTTCCAAGGTTTGGTTTGTTAGTACTAAAAGGCAGTTTTACTATGAATTTACCAGTTATTTCATCACGTTTAGTATGTTGTGCAAAATGAGATTCACACTCTTGATCTTCAACCGATAAAAGTTTTTTGTTAGGGCCTTCTTCAATCTCCCAAAACCTAGTAATATTTGTATTTAAAATGTTTAATGAAATGTTACACATAACTGGTTCTTGAGGATCTTCGTTTAGAATCCTACCAGATATTATCCAACCAAGTTGAGTTTTTTGCAAAACCGCGGAAGGTTTAGCTATTGCAATTTGACCGATGGAAAGTAAATTATAAAATATCTCAGCGCCCAGTAGAGCATCGATATCGCGTGGTTTATCAAATTCTGGATCAGCAAGAGTTATATTGGTTGGAATGGTTAACTGATTTTTGCATAGCTGAATAGATGGCAATCGACCAGTAATTTTTGGAATAATGAGAAAATTAAGCTCTTTAGTATATCGTGTGCTTCTTGAAATAATTTTAGCCACTATAGATTTAGAGATATTGGTTTGAATTTGATGAATGCCGATTACAGGTACATTAATTTGTGTTTGAGGAAGTTTTAGAATAGAAGCAAAGCGCTCAGTTATAAAATTTGATTGAGAACCAGAATCTAGCAGTATTCGACATTCGTGAGAATTGTTGTCTTTGTCAAGTATATTTATAATTGCTGTGGAAAGTAGAACTTGTGATGGTACGTTAGCATATAATTTAGCGAAATTTGACACAACGGTATTTTCAGGTTCGTGATGAAGAAGTGTATGATGCCTTTTATGGCAGGTTTTACATCTCGATAGAGATTGACATGTAGAAACCGTATGATTTGAACGAAAACAATTAATACAAAGCCTGGCGTTTTTTATTAAATCAAAACGCTCACTTGAGGTTTTATTTTCGAATGTATCACAAGCTGATGTATAATGAGGACCTTTACACAGATTACATGCTATTGGGAGCTTTGTAGAGTTTTCAGTTGAAGTTAAGGTAGTATGAGAATTTTTAAAATTTGGAATTTTGCGTTTAGCAAGAGAGGGACCTGCATGATTTGGTTTTTTTTCACTATCTTCTTCTAAAACGCGTTGTCTTTCATGTAAAAACTATAACAACTCATGCATGGATGGAAATTCAATTTTTTGATTAAGTTCTTTCCATTTACGACGGGTTTCTTCATCTAATTTTGATGTTATAGCGTAAACTGGAAATGCTTCTAGAAAAGGTTTATTTAAGGCTTCCAAGGCACAATAATGTTTAGTCGCAACATCAATAATTTCACAAATCGATTTTTCCGTTGCTTTTGTACAATGAGGTATTTCAAAGATTGCTTTTATTCGTTTGTTAGCAGCGGCAACGGGATTGTCAAAACTTTTTTCCAAAATAGACCAAGCTAAATTATAATGACGATCTGTTGTTTCAATAGATTCTATTTTAAAAAGTGCCTTTCCGGTTAAGCAAGATTTTAAATACATCAGTTTTTCAGAGTCTCGTAATCTTGAATTATTATGAATTGATGCTTTGAATGAATCGGCGAAACTTGGCCAGTTTTCACAAGTGTTATTAAATTTGGGTAACTGCATAGTTGGCATTTTTACATGCGAAATTGAAAGTTCGTTTGAAGAATGAATATTAGAACTTGAAGTTGGATCTACTGTATTTGAGATTAAAGGTGGCGTTAAATTTTCGTCTTCAACGCCGACTGGAATCGATATTGTATTTGTACTATCGGGTTTATGGTTATTTAAGAAAGTTTCAGCCTTCGATGTGTACTCATAGAAGGCGTCTGAAAATATAGTACGTTCTGTTATCTGTCCGTCCAATTCATTTTCCCTACATAACAAATCTAATTCGTCTTGAACACGTTCATATTTCTCGAAGTCTTTATAAATTGAATCTGTTCTTTTTTTTAATTGAAGAATGTCGTCACATTTTGATATGTCATCAACAAACTTTTTAAACCGCGTGAGTTTGCCTTTTAAAACACCACGTTGTTTAACGAAATGGGAAATACTTTTGACATCTTCACTAGAACGTTCGATTAATGAAATGTCAGACATTTTAACACGATTTTAACACGAGTAGAAATTAAAATAAAGGTATAAAAAACGGCAATTTTTTAACAAATAAAATAGAGAGACTTACCACCTTTGATAATTTCTTGTAAAATATGTAGTTTTTTCGTCAACTATATGTGGTTGGTTCCTCCAATTAAACGTAATGTAATGTTGAATGTAATTGTTTGTCACTTCTTTGAAAAACTGCGTTTCGTTGCAGATTTTTCTTTTATTCACAATAATATTTTTAAAAACACTTTGCTGCGTTGCGTTGCAGGCTTTTAATATATATGTATACATGTGTAATTATAATTTTAGATTGTTTTTATGTTTCACTGCAAATTGTACATTTTATCACACACTTTGTTTTATATTATTTTTTTTATATTGAATTATTATTTTTTATATTATGATTAACGTTGCGTTACGTTGCAAGTTAATACGATAGTCTCAAATCCGTATTGTTGAATCCGGCTCGAAGGACCAATGTTGATGTTGGAGCTTAATTATATGAAACAACTATATTTGCTAGTTATCCTAAGCTCTCATTCCTTTCAACTTAATCAAAAGGAATAATTATTGTTCGTACTGTTATATAAAACACTTTATTTTTTTTTTATTTTAAATTAAATTATATGATTTTATTTATTTTTGTTTATGTTTAACATGTATATATATATTGATAGGTATCTTAGATGAGACTGCTAAAAAAAATAATTTTAATTCTAAAAATGTAAATGTTGATTTTTTTTATTTCTTTAATAAAAATAAATTTAATAAATTTTAAGGTGGTCCAAATTAAAAAACTAAGAGTAAAACTAATTTCATTGGTTATCATTGGTTATCAATTGTAAAGGGAGTTGAAACAAATATGAATATAAAGTTAAACAAAATAAGGAAAGGGAAGAAATTATTGAAAGTTTTATTATTAATATTTGGGAATTTCCGAAATTATAAAAAAATGAAAATCTGCATGCCAGATGTTAAATTTATTTTAAGAAAAAGTGGATTTTACGTTAATAAAGATTTTAAAATGTTTATGACATATAATAAAAGTAAACTAAAAAAAGGATAACCAACGATTATTTTGAATTTAAAAGAAAAATATTAAATATTTATATAGGGTGAACCTCAACATTATTATTTATTTCTAATGATTGAATTGTATAAGTTGATTTCGAAAAAATGTACTAATTAATTAAAGTTACATTTTGATTTAAATTTTTGGTAAATACTGAAAGATCAGTAGTTATATTTAAGCCGTCGTATAGTCAATTAATAAATTAATTTAAAGCCTTCTATAGTGACAAACAAATTTTCTTTGTTTTGGTAGTGCCAAAGGCTTTATTCTTTGATCTTTCGATATATGGGAGTAGTTCAGTTTATTAACGAATCTGCGATCTGTTAATCGGTTCCTTTAAATCTTTTAGAATTTGACTGGCTTACAATGTTCCTAGCTAATTTTACTAATTTAATTTTTTACTTATTTACTTACAAGAAAATTGGATTTTAATAAAATTTATAATAACTTGACATGTGTTTGTTGAGAAATAGCTACTCCGTTTAATTATGAGTAGTTATTGTTTGATTAAAGTAAACGTAACATGAGTTGATTTATTTGTGTTCTTTTTTTTCACCATTTATTAATCAGTTATATTCTATTGATTTCGTAATTCCTGGAAACAGTTTGAGGAAAATAGATGTGTTGTGTTGTTTTGACACATGTAATAATTCCTATCACGCAACATATTTTCTTTTAAAAAAAATCAAACTGAAAAACTAGTGTACTAAAAACTAACTAGTGTATAGGTGGTTAATAACTAAAGATGTTGATCTTTCCATATATATTCTGTTTACAATCTATGGAGCCTACTAACCCCCTTTTCCAATACATTTTATTTTATTTTGGTTGTTTTAGCGAAAAACTACTTTCATTTAAACATTTTCAATGAATTCTTAAGCTTTTATGTTGGGTTTATATTCTGTGAGACTCAATATTACTTTTAAATTGATTTCATCTTATCTTCTTTGCTTTCGATTGAAAAACTTTTTTGTTTAATAACAAAATTTTCAATATTGAGCTTTTAGTTCAACAGATCAGCTTTTTAAAACTATATAATATCTAAAAATACTAAATTAAAGTAAAAATTTAAGGACATTGAAAGAAAAAGAACTCAGCAAAATAATTCGACAAAAATATATTAGAAAAATAAAAATATAAGCAAACATGGCAGATGTTTACAATAAATCTAAAGGTCTATAGCTCGATACAAAAACCCTTTCAATTTTTTTTTTTCACTTAAATTAAAAAAGTCCAGATGTTATTTTTCATTTATTTTTTAAGCATGTCCATGCATCTTTTCGTGATTTGTAGGCAAAGTGATACAAAAAAATTCTACAATAGAGAAAAACGTAAACAAAAATCTGTTTTATTTCTTATATTTTGAAATATATAAATTTAAAAGGACTATATATGTATACAGTATATCCGTGTAACAAAATAACAAAAATATCAAATTTATTATGCTAATTTTCCACTCAATTTTCTCATATTTTTTCACCTCGTCCACAAAAACAAAAGCATAACATTAAGGAAATGATTTTATTTTTATTTTATGTTCACTGTTTCTGAAAAAAAAAAAACTTATGTAACACTGATCTCGAAACAGAAGTACCTCAAACTAATCTAATAAATAAGATTTACTGAGAAGAAGAAAAATAACAAACTCTTTGTGGTTCCACAACTCATTTGATGCATTAAGCTTTGTTGTTGTTCTCTAGCTTCAAACTTGCGGTTTAAAGTTTTGATTTATGTTTTTGATTTATTATTTTCAATCTTTATGAAGAGAGAAATTTTTTTTAAACAAAAGTTTTATATATCATCATACAGAAACATTTAATGAACGACATGAAATGGAATTAAAAGAAAACTAGGGTTATGTTGCAATTTTTCCAAATTATTTAAGATAAAATATGTCTATGATTATTTATCATCAATCTTCTGCCAAGTCGAACGTTACAACATTAATATTCAGTGCAAGAAGTATCAATCTATTACCTTTACGTTAAAATAAAACATAACACTAGGATTGAAACTATACAGCGATGGAGTTGTACACGTAAATAAACGAATGGAAATAAACTTGAAAAAAAAGCTCTAAAGAGAGAATTATTTTTTGCTGTTGTGTATTTATATATGCGAAACGTGACCTCAATTTTTTATCTGATATTTTTTTAAAAATGTTTTTTTACATATAGCAACTACTCTCGTTTCTCTTAAACTTAAAAGAAAGCATACATTTTTGGGCTATAAATATATAGAAACAATTTTCATTACATTTCGAGCAGTATAAAATATTTCTATATTTATGAGCTTTATACCTTTAGATGGTTTTTTTTTTGACTTAAATGTAATTGAAAAATTTGAAAAAAACTTAAGGTTCCGATTGACAACATCAGTAAATCAAGAGACGTTATAAGAAATTTGAAAATCTTTATTCGTTCGAATTTAAAAACATGTTTAAAAAATTTGTTACACTTCTCATATAATATATGTTTTACTAAGTCATACTATTGATTTAATGTACTGAAGTAACCAATTAGCCTTTGCAATATCATCTCATTTATAACTGTATCGTATGCATAACAAAAAAAAGTCTTTTTAAAATTAATGTTTATTTCAATGTTGTGCAGTCCCTGGATTGGTTCTAAATGATTTTTTACATTAATTTTATTTTATTTTATATTATAAAAACCTTTTAATAGCTAGATCTTCACCATGCGCTTTATAAGGTGTCGATAAAGGTGTTTAGTTTCGGTAAATAATTTTACTTATGAGCAATTTCACGAAGATTCAACATCGTTTTGACTTGACCCCTTTTAATTTTGATTATTTTTTGTTTATAGATAGTCTTTGATAAATAAAAAATACAAGTTCTCTTAGAATTTTTTTTTTCGACCAGGGGTCTTCACAGGGTGCCCCTCAATTTTTGCTATTTTGTGATGTGAGTGCATTTTGACGAGCGATTGTAGAAAAACTACTGAATCGATTTTCATAAATGATATGTCGTTGAATAGGTATTAGAACAAAGTTTTTAAAAATGTACACTGTTAATTTTTTGAAATAATTTTTAACGGTGTAACATAAGAAAAAAACGATGTAATTGAAAAAAAGGTGGCATAGCCTTTTTTTTTTTTTTTTTTTTTTTTAAACTAAATTGAAGCTTATTTTATATCTAACAACTTGTGAAAGTTTAGGACTAGCGTCATTTTTTGTTTCAGAGATAAAATTCGTTGTGCATATGACTGTCGGGAATCAGTTTTTTTTGTTCTGAAGGAAAATTATAAAAATGGCGATTTTTAGATTCAGATTTTTTTTTTATGTTAAATATGAAATATTTTACTATTAAATGAACTTTTTAAAAAGCAATTTCAGTCAAGTTCAGCAAAATTTTGCGACATTTTGACTCGACCCTTTTTAATTTGGTTTATTTTTAGTTTATAGATAGCCTTTGATAAATGAAAAATACGGCTTCAAGTAGAATTTTTTTAAATATAGACCAAAATAAACCAAATTAAAATGGGTCGAGTCAAAATGTCGCAAAAGTTTGCTGAACTTGACTGAAATTGCTTTTTAAAAAGTTCATTTAATAATAAAATATTTCATATTTAACATAAAAAAAAAATCTGAATCTAAAAATCGCCATTTTTATAATTTTCCTTCAGAACAAAAAAAACTGATTCCCGACAGTCATATGCACAACGAATTTTCTCTCTAAAACAAAAAATGACGCTAGTCCTAAGCTTTCACAAGTTGTTAGATATAAAATAAGCTTCAATTTAGTTTAAAAAAAAAAAAAAAAAAGGCTATGCCATCTTTTTTTCAATTACATCGTTTTTTTCTTATGTTACACCGTTAAAAATTATTTCAAAAAATTAACAGTGTACATTTTTAAAAACTTTGTTCTAATACCTATTCAACGACATATCATTTATGAAAATCGATTCAGTAGTTTTTCTACAATCGCTCGTCAAAATGCACTCACATCACAAAATAGCAAAAATTGAGGGGCACCCTGTGAAGACCCCTGGTCGAAAAAAAAAATTCTAAGAGAACTTGTATTTTTTATTTATCAAAGACTATCTATAAACAAAAAATAATCAAAATTAAAAGGGGTCAAGTCAAAACGATGTTGAATCTTCGTGAAATTGCTCTTATATATACTTAGGGCTTTAATTCTTCTGTATAATGTCAATAACTTTGATGAATCGACTTAGACACTTTAAAAACTTTTTAAATTTTTTCCAAATATTTTCGGTTTCTATGAAAACTTCCTCAGGGAAATATTTATTTCTATTATTAGTAATAGAAATAAATATTTCCCTGAGGAAGGTTTCATAGAAACCGAAAATATTTTGAAAAAATTAAAAAAGTTTTTAAAGTGTCTAAGTCGATTCATCACAGTTATTGAAACAACACTTTAAGTAGTTCATAAACAATCTTCAAGTATAATGTCAAGTCAGTGCAACAAAGTCAAATTGCAAAAGTATGACTTTACATTAAATTTGCGTGCAAAATATGGTTAACAATATTTTTGAAGTATGGCGCATTCAATTTCATGTGACCACTGTTTATGGTTTTATTTATAAAAGCAAAAGAGATAAGCAAAAGTGAAACAATAATGTGGGGAATTAAGCTTCGAGTCAAATTTTGATCGTCAACATTGAAAATAACATGTTCTATTTAAAAGTCGATATGAGGCTGTTTCAATCTTGTCGTGAGAGAGAACATGGCGAGTCGAACCCTGTGATTATTTTAACAGCTATACAGGTTAACACGATGTAGTTGAGGCAACCACACGTTATGTTTATGTGAAAGTTAAATTAAAAAGAAAGAAAAAAAGACAATTTTTGGTTTCGGTATCGTTGAAAATTTAATTTTTAAAAAATTAAAACTAACAGGTTTCATGTAAATTTTCAGATTCTTGCTAAACATACATCTGTCTCACTCTATTCCACGGAAAACATACATAGAAATTTGACAAATAAAAAACAACTATGTACGTTTATTTATTGATTAAATGAAAGCATTCGATTGTGTTACCTTTGATATTCTTAAAAAAAAGTTATTGCAATGAAAATCGGGATAGCAGGAAAAGCTTCGAAACTGCTTTGCTACTACCTAAAATATCATCTAAAATACTTTCAATTAAGCGATATTCAATCGAATAAACTTAAGTAATATATGAGTGCCGCAAGGATCGATTTTGGGGCCAATGCTTTTCCTTATTTATATGACCGATATTTACAAGCTGGAATGCTTTGGAAAACGGTAGTTGTTTCCCGACGACATAGTTGTAAACAACGGATCACCCAGTAATGAAAAACTTATGAGTAAAATGGAGTTAAATTTGTTGGTTGTATCTAATTGACAAATTTCCCATAGATAACACACAATAAAGTAATAAATAAGCAAACCCACGTTTATTACTTATAATCGAGGCACATCTTCCATCCAGAATAATCCTTACTTGTATGACTAGAAAATTTCTAAATCGGATTCAATAGGTTATTTCCGGCTTACTATTGATTCTAATATAACCCGGTCATGCCCTGTTGAGAAAATTAAATCAAAAAAAGAAGTTCTTTCGGGATTGAGCCCTGTGGCGTGATTTAAAATTTAACCTTAACGACATATTACTAAACATCTATTTTGCACACATTTCAATCGCATCTGTTATATTTAATCGTAAATTAGCCACTACTTCTACCAAGTTAAAAGAAATCTAAGCCGTTCAAAACAAAGCTCTAAAATTCTTATATAGCCTGCTGCTCTTATATCCTAAAAACTAACTATATTCGGAAAACTTTCTGCCTCTATTGAAACTGATCGATTTTGCATATATGCTTTTTATAAATAAAGCAATTCATGGTTTAACTATTTTTTTAACTTTCGGATATGGGATGCTATTGTTTTTGGGTCGATTTTCAAAATCGGAATTTTTATGATATCTTTACGTTTTATGACCTCCTGAAGCGGTTTAGACTATTTTTAGCTGGCAGTCTGTATGTGTGTGTGTGTGTAAGTATCGCTGTCTTTGGATTAATTTTTGCCCAACGTTTTCTCAACAACGGATGGCTCGATTTTAACGTAGGTGGTTGTAAGCGATGTATCTTGGCGTAACTTAGAGCCCAGTTCTTTTCTAGCGAAACTAAATCATTCGTTTTTTAGTGGTTTCCAAAAAACTGAAAATCATCTCAAGCAAATATCATGAGATTAAATAATGCTATCAAGGTCATGAAGCTACCATATTGTTTGTCATCATGTCAGCCATTTATATAATGAATATTGTATAAACAATTGATATCTAAGTTTTTGAAATTTTTAACAAAATGTGAAAAAACTACGTGTTATTTTCTTTATGCAAACGCATGATATCTGGATGAAACTTTGGTATGTAAATGAGCTGCAAACGCATCCGGGTTTACTTGAATATCAAAAACCTGAGTGTTTTTCTAAATTTGACAAAAAAGCCAGAGGTTCGAGAGTAAATTGCTTGGTCAACTGTTTTGAATTCATTAACCTTTTCGCAATGATATTAATTCTGAAATAAAATTGTAGTTTTATCTAAATAAAAACGCAAGAGAAATTACTGTTTTAACTACACTTTATTATATTATGTGTTAATGCTTTAATTTATATTTGACAACTGAACAAGCTTTGCAATGAAGTTATACATATAAGAAACAATGATAGAAAAAGTATTACCAGCGTTAAAGATTTTATAATGTACTTTCAGCAAACTGTTTATTAACTTCCCGATGTGAGCAGTTATTGTTTTTGTGTTGATTTTCGAAATCGGAATTTTTATGATTTTCTTACGTTTCAAGACCTCCTGAAGCTGTTTAGGCTATTTTTTGCTAGCAGTATGTCTCTCTGTGTGTATGTGCGTGTTTATCGTCGTATGTGGACAACAATTTGTTCAACGATTTTTCAACAACGGATGATCCGATTTCAACATCAATGGTCACAGTCGATATATCTTGACGTAACTGCAGCCCAGTTCTTTTCTAACGAAATCAGTTCATTTGTTTTCTATAGTGGTTTCCAAAAAACTGAAAATCATCTCTTATGCAAATATTACGAGAATAAATAATGCTATCAAGACCATTTCCTGTTTGCGGGGTATTATATATAAAACGGAAAAGCGGGTAAAAACTTGGAGAGTGTGGGATTTTTTACATTTAATAGTAGAAGCTTTTTAAATTAAAACTTATTTTGAAATGGTTGCGCCAACCAATTGTTTACCAGTCTTCAGAAAGATGTCGATCACCTGATAATTTTACTTAAATGCATCGGCTTGAGTATTGTCAAATTCGCAATGAAATTTCAGCCTTCTGATGTTGAAATATCACAATTTCAGCCTTCTGATGTTCGAAAACCCCAAAACACCACCATGTTATTTGAATTTCAAGAATATTTTAACCCTGTGAAACGAAAATAAAATCACCTGGAACTACAAGTTGGCTCTCTATACATGCATTTTAAACATATTAAAAAAATTGGGATGTTTGGCATCGCTATTTTATTTCTGGGCAGTTGCTTTCGTTTCGAAAAAGAGCTATTACAATTAAAAATTTTTTTGACATATTAACTTCTTTTAAAAAATTTCCTTCTCAATTTTAATAGATTTAAATTTAATGCTCCATTTTATACCAATACTATCTTATTCCACAAGTTGTATGAAAAGTCGAAACAATAGTAATTTATTGTGTAAGTGTTTAATGCAATATTTAATTTTTCAAGGAGAATTACAAATTATTATAACAAATTTTTGAGATATTACAAATTTTGATTATTACAAATTTTTGAGATATTAAAATTCATTAAACACGAACCCAATACAAAGTTTTATCCTTCCGATAGAGTAACGTTTATAAATTGAAATTGAATTATTTTAAAATTTGTTGATAAAACAAGTATAAAACGAATAAAGAAAAGCAATGAATTTTATTATATATTTTTGAATAATTAATTTCAAACAATTAAATAAATTTCATTCAATTTCGATATCTATTTAATTATTTGGTATTTTACAAATGAAAAGACTTGCAATGAGAAACCAAAAAACAATCTTTTGGGAATATAGTTTAATTTAATTATAGTAGTCTTTGCCTTTTTTAATATTCGAGAGAGGAACATGCGCTTCAGTTTGAATTATTGTATTTGTATTTTACATAACTGTATTTTATATAACCAGAGCGAAAATGTTTGCTTTTGATTTTTTTATAAAATGCAATCAACTGTTTATAAAATACAATAATCAAATTTATTTCAGCATTCAATACAATCAAATAATTGTTTTATTGTGTTCCGCCACATTCGCGGTACAGAATAAAATTAACAAATGTATGTTTTATTCTATTAAGACTTATAACGTACACAAATATAGTCGTAAAAAACAGAAATACATCTATGTTTATAGATGTTGTAAGGATAAATCGCTACCTTGGAAAAATACCGGCACAACAAAAAAATTATGAATATTGACTTTTCTGCATAAAATGATCGTAATATCATCAAATTTTTATGTGGTAAAGTGTCACAATTTAACCTCACTCATAAAAGCCGTAGGTGCAACTTATGTCGCTATTCAAAATTCGAATCTTTTCATATTATTCGCTGTAACAACGTCACATTTTCATTTCAAATGATTAAATTTATGTGTATATTTTTATTGAAAGCTTAGTGTGAATTTCTGAGGGATTTTTTCCTTAAAGAAACGTGAAAGTTTGAAAATATTATGACTCAATATAACCACTAATTATGCAAACAGATGCTTCTTAGTTTACGGAAAACGAATGTTTAACAGATGTTTAAAAGGAAAACTTCCGCATCCAAAAATTAAATTAAAATTAAAAAAAACATTTAAAAAACACACTTTTATTGAAAACGAACTAAAAACTAAAAAATAAATTTTGCATTGACAGAACACGATGTTCCAAAGAAACACACGTTATGTTCAACGTTAAATCTTTTATTAATAACTATGTTTGCTTACCAACTGTAATAAGCAAATAAATATTTAAATATCTTTTTAAACAATTTAACACAGATGGTAAAATTAGATGTACAGACTAGAATACTATTTAACTAGAAGTTTTGTTAGATAAATAATTTTCCGTTACAGTTTTTTACAAAAAATAAAAGTGGGTCGCAGTCAGCGTATTGAACGTATTACATCACATTTTGTATTATAAGTAATTTTAATACTTTAAAATAGTTGGATTAAGTTTGAGTATTTATACTTACTGCATAATTAAGATTTAGAATTAGCACATTTTCTACATATTTTTTGCCTTTCTATATTCACTACGCCACCCACTTTAATTTTTTGTAAAAAACTGTAACGGAAAATTATTTATCTAACAAAACTTCTAGTTAAATAGTATTCTAGTCTGTACATCTAATTTTGCCATCTTTGTTAAATTGTTTAAAAAGGTATTTAAATATTTATTTCCTTATTACAGTTTGAAAGCAAACATAGTTATTAATAAAAGATTTAACGTTTGAACATAACGTGTGTTTCTTTGGAACATCGTGTTCTGTCAATGCAAAATTTATTTTTTAGTTTTTAGTTCATTTTCAATAAAAGTGTGTTTTTAAATTTTTTTTATTTTATAGTTTTTAGTCATATACATTTTTGAGTCAGTTTTTTGAATTTTATTTTACTTCAAAATAAGCTTAATATCACAGTAAATACATCTTAAGTAAAACCAGTAATTAAATGACTTACCTAAAATTTAATCTTCTTTTCAAATTGAATAAATTCTTATATAAAATATGCCATATCCGTTTTACTGCATAAACATAAACAACAAACGTTTGCTATAAATTATAATGTTTACTTACGTTTGCTAATAATCAGTCTCCACCAAACATTTTCTTAAAACAAATGGTAGGTAACGATCTTATATCCACATAATTTACAGAATTTGTGCAAGGGTAAAACACAATTTGTGTCTGTCAATTTTAAAATTTGTGCAATTTGTGGAAGGGTTATAAAAACAGCATTTGTGCAAGCAAAACTTCAAATTAAATTTGAAACATCATACATGTACAAAAATTAAATAAATTTAAACTAATTTCAGACTAACTTACACAAAATATATGGAAATTGTTAAAAAAATTATATTAGCTGTGAATTATAAATAAATTAACAACATTTAGCACCAATTTTAATTTGTTTTTGTTTACATAACCTAAATAACTTATTTATTTTGACATAACATGCGTTAAAATAAACCCGCACAAACAATTTTTTTCTGCCATAAGAAATATTTTTGTTTAAAAAACAATCAGGCTTAGCATTAGGAGGGTTTTGACAAATACAATACAACTTTTCTTTTAACTTGCTGCCGCGCATTCTATTAACTGAAATAAAGATATAAATAACGATTATTACTCAAACGAATCGTGAATGAAAGACTTTTTTTCCCCCAAAACATATGAACGTTGTGATCAGCTGATTTGTGTAACGAAAAACTTCAAATAATTGTTATTTCTCTCAAATCAAGATTGTTTTGTGTTGTTTTTAGGTTGTTTTCACTATAGTTGCTTTATTATCATTTTTGCAATAAAATTTCGTACATAATAACTGATTTCTAATTATCATTGCTGTATGTAATCTGTCAAATACACCAAAATAACGATTTGAAGTTTAAGAAAAAAGGTCTATAAGCTTTGAAATTAAAAATAAATGTCATACTTCGATTTTTTTTATATTCATTATTTATAATGATTTCAGTGCAATTGTTTAAGGTCTTTTAGAGTGAAGAAAAATTTGAATTTTTTTTCTTCAATTTTATAAAGTTTTTTGCTGGGTGGTATGGTTTTAAAATTATTATTTTTGCATATTTTTTTATTTTTTCCTGAATGAACAATATGTCGAGAATATTGTGTACAAATTTTAAGTCAATCCGAGTAAAACTAACGGAGTTACAGTGTTTCAAACGACCGGCCGTGATACCTGATTTTTATACCTGTCTGTCTGTTTATACTTGTCTTACAACAAAGGATGTAAACTGTATATATTGTATATTTTCAGGTACATCGGATATAAACTATAGTTTACTGGCACACTTTCTGCTGAACGGTTGTTTACTTTAACATAGCTAAAATTTTCTCGAAATTATTCTCAAATTTTCGTTTCTGTTCGTCGTTTATAGTTGTATTTTCACTCGTTTAGTGTTGTTTTGTAAGTTTGTGAACATTAGAACTCAAAATCTACTGAACCGATCCTTTTGAAAATTTGAACATTACTTCTTCACATAAATCAACGGGTAATCAGGAAGAGTTTTTTTTTCATTTTTTTCTATTTTTTAATAACAAATTAACCGCGATTTTTTGAGCTAAAATCGCGTTTTTCGCTTCCAAGTGCTGCAAAAAATAGAAAAACAAACAAAAAAAAACTCTTCCTGATTACCTTGCGAAGTACATCCTCTTTAAAATGCATATCAATTTTTTTGTTTCAGAAGATCCGTTAACGAGTTATAATGTTCACTGCAAAACCACTTTTTTCAAGGCGCCTCTGGAGATTCAACGTCACCGGCTTATTTATCAATATTTTTCATTGAAAATTTTTTCTGACATACTTCAAAAGTTGTACAATAATATGTAATTAAATTTAATAAAATTATATTACTGATGTCGCCGCAAAAAAATCACAAAAATATGCTTTTTTTCGTCTTTAAAACCTTACACCTCCCCCCTTAAAACTTTTAGAAATACGTACTGACTGCTTCAATATACTTGTATTTTAAATTTGGCAGTGGCGAAGCTTGCTTCTGAAACTAGGGTAGACATATTCAAAAGTTTTATTAATTTGCCAGTAGAAACTAATTATAGTACATTAAGATGAGAGGACAGAAAGCTAAGGTTTTTGGACGTATGTGGAGTTTGTGAGTCGAAGCGCCAACCGAGATTTGCACCCACATTTAAAATGACTTACGTCCGTGCATCATATACTATATTTTTTATTCGCCGCAAGCAAAATATTTAAAAAAAGATTGTTCAATCTAAATCAAAATTAAAAATTTTAAAAACTTTGAAATAAAACTATTTTGTACATTGTTTTAAGTTTTAGGGAGCGATGAATATTAAACATAAAATTCTTTGTAAAAGTATAAATAAACTTTTTCAAAATTCTAAAAATATTCCAAAAATTATAATAAAATCCAAAATTTAAACTTTTTCAACATTCCAAAAATTTTCTAAAAATTATTAAAAAATCAAAAATTGAAACCATTTTCAAAATTCCTTAATGCAAGAACTATAACAAAATCAAAAATTCAAACTTCCTAGAACTCTTAAAATATTGATATAATTATAACAAAATTAAAAATTCAACTTTTCCCAAAATGCCAAAAATATTGCAAAAATTATAACATAATCAAAGATTGAAACTTTATTCAAAATTCTAAAAATATTCCAAAAATTAATCCAAAATCAAAGATTCAAATTTATTTTCCAACTGTTCCTGTTATTCAGAAGTCGTAGAATCGTATTCACAATCACACAAAAAATTGCTCAAGAAACATCTAACTAATAGTTACAATTTTTGTCAAAAATGTTTCCCATTATATGTTTCTAAAAAAATTTGGAAACAAAATATATAAACAGAAATAGACATAAACAAAACTGTCTATCCAAGAAGGAACAAAAGTTGAAAATTTGTTGTTGTTGCTATTGCTTATTTTGGTAGTCATAATTTGAAACGTCTACTGCAGTGAGAAAAACATTTTTGTTTGTTTGTACATGAAACTGGGAAACGTTTGTATTAAAGTTTCGGGAACATAGCTGAATTGTTTTTGTTCTAATTATTGTATTAAAACTTAATGATTTTCTTAGAACGTTTGACAAAATATTATTAAGTCGACATTATGCGACCAATATGAAAATAAAGTTTCATATTTATATTATGTTTGGGTAGACACTGTCTAGTGTGTCTATACCGACGCTTCGCCACTGAAATTTGGGATCAAACACATAATGGGAAGTTGCTGAAAAATGGATCACAAAATTCCACCCAACACAGCTGTCAAAAGTAAAGTTAACTAAAAGTGTATAACAACATATAGATAATAATGCATACTATGGCGTTCATTGAACCAAATAAAAGAAAAATTAAGTCGAAAAAGAATTTTCTACCGATAAACAATGGTCCAAAGGTACTATCATATCAAATCTTAACAACTCTTCATATATAAGTAGGTAGATATAAATGTAGATGTAGTCATTGGCGTAACTAAGAAATTGTTCCAGGGTGAGCCTGGCCTTGTAATATTGCTGAGAAACATAATAAAATTTTCCCGTATTTGTTTCGTTTTTTAATACATAACGGGGGTTGCTTTTTGAGGTTAATTTTCAATTTGACTGACACTTAAATTTTTTTTTCTACCCCCGTACTATAATAATACACTTATATGCCCATAATCCGTTTCATAATGAGATCCATTATGATACAGAATTTTCATAAGAAAACAGATTTTTTATCAATAGAAACCCATAATATTTCAATCAAGTATGCTGTGCATTTGACGTTTGTCCTAGATTACTATCTAACTGTTTTATTTGTCAAAATCAATGAGTATTAAATTTTCGTAGAATATAGCTAAACTTCGATAATTATATTATCAAAATGTCTGATATCAGCGATATAGAAGAATTACCATCAACTCCTCCACACACATCGGAGAAAGCATTAAATGCAGTACAAAATATTTTACCCCAAAAATCTAAGAAAGTGTACGAAAAACTATATCAACGGTTTATGACTGAAGAAATACAAATAATATTTCGACATTCTCCAAAAATGTTTGATTGCGTATTTTTAAGAATTGATGGAAATTATGAAATCATCTAGTACATAGTTCTTCATTATTTATCGGGTGTAGAAAAAATAGCGTATGCAACTCTCATGTAATGGTACACTCGCATAACACGCATAACACTAATACACTCGTATAAACCATATGAAACTAGCCTTCGGCTCGTTTCGTATCCTGGTTAATGCTCGTGTATTAATAACCATCGTTACATGATCGTTGCATAATATACTATTTTACTAGAGTGCAATGTGTTATTTAAGTTATTTAGACATATATTTGGGTAAATAATAAATTTTTAGATTCAAAAATTATTAAACTATCAATAAATTAATTATTAAAGTATAAAAAAAATAAAAGAAAAACGGACTTTTTTAAAATGGTTATGTTTCACAAATAGTCCCTGGGCCTTCACCTACATAATTTTGTGATTACCACATATTTTATACTTCGTGATGCGCCTGTCCTTGACGAGCCTGAAAACATTTGTTCTACGATTTTTCTCAAACCGGCCGCTTTTGCGTTCGGCAAGCTCCGAAAAATGCCGATTGCCCGCGATCTTGTAAATTTGCTACCACATTTATTTTTTTTGACTGTGGAGGTTGGAAATTTGTTTTAGAATACGAGGGTAAGCTTGTCCGACCAAAATGTGTTTGCTATTGTCGAGTCCGACAACTGACATTTTGGATGTTTGAGTTGTCGGACTAGACAATAGCAGACAAATTTTTGTCGGACAAGGTTACCCTTGTGTTCTAAATCAAATTTACAACCCCCATAGTTAAAAAAAACAAAAATTTACAAGATCCCGGGTGATCGGCATTTTTCGGAGCTTGCCGAAAGCAAAAGCGGCCGATTTGAAAAAAATCGCAGAACAAATGTTTTCGGGCTCGTCAAGGACAGGCGCATCACGAAGTATAAAATATGTGGTAATCACAAAATTATGTAGGTGAAGGCCCAGGGACTAAAATTAAAATTGAAAAAAATCATAAAAAATGTAATGTATTTTAATCAGTATAAAATTTTTATAAAGCCTTACTTATAGTACCTTTTAAACAAAAATATAATATCAAAATCGGTTAACCCTTTAAGCACAATTTAATTTTAAGCTTTCCTTGTTTCTAAATTTCTCAACATATTTCGTGCCACAAGGGGTCAAAACTATGGAAAAAATACAATCACGTATTAGCTTTTTTTAATTATTTAAAAGATTAATGAAGTTTCAAGAAAACGGAAATGATCATGTTCATTTTTTTTATTTTATCGGCGTCTTGATTCGGTTTTTCATCTGTAGTTATTTAGATAAATGATTGCGTATTTATTGTTGAAGGCAACTTTACGCAACTTACGCAGAAGCTATAAAACACCATATATGGCAGGGAAAATTAACCACTAGTTGTAGCCATTCGAAAATTGTTGCAAAATTTGTGAAAACTGGTTCGGTGAAAAACAAGAGAGGCAAAATCGAAATAATCGTTCAGAAACACATTGTTACTGTAAGTGCTAGTTAGGGATTGCAAGTCGCGATTTTTGAATCGCTAGGTTATGGAATTCATAAATTTCAAATTCCGTGCTCCCTGAATCCCGGAATTTAAAATTTTAATAGAAAACCACAAATAATTTAGCAAAAACATAATTTTCAAATAAAAACGCATTATTTATTTTTAACTCTCGAGAAGTATATATAAAACATGCTAAAAAATAAGCTTAAACTTCTTAAAAAATAAATATTCAAGAATAAAAACAAAACTTTAATAATATTACATAAAGAAAAACAAGTTCCTTAAATTTTCAAGTGATTTAAGAAATATGATTTTAGAAAACACAATTGACGATTTATTGTCAAGCCTATATTACTTAATTTGGAAATATTATTTCCGGAGGCTGAAAAAGCCCGTTCCGATTCCATACTTATTGGTGGAGTGGTCAATCTGCAATCAAATACATTCGCTGCAAATGTGGTCAACTATATGTTCTATGAACGCTTTTCTGAAATATTTTCATTTCGCTTCCAATAGTGGTGACTAGTTTAATATATTTTATGAAAATGTATTCTGAACAAAACAGTGTTGTATGCGTAGGGATGGGATTTCATTGGAAAAAGAATCGATTATTCAAATAAAAAAAATCGATTCTTTAAAAGATCGAACAAATCTTTGATTGATCGTTTAAATAAATACAAAATATTCAAAAATTAAAAAAAATATATCGCAAAAATTGAATAATTTAACTAAACTATATCTTGATTTTTTATCAGTAATAATATTTTCCGCATTGGAAAATATTTATCCACGACTACTAAAGAATATATGCTTTCCATGTGTATGTCTTCTATTGTAATTGTTTCCGCTCCACAACTAGTGAATTTGATTAAAATTCTTTAGCAGCTCCATAGTTTATTAAATATTCCCCTAACAAATTAAACAACAAACTCGTTTTGTTTTTCGCTATCTTTGATGTTTTTATTTCAATATGGCGATACAAATTTTTGCGTGAAAACTGGAAATTAAACGAAATATTTTACAGCCGTGGATAAAATAGCATCTTGTATTCGCTTAGGATGTTGGCAATTCTTCACTCGGATGATTGCCTTCACTCGCTACGCTCGTTTCGGGACACTTCATCCTCGTGAAGAATTGCCTTCATTCTAAGCTCATACAAGAATCTACTATTTTTGATTTAATGGAACTGATGCTGTTTGTTTATTTTTGTTGAAAATTTGACAATTGATGTAATTTCTAGTACATTTTCAAGGCTCTAGTGCATTATTTCAAATTTAGTACAAAAACGTAATCAAACTTTTAAATATAGAAAACACAACATAGCATTATCAAAAATCGAATCTTTCTATATTTTCGATTCATAAGAATGGAATTGAATC
The DNA here is from genome assembly GCA_963693315.1 of Diogma glabrata. Taxonomy (NCBI): domain Eukaryota; kingdom Metazoa; phylum Arthropoda; class Insecta; order Diptera; family Cylindrotomidae; genus Diogma; species Diogma glabrata. Next base: position 271,600,086 of record OY856186.1, read on the forward strand.
AATTCTTTTTTGAACGATTAATCGATTAGATCGGATAATCGATTACAATCTCTCATCTCTAATACTACGTTACAGATTATTTTTTCAAATTGTTTTCCTTTAATAAATCGAGCGGAACCACATCTTCAGTTGCATTGTCGTTGTAATCTGTGCTCGACGATCCAGCAGTGTGATAAGCTCAATCATCCTTTTAACATCCATTGTCTGCTGCTCCATGTAACGTTAAATAATCGTTAGTAAAAACTTTTATGCGGCTTCGACTTGGAACGGTAAATAAGTTTGATGTGCGCCATCGACAAAAGCAACGTTTCCATTCTGCAAATATTTTTTTTTTTTTTTTTTCATTACATTTATTTATGTTATTCATTTTTCTAGTTGTTCTAGCCACAGACGGCTGTTAACAACGTAATACAATAAATTATTTATATTCTTCTTAACAAAAGACCACCACCCTATAAAATATATATTTTTTTTTTTTTATTAATATTTTTTTTTTTTATTTGTTATTGTTTTGTATTGTTTGTTTGCTTGGATTGTTATTTGTGTTGTTTGTTTTATTCTGATTTAATATAATTTTGTATCATGTCTAATGTAATTATACTGATACAGCGCTAACATTCAAGAATTCAATAATTAATTTTTTAAATTTCACTAAATCGCTTTCATATTTAATTTCTCTCGGTAATGTATTGTATTTAGTAATCCCCCTATACATAATATTATTGCTACTCATTCCCGTAGCGAAGAATTCAACCTCCACGTGAGATCTTCTACTTGTAGGATATCTGTGCCTTTCTGAAACACGGCTGATTTGAAATGAGTTCTTTATTTTGTTGTCGAGAATTTTCTGAATTAACAGCAGGAGCTCTACCTCACAGATAACCTGGAAGCTTAGGAAGTTGTTAAATTTGTTAAATGGCGTTAAAGTAGGATATCTACGAGGTAAATTATGGATATATTTGATAGCTCGTTTTTGCAGCACAAATAATCCATTTAGTTTGTCTTTATTAGAACACCCACTCCATAATGGGTTAAGATAGATTAGATGAGACTGCACGGATAAAAATAAAGCTATGATTGCAGGTCATAAGTTTTGTATAACATAATTATAAATGTTTATTCTCGATAACCACTTTTTATAATATTATTGTAATATTCATGACTATAAGGCATCAATTTTTATGAATATTTAGTCGTGGGATATAAAACGTTGGCATAAAGTTTTGAAAAAAACAAAACAATGATTACTATTCATAAACAATGAATAAAAAAATTATAATTTTTCATGCCTGATAATCTGTTTATATTTAAAAATGTGCATGTAACAGAACTAGGAAGTATGAAATTTTATGAATAGCAAGGTATAAAATATATTTTCACCAAATAATAATTTTTATTTTCTAGTTATTTTATATGTTTTGTAGGAATGGAGTATTCTTTATTAGTGCGAAATTTTAATATTAGTTTTTCGACAGTAAATATAATTAAAAATTTAATAAACAAAAAAAAATATTTTTATAATTCACTAAAAAATTTTTGTGTTAGGTGAGTTGTATATATACAAACTTTGTGAAATTTTAATATGATAGATAAATATAAAAATATGTAATATGAACATAAGGTTTAGTACATATATGATTATAATATAACTTACGAGTATGACAAATCATATGACTATGAGGTTTTCGATATCTCGCGACACTTCATCAAAATTCAAATGCTAGGAATGCAAATGCCTAGTTCGTAATTTATTTATTACTAAGCGCCATAAATTTATGAATTATAGGCATATTATTTTATTAAAAATAGTTATATTTTGTTCCCTAGTAAGTATATAAAATTTTTACAACAAACTTATTTCGTTGTTCCTAATTGGTCATACTACGTACCCGATACTCATAAAATTCTATGAATAATATTCATAATAAGCTTCTTAGTGATTTTTTGAAAAAGTATACCTTATAAGTATATAATACACCTGGCTTATTCACGGTTGAGAATTAACGTAATTTAAGCATGGAATATAACTTATTAGGCATAAAAAAAACCTCGATTTCTATCTGTGTGTCTATATGAATTGTAGATCATAGTTAAGATTAGACTTACAAATGTTTTTTATTTTACTCAATGTAAATATGTAAGGTGTTATTTTGGAAGATATTAGGTCTATATGGGAATCCCATTTTAATTTGCTGTCGATTATTAAACCTAAATATTTATACTTCAGGACTCGCTCGATTGGTTGATGTCTGTAAAACAGCTTAAGAGTATCCAGTTCAGAATCCGAAATATGTTTATTTTGAAATAAAAGATATTTTGTTTTATTTATGTTGAGGTCCAGACGATTTGTTTCAAACCATTCGCTAATTACGTCAAGGTCGTGCTGCATGTCCAGGAAAAGCTGTTGTAAATTATTACTCCGATATTTTAAAGCAGTGTCATCAGCGTAGAGATCAATGTCACCTCTTAACTCAAGGTGGGCAATATCATTAATAAAAATATTGAAAAGTATTGGGTCAAGGATTGAACCCTGTGGCACTCCACTTTTGATGATCATTTTCGTACTTTTAATATTATTTATTGTTACAACTTGAGTTCTTTGCGATAGATATGTTTTAAACAGGTTTAATTGAAGTTCATTAAGCTGTAAAAGCTCTAGTTTTATAAGGAGCAGTAGATGATCAACCGTATCAAATGCTTTACGTATATCCAGAAATAAACACGCTACGTAAAATTTTTTGTCTAAATAATTACTTAAGAAATTTGTTAAGTCTATACATGCAGCAGTTGTGTTTGAGTTTTTAGTGAAACCATATTGGGAGTTTGAGAGAATACAATTTTTATCTAAAAAAAGGATCATTCGTTTTAATATGACTCTCAACTATTTTAGATAGCGAATTAAGGATTGAGATAGGACGGTAATTATTTGAGATCAGTTTACTTCGCTCTTTCAATATAGGTACAACTTTCGACTGTTTTAATATCGAAGGGAAGGATCCAGTGTTTAAAATATTGTTAGTCAACTTTGTGATCGTCGGAATAAGGTTGTGACTAAAAGTTTTTAGAAATTTGGCAGAAAACAAATCAGAACCAGTCGCAGAGCTACAATTAAGTTCTTCAATACAAATTTTTATTTCAGATTCAGTCGCTTCAAAGAGGTCGAGCGGGTGGTCTTTTAATACTTCAGATGTTTCGTTTATCCTCTCCTTAATGTGTGTTATTAAGGTATTCGTCAATCTACGAACTAATGGGTTGCTTTGATTTTCTAGTTTACTCATTACAAGCTAAAGAGATTCATATAGGCATACCGCATAGGCCAATATTTCATGGTAAAATGGAGGAAATAAAAAAAACTTACAGCTAGAAATGCAAATATTTTTGTTAAAAAATATGCAGCAACAAAACTAAATTTAAGTTGTTAATAATCCAAATGCTAGTGACATATTCATTGATCATGTGACATATAGTTTTCTTCAAGGATTAAAGCCCCCATATATAGAGCTATATGAAATTTTATCACTTCCTGAAAGCAATAGCGGACCCTAAAACAAATTTCATAGGTAAGATTTAGGATGCTAATGTTGACTAAATAGAGTTCATCCGCCAACACCCATAAGGTATCATTTTCGCTAGCGATAACTCACTGCTTTCGCCAGTAATATAGAAAACCTAACGTTAACTCATATGCCAATAGCCGGAACTGCAACTAAATTCTTACTGTGAAGCGGTGAAGGGACAAGTTTTGAATGAAAAGTAATAAAGAAAAACAATTCACCGCTTCACAATAAAAGCATTTACAAATCGGTGCATGCGCACTTAATATAACTTATTTTTTAACAGGATGTCGTGTTTTCATAGATTAATCCGGGCAAATATGGCGATCCTCTAACCCCTGGATTCGCTTTCAATAATTCTGGGATTCCAGGATCGTAAGAATATGTCTTGATCCCAAGATCTTGTGATTCAAGAATCTCGAGCTTGCAATCCCTATTGTTAGTGTTAATTAGAATCCAAAAATACCAATTTTTCATAGTTCCCACTTTACAGTAATCGCACATTCCATTAACTATTTGATGAATTGCTTTTCACAACGATCGTCCTTCAGCAATATGCTAAATTCAGATAATTCAAGATATAAAGCTCAAAATATAAAGTCGGACTTCAAATGACGTTAATTTTCTAATAGCCATACAAACAAAACATAAAAAGTGCTAATGTTTTTGATGTTCCAGTGTTACGGTGTGAGAAAAACGAACATTTTGTAGATACACTTTTGGCAACATTTTTGGTTTGTAGAATGGACCTCTGTCGCCCAACCCTCGCGAGAAATGTCAAAACTTTTAAAGTTGAAATTTTTGTTATCAATTTGAAACGAAGATTAGTGGTATGAAGTTTCCTTAAACATTTTCAAAATCTAGTTCGATTTGATTTATTCTAATATTTTGATGGTAGATGGTTTTTTTCTATCGTGGTAATCATATATTACAACCACAATTTCTCTTTTGAAATAATTGTAAAAAGTAATTTACTTAGTAAAAAAATACAATTTCATTTTCTCTAATAGGGATATTAATTCTTCATGAACTTCATTTTCTAGAGGGGCCCGAAATTCGTCTAGAGGGGGCCGGGGTCTCTACCTAGTTACGCCAATGGATGTAGTAGATTTTAATGGAAATGAATACAGGGGAAATAGAACTTTTATAAGACCAGCTAATCAAGCCAATACTACAGATGACAAAATTACAAAATTTGAGATCTCACAAGAATACAGGTCAGAGGCGGTTCCAAATATTGATATAAAGAAAAGTAAACGAAGCAAATATTACATCAAATCTGCCAGAGAGACCGAAACGAAATATAAGACAACCTACACGATATAATGATTACAATTGTCAATTAACAATTTATTTTTATTGAATTGAATTTGTTGTCAAATTAAATTTTTATTAAATTGAAATGTATTTAAAAAAAATTAATGGAGGGGATGTTATATGTAATCAACTTCATTACATAAATGTAAGCACTTAACAGTGTAGTCAATGACAGATATATAAATAAAGCCTAGCTAGACACTTCTTTCCCATACACGTCTTTCAATGCAACAATCAGGTCAGCAAAAAATAAAAGAGAATTTTTGCTTGTACGTACATGGTATCAAAATTACAGCCTGTTACTAAACAAGTGCTAATATTCTTTATAAAAACAATTGTGCAAGATATAATGTAGGTTCGCAACTCTAAATTTTTTGCACCGGAATGGAAACAGATCCACATGATCGATTTCATGTTACAACATGTCGATTAAAGTTGTTTTTACAACAATCCCTATTTATAAGAAACAAATCATGATTGGACCCAAAATGAAATTCAATCACCATCAAAGCATTAAATTTCCTAAATTTCCGATACCTTTTATCACACAATCAAACGAATTGATGATTAAATTAACACAACCTAGATAAATGTTTTGTTTTCTTCAAAAACTCTATAAAAAAGTAATAAGACAGAAACGTTAACTAGCTCGGCTATCAAAAATTAACAACACCATCCAATAATCGAAACAACAATGAAAAGTTTCCTTATAAAATGTAAAAGGAAAACGAAAATTCAAAGATTAAAAATACATGAACGGGTTTCTTCATTACAATAATTCCATTCGTGAAAAATTGATTTCATTCACTTCTGATGTTTTGTTATTTTCAAATAAAAATGCAATGCAAACCGAAATTACAAAAAAAGCTCTCCTGATACGAATCAAATATGTTTTACTGAATTTACTTACCATGTGTTACTAGTGTAGTCAAATAAATCATAAACAAAACTTTTCTATGAGTAAATCGATATGGCACGATATTTAAAGTTATTAAAACTAATTTTACAGTATTTAGAATCAACATTATTTTACATTCAAATGTTGGAAGATAATTCTTTTATTATTTCAAATAGGTATCCACTGTGAAAGTTGTATTTTATTTAAATTTTATTGCTTGAAAAGAAAATTATACTTTCAGTATTGGTGCTAAAAGAAAAACAAAAATAAAACAAATTTATATTATTTCCGTAATCTGCATAAAAGCTTGTTTACTAACTACAACAAGATTAAAAATTGTGTTGGAAAAAGGGAAAAGAGAAAATCGTCAGAAATACAAATGCTAGGTGGTTGTTTCTAAAATTTAGCTATTGACTAAGAGGGGTTGAAGAGGAGTTAGATAATCGACGGTTAATCAAAAACAAAGATGATTAAGCGAATTAAATTAATTGGTAATAAACAAAAGATGAGTTTTTATATACAAAGTTATGCTATTTAGGTATTTCCTCAAAAACGCAACAAAACAACAATCTATGGCCAAATGTAGGCCCACTTTTAAAACATTTGGTGATTATGATCGATCGAAATAGCTCATACGTTCCGAAAAGAAGTGCTTACACTCATACATGAATTCCAGAAATTGTATGTGTTTATTTATTTCAACATATTTCTAAAACTTTAGAAACACGAAATCGATAATGTAAAAATACATTTCGATCCTTATCTATACATATGCTTCTCAAAACTTCAAAACTAATTTGTTTAAGTTACCTATCCTACGGCTATGAATGAGCATAAAATTTAAATGTTTATGTCGATCAGAATTTAGATTCTCTCTTGAAATTTCGATAATTCGTTAAACTAAAAAAATTGTTTTATCATTATACAAAACAACCATATTTCGTCTACCAATTTCGTATTCAAGCTCTCTATTGTATTACAAAAAGAAATTACTTTGTTTTGTTTTGTTTTGTTATGACAGATCTTAGATAACGAAATATTGTATTCAAATTATTTTGTAGATAAAATTAAAAAAAAAACAAAAGAACTAAAAAAGTGAACAATCAAACGATCTTAAAAAAACACTTTAATTAAACTTTTGTTATAAAACAAAGCAATTCTTATTCACTGTATCACACTTTTTAATGATTATTTATTTAAAATTTTAAAAACAAAGTTAACCATTTCATTCAACAATAAAACACAAAAACTTGTCGAATAAAATTCTTCAATTAAATTCTTAAACACTAAACATTTTAAACGTTAAAATGTTTATCAATAAGAAATTGAAAGAAATTCTTGATCCTTTTCTTTATAAATTTTGTAAAAACTTTTAAACTTAATTGTTGCAAATAAAATAAAGTTCATCGAATAATCGTATAATCCTTTCACGACGTGCTTAAATGAACGACTGAAAAAAGCTCTTCGTATTTGTTAAATCTAAACTTAATTTTATCTCGTTTCTTGTGTTCAGAGAGTATGATTTGATAAGACACAAAATAGGAGGGGTTTTTCGAATATGCGCAACTGCATTTTTTTAGTTAGATTCAGAGTGAATATTTTGATAGACGAATTTGAGTGAAAGTTATAAAAAATTTAATAACAATCTCTTTTAATTAAAAATCTGAACTTTGAATTACTCCCAGTCGGATTACATTAATCTTAATGTATAGTTTCAATCACACCATAATTTTTAGAAAACCAAAATCTGGGCGATCTATTTTGAAATATTTATAACTTGAAAAATTCTTTTCTGTAGAAACCACAATGGAATTTAAGGGATGATTTCAAACTCTATATGATTTGGAAAAATAAGGTTTTAAGAAGATATATTAAAAACTTTTTTAAAGTTCATAATTTTTTTGGTTAACGTTGGTTAACTAGCTAAAATCTGGACTTAAATTAATGTATATTTATCTTAATGAATAAATCTTAATGAATAAAACCATAAATTCTTTGAAAATCGAAAAAAACAACAAATGTATTTAAAATAAATATTTGCCAACAAATATTAAGGTGAATGTTTCGGCAATGTAAAAGAATTGAAGGAAACAAATTCTCCGTTAGAGCTGTTAAACTCCCCTAAACAAAAAGAAATTTAAAATAAGTAAAGGAGATACAGTTGTTTAACATTAGATGGAAAATTGAATCAAGACTTTGATAAAATAAATAATTTGATTCTGACCATTTCCGATTTTCTTGAAATTTCAATAATCGTTAGTAGATTAAAAATATTAATACGTCTTTTATTTTATAATTAGGGTTCTGTTTTTTATACGGAACACTATTGGCGAGACTTCGATATGTTTTAGGTAGATTTCATATAAAAGTCTAGCTATTGCAATGTGCCTCGTCTCAGTGAACCTGTGTGTTCTAATAATATCTTGGACAAGTTTGTGGATCAGCAAAATCCGACACGTGGTTAAGAAACTACAGGCTTTTTATTGAAAAAAAATGATATTTTAAAACCATTATAACGGCCGTTTGGATACTAATATTTAAAAAAATTAACAAATTTAGAATTTTTGGAGTCTTTTTTATCAATTTCTTTTAAAAATAGACCCCTGCCGCTAGAGGTTCCTTAGTAAGCAGTTCTAACAAAAAAGCTTGCAAAAAACAATTTTTTTATAAACAGTCGGCACTCTCGCGGTCGCATTTGCAGAGCCAGATCAAATAACATTTTCTAAAAATGTGTGTTTTTAAATATCTTGGCCAAGTCCGTAAATCAGCTAAATCCAACATATGGTTAAGAAACTAGAGGCTTTATATTAGAAAAAAAACTGTGTTTTTGATCCGTTATAACGGCCGCTTGTATACTAATATTTAAAAAACTTCATATATTTAGAATCTTTGAAACTTTTTTTATCAATCTCGTCTAAAAACTAGACCTCTGCCGGTGGAAGTTTCTGAATGAGCGGCTCCAACAAAACATAAAATGCGTTTGAAACAACCGGCACTCTAACGGTCGCATAATATTTGCGAAGCCAGATCAAAAAAATGTTTCTAAAAATGTGTATTTTATTAATATCTTGGACAAGTTCGTAAATCAGCAAAATCCGACTCATGGTAAAGAAATCAGAGGCTTTCAAATAAAAAAAAGTTTTTTTTTTTAAACCGTTATAACGGCCGTTTAAATACTAAAATTTTTAAAAACTTCATAAATTTAGAATCTGTGGAAACATTTTAATCCGTTTCTTTTAAGTATAAATCTCTGCAATTAGAGGTTTTTGACTTGTCGGCTTCAACAAAAAAGTTTGCTGCAATCCCCAATAACAAAAATTTGCAAAAACCTTACAACAATCAATGAAAAAAAAGATAAACGATTTGAATAGAAGAAATTAATTTATTTTTCTTAGAAATAGACTATTATGATATTTCGCAGTAATTGCACGACGTATGATATAGAGTAGGTTTGCCGTGTGTCTTTTATATAGTGTCATTCATTGTCAGACATATGTTCTGTTATAGATTTCATATTTATTTGTTGTAAATTGCATAGATGTAGTTTTGTTTATATGTAGCTAATTTTTTTTTAAAATTTGTTCGATATCTGCTTGTAATTAGTTTGTTTTGTTTAAACTAATCTAATACATCAGATTCTACTTGTACACAAAACTGTCTGATCTCGAAATCTACCTATTTCTAGCGGACATCCTGCCGATCGGACTTTTTGAATTAAAATCGATTATCTTATAAACCATAAATCCTATGGACCTGAAATTTAAGATGCCTATAAAACTTACCTGTCCTCTCGAGATGACGAATACAAAAAAAAAATTAAGTTGTGTCGGTTTGTGTTACGTACGGGGCTGCGATGTATGGCCTTTAAGAAAATACTTTTTTTTACCGAGTCAAGTAGGGTATCATATGAAAGGGGTTGAATACAGTATCCCTTAAAAATGTATTTTAGAATTATTCGCTATACAGTATTTTTAAATAATATCGAATAATAACGTTTTTTCATTTATTCTTTCCCCACTTAGTTCCGAAGCTATTTAATAAAAAAACTTTAAAGGTCTTTAGAAATATAGAAAAAGTAGTAACTTTCGAATGAAAAATATAACGAAGTGTGAAATACTCATAATCGTGTTTATTAAGGGGGTGGGAATCAGAAGGGGGAAAACCATCATTTAAAATCCAGGCATGTGAGATATCATATGGAAGAGCACTTAGATTAAGAAACATTTTAATTTTTTTTAGAATTTTGCGATGCACAGTTTTTGGATTATTGTCAAAAAACTACAACAAAAAGTTGGCCCCCATTTGAGTTCGAGCTTAATAGACAGACAAATTTGAAAAAATTCACAGAGAAAGGAAGTTTGATAAACTGTGAACGAAAACTATAGCGAAGTCTCATATAATTATTTTTCTGTATTTTGAGGGGGTGAGATTGGGAAAGGGTGAACAAAATCTGTTTTGACAAACACGAGTGGCACCCCACTGTTTGAAAGAGCACTTAATTTAAGAAACATTATAATTTTTTTATTGAATTTTGCAGTGCACAGTTTTTCAGTTATTGTCAAAAGTGCAAAAAGTTGGTTCCTCTCAGTAGAACTCCCGAGAGTTGGTCCTGGGGAACCAAAACCTGTTTTTATAATTGCCATGAAAGGCTACGACCTTATATAGTAGACTAGGTTAATATTTGACCTAGTTTTAGTTTCCTGTATTGGAATTAGAATGTAGGTTATTGGTTTATTGTGGTTTGTTGTTGTTATGCGTGTCCCAAGCCGGTTGCTAAAGGCCTTGGAAGGTCGTCAGGTAAACTAGGTTAGTATTTGACCTAGTTCTGGTTATCTGTATTGGTAATTTCTCGATTTAAAGTGTAGGTTAGTGGTTTATTGTTGTTTGTTGTTATTGTGGGTTTATTGTTGTTGCTAAAGGCCTAGGAAGCATGTCAGATAGACTAGGTTAGTTCAAATGTGAGTTCAAATTTAAAATTAAAACAATAAAATAATGGTACAAATGACAGATAAAACAATTTGTCACGTGTTTTTATTCATTTTTCTTTTTACATTTTTTGCTCTAAAACTAAAATTTTATTGCTTGTTTTATTTTTTGTCTTAAAATTAAAACTTAAATAAAATTTAATTAATGTTTTTATTTTCACCTTCTAAGAGTGTTAAACCGTTTTGAGGGGTTTTTATGAGGTAGAAATTTTCCTCCATAACTAATGCTGTATAATCTTCCTCGTTAAATAATTCATTGAATTTATTTGGTGCGAATAATAATACATCTTCGGTTTCGAAAATCCACTTTTTCCCAAATTTAGTGTCGATTTTTCGAATTGTGCATAATTTGTATGCGTGGTTTTCCTGCAATTCTGCTATCTTCATAAATGGTTTTGATTTCTCCTTTGCTGCGCTTGAACATTTTGCCAGAAAAATTTGTTTTCTAGCCAGTTGATGTTGTTGTTGTTGTAGTATTTGTTGCTGTTGTTGCTGCTGTTGTTGTTGTTGTATTTGATGGTGTAAGCGCTTTCTTTTGAGAGGTGGAGCCGCTTGACAATCGGAAGTTACCAGGTATTCGTTTAAAAAACTGTCTGTTGAACTTTCCATGTTTAGCAAATTACTATGTTAGACTACAATTGTTGATTACAACTGCTTGATATTGTAATAAACTTCGTCCAGAATGGGTTAATTTTATTTACTCATTCATTAATTAAAAGTTAACTCCTTTTTCAATCTTTTACTTGTATTGCAAATTGTATTGCATAAATTAATGTAAATTAAATTTGTTATACAAATGTTTACATTAATGAATTAAAAGGAGTTACCTAATACATTTTCCATAAATTAAATTTGAGTTCGCTAATACAAATGCAAGTATGAATGAAAACAGGTGTGGCCTATTTCAGATGTACGGACTACGTAGTATTGATTTCTAGTGGATTATAGAAGTTTCGATTTATTTATTTTTCGATATAAATAAGCAAACAAAAATATCAGATAGTCAGTTTTACTTTTGCAATTGAAAGTGTTTATAAATCTTCGCAAGTTTAAGGAATAATCGGTGGTATCTGAGCCTGGGTACTAATAGAGAAAGAATCTGAACTTAGTGGAATAGTAAATACAGATTTTACCATTCCGAATATTATTGATTCAAATTGTGGAAAAGCGGTGAAGTTTAGTGTACATAAATTGGAGACCCTGGAATTTATTGTAAGGAAAAACGGAAGCTGCTGTAATTTGATGACAAATAAAGTTTGAGATTCTGTTAACTAAAGATCTGTCTTTTACTGTCGTGTTTGTTCAATAATCGAAAAGAACCAACGAAGAGTCATTACAGTGGTGTCAGAAGTGGGATTATTGAAACAATGGTCAAGACGGTAAATATTAGTGATCTCAGCCAGACCCAGCTGAAGGATGAGTTGAAGAAAAGGAATGCTCCAATCCATGGAACGAAGGCAGAACTTGCATTCCGGCTGCGTAAAGTTTTAGAAGAAGCAGGCCAAAACACAGAGGTCATAGAAGTAGAGCCGGAAGAAGCTCCAGCTCAGAATGCCCCAGCAATTGATCCGATGATGGTGTTGATAAAAGAAATGATGGCCCGACAAGAGAAACTGGCGGCAGAACAAAAATTAGAGCAACAACAACAACTTGCTGATCTGATGGCCCGACAAGAGAAACAGGCAGCAGAACAAAAAGTAGAGCAACAACAACAACTTGCTGATATTATGATGGCCCGACAAGAGAAACTGGCAGCAGAACAAAAAGCCCGACAAGAGAAACTGGCAGCGGAACAAAAATTAGATCAACAACAACTACGTGAAGTAATCGAGTCACGTATATCCAGTGCGGAGGTTAAAATCAACAACATGGAAAGGGAGCTGCGGACAGTTACCGAAGAACAAGAGAAATTACGCAAACTTTCGAGTGAATTCCGCCAACTTTCGAGTGAATTCCGACAAGAAATAGCACAAGTGAAGTCAGGTAACATAATCAATCCATCAACTGCTTCAGCTCCAGCTAGAGTGAAAACACCCGCATTTGATGGATCTACATCGTATCAGATATTTAAGATGCAATTTGAGATTGCAACAACTGGGGTTGATCACCAGCAAAAAGCAAATGCGCTTATATTGGCATTGAAGGGACCTGCTGCTGAAATTTTGCAAACACTATCAGCGACAGAGCGTGATTACAGCAAGATAATGGAGGCCTTAGAAGTAAGATATGGGGAAAGTCATATGCAAGCTCTCCATCGCATGCAGCTCAAAACACGGAAACAAGGAGTCAGCGAAACTTTGCAAGAATTAGAGGCTGACATTGTGAGACTGGTAAATCTGTCATATCCAAACTATAACGCGGAACACCGAGACGAACTGGCAGCTGATACATTTATCAATGCTCTTCGAGATGTACAAATGAGAAATCAGCTTTATCTAAGTGGAAAGAAATTACCTGCGGAAGTCTTAGCATTGGCCCTGCAAATGGAAGCCGGAAAAAGAGCGTATGGCTCAGATAGAGTACTTCAGATGGAAGTTACTGAAGAACCTATAAAAGCAGCGCTTGATGAAGTGATCATGCGTGTCAAAAGTTTGGAAGATAAGCCTGAACGAAATCAACGAAGAAGATCTAGTAGAGTAAGATGCTGGAATTGTGGGCAGTTAGGGCATATCAGACGGGAATGCAAAACACGAGTAGCAGCAAAAGAAGGAGTAGTTCCAGTCCAGACGATGAACCTCTCAAACAAGCAAGTGGATGTCAAAAAGGAGGAAGATTGCCGTGTTGAACATCGTAAGAAAAGGATACAAAGGGAATGCAAAACACTAATAGCTGCAAAAGAAGGAGTAGTTCCAGTCCGGTTGATGAATCGTTCAAACAAGCAAGTGGATGTCAAAAAGGCAGGAGATTTCCACGTTGAACACCGTAAGAAAGGGATACATTGTAACGCTGACGATCTTTCAAGAAAACCCTGTATTGAGGAGCGCAAGTCATGTAGCAGGACTGAGAGAAGTCAAGCAATGAAGGTGAAACAAATTAAGTTCCAAACTCCTGACGATTGGTGTACCGAGGCATTTAAAAGAGACCAGCTAAAGGATCCAGCTATGGCTCCAATATTGAAATGGAAAACTGAGGGAAGGCGACCAGAGTGGAAAGAGGTCGCACCTTTAAGTACGGAGGTGAAATGTTACTGGGCGCAATGGGACTCACTATTTATGGACAACGGGATATTAAAAAGAAAATGGGAGTCCGCTGATGGAAAGAAAGTGTTGGAGCAACTGGTGTTGCCGTCAAGTCGAGTGGAAGAGGTACTGGGAAAGCTGCATGGAAGTATTTCTGGAGGACACCTGGGAGTCAATAAAACCCTAGCCAAAGTAAGGGAGAGGTTTTATTGGGTAAGGTATCGAACAGACGTGGAGCAATGGTGTCGGCGATGCGATACTTGTGCAGCGAGCAAAGGACCAAAAACTAGAACTCGAGGAGAGATGCAACAGTACAATGTGGGCGCCCCAATGGAGAGAATTGCTATAGACATCGCGGGGCCATTTCCGGAAACGACAAAAGGTAACAAATACATCATGGTGGTCATTGATTACTTTACAAAATGGCCGGAAGCTTATGCAATACCGAACCAGGAAGCAGTTACGGTCGCGGAAACATTAGTCAATGAATGGGTTTGCAGATATGGAACACCGCTCGAGTTGCATACCGACCAGGGAAGGAATTTTGAATCTCAACTGATGGAAGAGCTGTGCAGAACACTCGGCATTAGAAAAACACGAACTACACCTATGAACCCGCAGTCAGATGGCATGGTAGAACGATTCAACCGAACCATGGAAGAACATTTGTCAAAGGTAGTAGAAGCCAACCAAAGAAATTGGGACAAGGATCTTCCGTTATTCTTGATGGCCTATCGTAGCGCAGTGCACGATACGACAAGTGAAACGCCAGCGAATATCATGTTCGGAAGAGAACTACATCTTCCTAGTGACATCGAGTTTGGCATCCCTGGAGGTCTGGTATCCACGAAAACAGATTATGTGGGACAACTAAGGGAGAAGATGAATAAAATCCATCAGCAGGTTCGAGACCACATTAAGATTGCCAGTGACAAAATGAAAACCAGGTACGACATAAATGCAAATAGTGGCGGTTTTCAAGAAGGAGAATTGGTATGGCTATACAACCCCAGAAGAACTAAGGGAAGATCACCCAAGCTGCAGCCAGATTGGGAAGGCCCATATAAAATAATCAAACGAATTAATGATGTCATCTACCGCATACAAAAGGGACCCCGTACCAAGATGAAAGTGATACATCTGCAAAGGTTGGCACCGTACCAAGGTAACATCACCAATGCGATCTCTGATATTGTTCGGGACGAACAAAACTAAATGGAGGGCAATGTAATAAACTTCGTCCAGAATGGGTTAATTTTATTTACTCATTCATTAATTAAAAGTTAACTCCTTTTTCAATCTTTTACTTGTATTGCAAATTGTATTGCATAAATTAATGTAAATTAAATTTGTTATACAAATGTTTACATTAATGAATTAAAAGGAGTTACCTAATACATTTTCCATAAATTAAATTTGAGTTCGCTAATACAAATGCAAGTATGAATGAAAACAGGTGTGGCCTATTTCAGATGTACGGACTACGTAGTATTGATTTCTAGTGGATTATAGAAGTTTCGATTTATTTATTTTTCGATATAAATAAGCAAACAAAAATATCAGATAGTCAGTTTTACTTTTGCAATTGAAAGTGTTTATAAATCTTCGCAAGTTTAAGGAATAATCGGTGGTATCTGAGCCTGGGTACTAATAGAGAAAGAATCTGAACTTAGTGGAATAGTAAATACAGATTTTACCATTCCGAATATTATTGATTCAAATTGTGGAAAAGCGGTGAAGTTTAGTGTACATAAATTGGAGACCCTGGAATTTATTGTAAGGAAAAACGGAAGCTGCTGTAATTTGATGACAAATAAAGTTTGAGATTCTGTTAACTAAAGATCTGTCTTTTACTGTCGTGTTTGTTCAATAATCGAAAAGAACCAACGAAGAGTCGTTGCAATATTTATACCAATTTACGATGCTTAAAAGTTAGTGGGGGAACAAGAGTTTGAAACATTTAATACGAATTATTTCTTTATTATTCTTTATCTAAAACGCGACAGAAAAAATAAATCAAAGAACACTTGAAATTTATGGCTTTATATATATTATTACTTTATTCTTCTTTTATTTATCTTCAAAACATATTGAAAATTCATTTAGAAAATTCAGATAAATTAAAAGATAATTGCTGCTAGTTTCTCCATTTATTGTTCACTTAATTTTTCAAATGATAAAATTTATCTTATAAATTAATCAAGACGCAAAAAAGGAAAAATAAACAAAAGAAAATTATTCACAAGAAACATTGAAACATTTAATAAGAACTATTTCTTTATTTTTCTTTATCTAAAACGCGACAGAAAAAATAAAAAAGAAAACTTGAAATTTATTGCTTTATATATATTATTTTATTATTCTTTATCTAAAACGCGACAGAAAAAATAAACAAAAGAAAACTTGAAATTTATTGCTTTATATATATTATTTTCTTATTCTTATTCTTCAAAACATATTGAAAATTCATTTTGAAAATTCATATAAATTAAAAGATAATTGTTGAGTTTGTTGTTTCTCCATTTACTGTTTACTTAATTTTTCAAATGATAAAATTTATCTTATAAATTAATCAATACGTAAAAAGGAAAAAATAAACAAAAGAAACATTGAAACATTTAATATGAATTATTTCTTTATTTTTCTTTATCTATCAAAACAAATTGAAAATTATTCTTAATTTTGTTTTTTCATGATAATTTATTTGAAAGTTTAAAATTACCTTGATGGAAATTTGCTTTACCTCTGATTTAGAGTATTGAAGTTTTACAAAAACAACGATGTCAAACTAAGTATAAAAGCCTACCCTGTTAGAAAATTTATATTGTATTAGTTTTGTGATTCAACATTAAAACATGGCAAAAAACTTCTAATGAAAAGGTTTATAACTTCTGGGGAAGAAGTGGAAGAAGAGCGATTTTTAATCGATTCCGAAACGGGGAAAAATATGCAGAAGTTTAACTTGCGCAGACGCGAAATTAAATTTTCGATAAAACCTGTACCAAGCTATATTGATCCAATTACTTGGATTAAAGGGGCACTCCACGATATTGTCAAATATATTACAAAAGAAGTTAGCCCAAGCGACAAAACTGGAATGACATTTTGTGGTGAAAGCTTCGAGAATCGTGGCCCTGCATGGATAAACTTTCAAACAGCAGGTGGACTGACGTTTCAGCATATTTGGGATGTGATTTCAAAGGTTTTTCAAAGCAATTCCGAGGGTGAGTACTTTTAAATGAAAATGCTGAACATTTTTTTTACTTTTTTCACTTTTACTTTACAGGGTTAAGTACAGACAAATTTTGTTTGACCGCAACATATATCAATTTACCTTATGGTAAAGGTAGGAAAAAACAATTTTACAATTTTGCTGAAGAATGCAAACAACGCCGTGGTATAATAACAATAAAAAATAAAGATAACTTATGTTTACCCCGTGCCCTAGTTGTCTGCATTGCAAAAATTGATAAAGAGGTCAATTATAGACATATTTTAAAAGATGTCGGAAAAATTCAAGCGATTAAAGCTAAAGAGTTAATCCAAAAGCAGGTGTAATTATTCCACATCAGGGGTGTGGAATACATGAATTAAAAAAATTTCAAAATTATTTGACAAATTACAAAATTGTTGTCTATCAATATAACACTAGGGGTCGAATTGTGATATTTGAGGGAAATACCACAAAAGATGTAAAAAACCTAAATTTGTTATACCATGAAAATCATTTTAATGTGATTTGATCACTCACTGCTGCTTTTTGTACAGAATATTATTGCGGAAGTTGTCACGTTCCATTTTGGCACAAACATGAACACAAATGTTTAAAAACTTGCCCATGTTGCTGTAATTCAACACCATGTCCAAAGAATAGTATAAATGTTAAATGTAATATCTGTAATAGAACATTTAGAGGGGAAAAATGTTTTGATTTTCACCGAGCCTCATCATCTAACTCAAAAAGTATTTGTGATATAATAAAAAAATGTTTAAATTGTTTGCACGTTTACAAAACAGAAAGACAGCATTTTTGTAATGAATATTTTTGTAAAATTTGTCATCAACATGTACCTTCGGATCATCTTTGCTTCATTCAGCAAGATAAAAAACAGAAAAATTTTGAAAACTGCATTTATGTATTCTACGATTTAGAGACAAGACAGGAAAAAATATTGATACACAACTAAGACAGCATACCCCTAATTTGTGTGTTTTACAGCAAAGATGTGACATCTGTATTGACGATGAATCTCTAGTTTTTTGTCAAAAGTGTAAATTTAGACAAATAATTTTTGAAGAAAATTATATAATCGAAAAAATGATGAATCACATTTTGAAATTAAGCGCAGAATTCCGAGAAATAATTGTCGTTGCTCATAACGGACAAGCGTTTGATCATCAGTTTATAATTTTGAAACGATTAAACATGCTGTTCTTCATCCGCAAGATTGGGAAAATATCGCTGTGGTTTCACAAAATATTAAAAGAACTAAAGATCATGAGGTTCATACAGTAACTGAAACAAAAAGATACCAACCGAAATCAGAAAAACGTCGATTTCTGAAAGACCATAGTTCCGTACCGTTTGGATACAAAAGGTCTAAATTTGTGTAAACTACGATTATTACACAACATAAAGGTAAAACAGAAGTCAATTTTAGTCGGAGTAACAAATATTCAGTTTTTTAGTTTTAAGCAATTTTGTAGCTTATGTAAACATAAAATAAAGGTCGGGTTTTTTTTCATATTTTTCCCGACGTAAAACAAAAGTTTTAGTGAGTTTTTCTTTAATAATTTCAAGTAAACGAAAACTTATTTATTTCCAGTAAAAAACGAGGAATTATTTTATACAAATTTATTAATACTTAATTTAGCAAAATGTTTTCAGAAGTTCTAAATTATATTGTTTTTATCTACCCAGGAATTGTGCGATTTATCAAATCCTAACCATTTGACGTAAACTTTATTCCCTTTTCTTTTTAAAACCTGCTCGACAAGATAGGTATCAGAAAATTTTACAGGTGTTAGTTCTGCACTACAGGAAATTGGAGTGCTGGTATAATCGGCTAAGTTATACGTAATCGGATATGTATTTTTAACTTTAACCACTTTAAAAATTTCTGTTGACCAGTTTGGTTGATAGCCTTTTTCAAAGTTTCCTTTATTTTTACTGACTCTTACATTATCTCCTATCTTAAATTTAGCTTTTTGAAAAATTTTTGGATGCATGTATAGAGTTCTAAGTATTGATTTTTCATTTTTCTTTGAAACATTTTCTGGGGGTAATTTGATTGTTCTATGCGGTGTTGAATTATAGTTTTTTAACAATGATTGTAAAATTGAGATCCATTTGTAATTCCCCTGTAAACTGAAATTTTTCCACATCATGCTTTTCAAAGTTCGATTAAAACGTTCCACGATAGATGCCTTAAGCTCTGAGAATGTATGATAATGATTAATTTTATTTTTCAACATATATTGTTTAAACTGTCTGTTGAAAAACTCTTTGCCTTGGTCTGAATGAATATTTTTTGGGGAATCCTTTGCTTGCTTGATAATATTTTCAAGTGCTCGTAAAACATCTTCAGCAGTTTTACGTTTGACAGGTTCAGCATAAGCGTATTTGGAAAAAGTATCAATCACCGTCAATAAATATTTGAAACCTTTATTAAATTTGGCATAAGGAATCATTTCGACTAAATCAATTTGCCAAGTATCATTCAAACCCTTTTGAATGAACTTTCTCCTACGAAAATTTTTTCTAAGTGGCCTGTGTAGCTCTGAAACAATTTGTGCTCGTGACATCCTATACACAATACACACAATATTTAGTTTCTCTTTCTATATATAGAGGCAACTGATTCTGAAAAGTTGTACATAATAGCTAAATTTTTGTAGAAATCCTCAGTCTCCCTACAGAAATCAACTTTTAATATGCAAGCTGATTCGACTTTGTTTCCGTTTACCAACGAAAGTAATGAAAATTATTTTTTAAATAAAATTACACAAGAAAACCAAATTAGTTCAACCACGAATGATTATGATGTTGATGTTGACGAGGTGACCTCGTCTTTTCAAGAATTTATACCACCACCACCATCACCACCGCAATTACTTGAAGAGGAGGAAGAAGAGGAATGGCAGGACGGTCAAAACTGGTTTGACTCTCAAACAGATGATCTGCAGGTTAACGAGGTGACCTCGTCTTTTCAAGAATTTATACCACCACCACCATCACCACCGCAATTACTTGAAGAGGAGGAAGAAGAGGAATGGCAGGATGGTCAAAACTGGTTTGACTCTCAAACAGATGATCTGCAGGTTAACGAAGAACAAAATATCGAAGTCGAGCAAGAAGGATATTTCGAATGGTTTTTTAGTAACATTATAGATAGATAAAAATAAAAATAAAAATAAAATAAATAAAAGGCAATTGTTTTTATTTTCGTACAATTTTGCGTAGTTTATTGTTTAATATTACAGGTATCTCGAAAAATAATCTAGAAAAATTACACTGCACATTGATCCGTTGCTTTGGGATGTTAATTTCTTCATGCAACTTTTCCACTTGTTTTTCTTCACAGGTTTTTATGTATTTTTCAACATACGCTCTTACATTTTGTTCGGAATTTTTATAGTGAATCATTACAGCTTGAAGAAAATCAACAAGGTTGTTAAATATATCGGCCTCTTCTCTGTTGACACTAAGAGTTTGACTACGAATAGCTTGAATTCCTGCTTGTAAACATAATTTGGTATTTTTTATTGTTCGACTGCACAGCAGCTTTTTGTATAGATGGTAAAATTCACACCAATCACGATATTTCAGAACAATTACTTCTTTTCCATTACGATGGAATATGGTTGTGGCTTCAAATGATTCCCCCGTAAAACCAACAGAAATTCTAAAGGTCTGGTTTTTATTAAGAAAGTATGTATAGTTTAATAATAAAGACATCGTGTTTTCATGTCGAATTTCCATTTCTTTT
The DNA here is from genome assembly GCA_963693315.1 of Diogma glabrata. Taxonomy (NCBI): domain Eukaryota; kingdom Metazoa; phylum Arthropoda; class Insecta; order Diptera; family Cylindrotomidae; genus Diogma; species Diogma glabrata. Next base: position 271,621,008 of record OY856186.1, read on the forward strand.
TAACTTTCCTCTAACTCTCGGGTTACAAGACTGTAAAAAGTTGTATTTTCCAAATATTTTATGAAATAGTTTTAAAATCAACCTGTCATTTTCAATATGATTTACTTTACTGAATTGGTTCAAAAAACTTTTCATACTTAAACCAAAACATCTAAACCAAACGTAAACACAACAATATTGCCCGCATACATCTGTAAAATTACTTTGCAACTGTTTATCATTAAAAATTAAACAATGATTCTTCAAATATCTTAAAATTTCAGGTTTAGTTGGTTTCTGCCCAAAAGAATCAAAGTATTCTATATACCCCTTTTTAGGAATATAAATAGCTAACCAGTGTGTTCCAGGGGTCCTTAGCCTTATCCGTGTTAACGATTAAAAGAGATGGTTTTTCTTTTACTTTTGGAATTCTATCCAGAGCGAATACCCCCTTAAATTTTTTGTTTGTACGCTGGTTACATTTTAAAATGTTAGTTATTTCTAAAGTGTTCATAAAATAAATTGACTCAGATCATAAACTTTGCTCGCTTCCTTTACATAATTTACTAAAAACTCTTTTTTAATTAGTTTGTTGGTAATGATTATATCAAAACTTTCTAATATTTGTTTAAACTCTTTAGTTATATTTTCGTTAGTCACAGTTCCAAAAGAATAATTTTCAATATTTTGATTTGTTAGCTCTTTTGTTGGAAACTTGTAAGTAAACTCTTTTACGAACTTCTTACAAGGCTCTTTAAATCCTACTATACTAATTTCTTTCACAAACAAACTGTTTTTGTCGTTACAACAAAATGTAACATCGACAAGTGCACAGGATGAAGACATGATGTAAAATATTTAGACTCACGCTTTTTCATCCTATTTATAGGTTTGTGAATATATTTCGATTTTTATCGATTTGAATGTTTGCATCAAATTCCCCATAAACAATTGCAGTTAATGTGGACGGCAATGGTTTTGATAACTTTGCTTCAATTCTAACAGTTCCTTGATTAAGTAGACCTTGGCACATTTCATTCCCTGATGCATCGGGGGTTAAATCAAAAGCAAGTAAAAAAAATCCATTGCTAAACATTGTTTTTGTTATCTGATGACCTTTATCATTATGGAATATCCCTGTTCCTTGAAAAAGTGTGTTGTAGGCTCTGGTATAACAATTATATTCATCAGAGAAACTAGTTTCAATTGCTGTATTAGGTATCTGTACCCCATTCACATTCAACGAAAATTGAGAAATATCAAAATGTTTAAAATTGTACGGGTTTTTTGATCTTTTTCCTGAATAACCAATATTTTCGGTCATACAAAAGATGATTGTAGTCGGCAATTGACCAATGAAAACGTTGTCGAGCGATATGGATGATGTATTCATAGGAAGAGTATAGGTTTTTACTTCCACACGTTTATAACTATATATAGCATTCTTTTTTTCCAAAACAGCGTTATGTGCTAATAGAACACTCGGATTAACAGTTACATGTCTCATAAACAATGTTGCTTCTAAAATTTTCAATTGAGATTCATCGGTATCGTCAGAAAAAAAATAGAATTCTGGTTTTTCTAGTGTTAGTGTAATTCGAACATCCACGTTGTTTATAAGTAAGGTAGGCTGGTTAAACATATCTACATGTAGTTTACCCATTAGCTCAACAACATTGCTATTATTATACAATTTTTGACGGTCTTTCGATCCAGAATTATTAGATTTTTCTATGTTCGCCTTATCTAATGTCCACCCTGAGCACTCTAAATGTGTGGTAGCAGCATCATTACCATAATTTAATAGCGATTCAATATATGCTCTATAGTGATAATTTCCGTCTGATGGTGTTATATTTTTCCCGTTTAATTGAATATTACATTGTTTTATTAGAGAATGTAAAAGATTGTTAACTACACTTGGCTGTGATAGTTCTTTTCCGTCTGCCCCTTTATCATTATTCCATAACCCTCCATCTTTTTTCAAAATCCGTATTTTCAATCTTAAATATGTAGAAGATAAGTCCCTATATGTATCTCCATGACCTAATGAAACAAATTCTATTACCGATGGTTTATCTAATGAGGCTATAGGGTTGTAAGAAACCTCTTCGGATCGTAGAATACTTGATTGAATAGGTTGTGCTTTAAATATATCCAATTCAGATTTCATACATTCCACCATAATTAATCAAAAATATCTTTTTCTTTCTTACGCCTAATAACTTTACGTCGTTTCGAGGTAAAATAATTTAAATTTTTGATCGACGGCTTATTTATAACTTTTCTTTTCCTTTTTCCCGACCCATACATTTCATTGAGTTTTTGAACTGCCCCGCGTCTTACACTTTTGACAATCTCTTTACCGCGATCTTGCAGAACTTCCTTAATATTTGCACCGGATACAATATCTGATAAAGCACTTATACCAGAGTTTACAACCTGCCTTTTTAGTAAATCAGCCCCCGAAGAAAATATTGGTTTCAAATACTTGAAAAGTCCCCCAAAAAAACTACCTAGGCCACGTCCTCGTTGATATGGTACAGTCGAATGTACCAACGGACCAATATCCTCAATGCCTTTCCCCGTTTGACTCAAATAGTATCTGTAATATACTCCTTCCATAATGCTTTTCATAAAACACTAAATTGTTTAATAGAATCCCCCCTTTTATTTATATACTTTTTTAAAATGTAATACAATTTTTGTAGGAATACTACTTGTTGCAAAATTAATTTTGCTACTATATTTATCACAGATTAGAATAGAAATATTATCAAAAAAATTTTTCTCAACAGCAAAATATTGTATATTTAAAATTTCTTTTTCCATTACTTCAAATGCATTTTTTGTGTTTATCGTTCTTAAACATCTCACAGTGCTATCACCCACCATATTTGGTTCAATAATATCGGTATAGACAAAAAGCATTTCTGGTTTAATTACGGGTGTCATAGGTAAATATTGCAGAAATGTTTTAAATAAATCTAAGAGTCTTGACTTATGCTTTTTAAAATCTTTAATTTTTACAGTTATCTGATCAAAACATGATTTCAGTAACTCTTCGAGTGAGTAGCTATGATCTGCCTTTAATTTTAGCTCAAGTGGTGGTTGATTTATACATATTTTAATAAATTCATTTGTTTCAGGTAGTTGTTTTTCTAATGATGTTGATGAAGGTGCAGCCACGTAATTGGAATCCAAAGATATAAAATCATATATCCCCCAAATTAGTTCACGCTCAACCTCTTTTCTTGAGTAGCCATCAAATGGGTGTATATTCTGAATAAGAGTTGGTAACAAAAAAGATTTCCAATCACACAAATATTCATCCGTGTTATGTGGAATGTACGTCGTCCCAATTCCAACCAAGTGTTCGGAATTACCTCCTATAAAAACTTTTGTACCAATGTGCCAGTTTTTTCCGTATTTATTTGGTTGAAAATCGTTTAAGTAAATCTCCGACAGACCAACTTTCCAGTTTGTACCGTTGATTGGTTTATGTAAATTATTTGTAAAAGCTGATAAAGTATTATCAGGATAGTAATTCATTGAGTTATCACTGAGTAAAGTAACATAAAATTCATCTTTTAGGTGTATATCGCCCATGTTTTCTTACGTTTTGGAAAATTAATTTTTGTTTGACTGTCACCCGCTTTAGCTGGTCGTAAAATTCGTTTTGTAGGTGTTGTAAATTTCTCGCTATTTATATGCTTTTCTTTCTTTTCGGGTGGACTGTCAAGAGGAACCGTTATAACGTCTCCAGACTCGGTTTCAAATGTTTGATAATTTTGATTTGGAGTTAATTTTCGTTTTCTTAAACGCTCACCAATTGATGTGGCAGATAGTGCTTTTGCGAAAATTTTGTCTTGAACGTCTTCATCAAGTTCACTGTCAGACTGTGTTGTTTCTTTAAAAATATTTTCCTGGACGCGTTTATCAAATACTTCATCATCTTCATTCTCATATATTTCTTCTTCAGGAAACTGCATTTCAAAATTTCTTTTACCGACAACATCTGTTTGAGTGTCTGTCGCTCTAAATATGGGTTTTGTACGGAAACGTGTTTGGGTACTTTTAGGTTCCATGATTTTAATTTTTTTCTCTTCAATTTTAGATAACAATCTTTTTTTGTTTCTAATTTTAAATAGGTTCTGACGATACAAATACCACTTCTGAATATCGGACAAATTTTTGTTTAATAAAATGTTTTTCATCTTTTTATCCAACTGGTTGAGTTCAACGTCTGAATTTTGCTTTAGTTTTTCATATATTTCAGGTTTTAATATTATCATTTTGTTAAATGTTGTATTATTCATTTTATAAAATGACCAATCACCCCTGATAAAACTGCACCGAGAAGAGCAGGTAAAAATCCACCACGTTGAATTATAATTTTTCTTTTACTAGTGAGCGACTTCTTACGGCAAATGAGTGATCTCAAGTCCTTTTTATACTTTTTTAGTTGATTGGTTGCTCTTTTATTTAAATGACAGTTACCTTTTAAAATATTTAACGCAATTTCACAGATCGTTTTAATTACATTCGGCTCACATTGTTTTATTATAACTTTTTGAAATTTTCTCTTAGAATTTTTTAACAGGTGCAATATATGACGGTTGGTTTGTAATCGTTTCATATTCCTCACCAAATTGCTCCAATTGCTCTTTTGTACAAAAACAAAAATTTTTTCCAAATATGTCACTTCTTAATCTAAATATATCATTAATATCTTGAGTAAGGTCTATTAAAATGTAACCATATGGTAAGGTAGTTACTTCATTATATACTTTCTCAAATTCGTTGACCTGTTTTGGGTATATTTGACGAGCTAAAGGCAGTATTTGGGATTTATCTCTAGGGTTTTTGAAAAGCACTAAATATTTACAATTTAATGAAATATCTCTTGAAAATTTTCCCTGGTGAAAAACGTTTTGAGTTACAAATATTACAGATAAATTTCTATGGTGCGAACCTCTAGTAAATAATTCGCACACAATCTTGTCGTGAGAATTTAACATCATATCATCTACTATAATTAACAGTGGATCTTGATTATCACAAAAATCTGGAATAGTATTATAATGTTCAAGTCCTTTGATATTTTTCGGGACGGCTTCTTTATCGGGGTTACACCAAATAATCTTCTCAATTGGAGGTTGAATATATTTGTTTTTTTGTTTTATTAAATTAGAAATAAAAGTCGATTTCCCACAACAAGACGGCCCGGCAACCATCATAGTAAACGGATGAAAAAACATGGTTTGCCGAAGAGTATCTATCTAACTATACAAATCTATGTGTATACAAAACAGAGGTCGAGTATAAAATTAATCTTGGAAAATTGGACAGACAGTCTCTTATATAGTCTCACAATGGCCAAACGTGTTTTCATAGTTGATCTCCAATTTCTAAGAGGAAACGATAAACAATATTTTGTCAAAGAACTCGCTCTACTTGAAAAAGGAAGTTTGATTCCTATCGTTTATCATTTCAAACCACCTTACCACGAAGAAGAACTAGGTCAAGCAGCACAATATAGCAACCGATATTGCGGCAATAAAATAAATGGACTTAATTGGAATGGCGGATGCATTGACTATGTGGATATAAAATCAATTATTAAATACTATTTAGAACAAGCTGAAAAAATTTATGTAAAAGGCGAACAAAAAAAATTTTTCCTTGAAAAGTATATTGAGAGTTTTAAAATAGAAAATCTTGCCATACCGTCGTTATTAAAGATTGAAAATTTTAAATCAATGTGTCCGATACATCTTTCAAATAATCATTTTAGATGTGCTGTAAAAAACTGTCTTAACATTTATATGCATCTTCGGAAGGAAAAAGTACTATAATGTTAAAAACAAAAAAGTTACCTTTAACAATAAATTAGATCTTTACGTTATGTATGTGTGGGATTATGCATATAGAGTAGCTCGACAGGGAAAATATGAAGAATATGCACGAGATCGAGATAGATTTCATAGACGAATAAAAAATATTGAACCTATTATCTCTGCAGTTCTAAAAAAACCTCATAGAGAAAAAGTTTTTAATAAATTAATAAGGGGTGGTTAACCCAATAAAAATTAATGTACATAAAATCATGTAATAGTTTTATTTTAGTTTTAAAACAAAAATGTAAAAAGAAAAATGAATAAAAACACGTGACAAATTGTTTTATCTGTCATTTGTACCATTATTTTATTGTTTTAATTTTAAATTTGAACTCACATTTGAACTAACCTAGTCTATCTGACATGCTTCCTAGGCCTTTAGCAACAACAATAAACCCACAATAACAACAAACAACAATAAACCACTAACCTACACTTTAAATCGAGAAATTACCAATACAGATAACCAGAACTAGGTCAAATACTAACCTAGTTTACCTGACGACCTTCCAAGGCCTTTAGCAACCGGCTTGGGACACGCACAACAACAACAAACCACAATAAACCAATAACCTACATTCTAATTCCAATACAGGAAACTAAAACTAGGTCAAATATTAACCTAGTCTACTATATAAGGTCGTAGCCTTTCATGGCAATTATAAAAACAGGTTTTGGTTCCCCAGGACCAACTCTCGGGAGTTCTACTCCTCTCCCCTACGCTTCTTCGTCGATTGACAGAAAAATTTGACAAAATTCATAGAGATAGGAAATTTGATAAACCCTTAACAAAAAATATAGCGAAGTCTCAAATAATTTTATTTCTATATGTTGGATGGGAGTGGGGTAGGGTGACACAAAAGTTTTTTGACTCAAATGAGTGGGATGTCATATGAAAGAGCGTTAAATTTGAGAAATATTGTGATTTTTTTTAGAATTTTTCAGTATACAGTTTTTGAATTATTGTCAAAAAAGTTGGCCCCCTAAGTTTCGACATTGATGAACAGAAAAATTTGAAAACATTTGCAGAGATAGGAAGTTCGCTAAACCTTGAACGAAATTTATAGCGAAGTGTCACATAATTATTGTTCTGTATATTGAGGGGGAAAAATATTTTTTTTGATCAAAGCGACTGTGATGTCATATGAAAGAAGACTTAGTTTAAGGAACATTGTAATTCTTTTTAGAATTTTACGGTGTACAGTTTGTGAATTATGGTCAAAAAAGTGCAACTGAAAGTTGGTTTCTCAAACCCCCTCCCGTAGTGTGGCTCTGTTTAGTTGAATGAAAAAACAACACGAATAAAAGAGAGCGCGTTTCTAATATGTTTAATTTTACGAGGCTTCTGGATAAACAATATTTGTTGTTGTTTCAATGATAAAGAAATTGTTACAACATAGAGATATATAGTTATGGAGTATATAATTTGCCGCCTCTAAAACACGCAACACAAAATTGTTCATGTTAGAAGAAATCTGTTCTAGATCTGAACCACAAACTTCTAATGATTTAACCTGAACTTTATTGATGGTAATTGCAAATGCCAATGGAATTGAAAATTGGAATCTTTTAAATTGAAATGGCATATCATCCGGATTGTATTTATACTAACGACGCCATTCTACCTTGATCGAAACAGCAGCAGCAGATCAATTCGGCGGTGGCATTCAAAATTGATTGAGAACTAAGTTCGTGATTACTAAGCACAGACCTTTAATCATTATAAACGCATTGTTGTACATTTTTTTGTGAACTCCATGTTTATATTTGAATATTCTTTCCATATTCGACAGGAATAATGTCTTCAACCATGTGCGATTTATATTTTTCCCATAATTTGTTGTAGATAAAGGAAGCGGTCAGTATGATTGCAAACAAAAACCTAACTTGGTTTGGAGATGACGTGTTGCACATGTAATTAATGCATACATCCCAGTGTAGGTGGTTCTAAAATAAATTAAGAGTTGACATGTACTGCAGAAAGTGGCATGTGTAACGCTGTTAATAATTCTTAATTGCTGGAAACACGTTTGTTATAGGACACAGTCTGCCTACAGTAGTTTTTTTAATATGGCATGTTGTTTGTCGACTCGCTCTTCTTCTTTACCTTTATAAATAATTGTTTATTCGGATTCCATATTAGGTACATACATAGGTACTTCCGAATACAGCAGTGTTTTTGTGAACGCATAATTTTGACTTATTGCAAAGAAAACGGTTAAAGTTGTAAGTGGTAGATTCAAAGCGTTTTGTTACATTTTTGAAGGTGTGATGTATACGCGTTGTTCATTTTCTTGATATACTGCTAAATGAAAAACAGCTGAACTTCGTTCATGTTTAGGAAAAGAAAGAATTCGAAACACAGATTCATTGCTGTTTATGTATTGTGGCACGCTAAAAACTGAAATGTTGTTGCCGTTATTAACGTCCATACTAATAAACGTATTTGACTGATTTAACGGAGATACAATATTCAACGTTTAGGTGCGCTCTGTATGTTCCTGGTAGCAAATGCGAATATGGAACAAACATCGGTTGTCATCTATTTCGATGTTCCCGTTTCACATATCTATGGTTGTTAATTGTTGTTAATTTACCGCCATCTGCTGCCGATCGTAGTTTGTATAAAGAATATTTATGGTTTTTTGTAACTGTGTTGACTATTTGCTTTGAGCATTTTCTGTGTATTATGCATTATGATCTGGTTCTTTCATTATGTTCTTGTTAAATAGTTTTCGTCACAACTGCCTATACAAATCCTGGTCGAAGTGGTATCGAGCATTTGAAGTGTTAATTTGATATAATTTTTTTTTGAGCCAGATTAGAATATGAGCGTGTGAGAGACAATCCTCATTTTTGTCATTAAACTGAGTACATCCAACAGTACCCAGACTCAAACACTTCATGATTTGCCATAAAATACATCAGTGATTGCAAATCTGTATGAAAACTTGTGCTTTGATGTCATACCTATCTAACGGTGATTGCAAAGGAACTAAATTTGTATATCGTCCCAAGCCGGATAGCATGTGAATGTAATGGACAGGTCTGGACGCCCGTAGTATCAAATATTTGCATCTATTGCATCTTGAATGTTCTCATACAGATGACGTGGATGTTTGTAAATGAAGATGGAGAATGATGAAGAGGAAGAATTGTTAGTCTACCAACATTAGTTGTGTATAACCGTCATATTAAATTGACTCTCGCAAATGAACTGGTACTTCAGAGAAAAGCATGGTTTGTTTTAAATGGATGACTATCGAACGTCCTGTTTCGAATGTTTCTGCATACGTTTGTACGATGTATTGGTGAAACAATTGACGGCATTTTCAAATGTGATTATCTTCATTATCTGAAATCATTAATCAATCTCTTATGAAAAACAATATCTCTAGGTTGAAATTAATCACTGGTTATAATAGTTGTCACTTTGTTTAAAGTTGAATCTTCTCACATGTCCTCTAGCAATCGTTTTGTCAACCTGAGTTATTGAAACTTGTGTGTCGCATAGCATCATGTCATATGCTGGTTTGAACAATTGCACTAAATCGTTTTTTTTTCGTGAAGAGCCTTGTCGTATGGAAACGAAAAACCTTTTTATTTATTTTTCAAAATTCCGCAGAGCGCATTCAATTCATTATTTCCATCAACGATGAAGTACATTTGACAAGATGTATTATCACATATTACAAATTTAAATAAGAATTAAATATTTAAAGTAATCAGTAAAAAAATTCAAAATATATAAACATTTGGAAAGAATATATGTTGTTTTCGCATTACATTACATCACATTACATTTCGCATTACAATTACATTGCATTACATTACATTACATTACATTACATTACATTACATTACATTACATTACATTACATTACATTACATTACATTACATTACATTACATTACATTACATTACATTACATTACATTACATTACATTACATTACATTACATTACATTACATTACATTACATTATATTACATTACATTACATTACATTACATTACATTACATTACATTACATTACATTACATTACATTACATTACATTACATTACATTACATTACATTACATTACATTACATTACATTACATTACATTACTTTGCATTACATTACATTACATTACATTACATTACATTACATTACATTACATTACATTACATTACATTACATTACATTACATTACATTACATTACATTACATTACATTACATTACATTACATTACATTACATTACATTACATTACATTACATTACATTACATTACATTACATTACATTACATTACATTACATTACATTACATTACATTACATTACATTACATTACATTACATTACATTACATTACATTACATTACATTACATTACATTACATTACATTACATTACATTTATAGTATATTACATACCTAGCTCTGTTACATTACATTACATTACATTACATTACATTACATTTATAGTATATTACATACCTAGCACTGTAAATAGCATTTTAGCGTGGAAAATGGTTTGCAGCTCGAGGTTTGTTATATACTTTTTTCTACTCCTATGACAGTAAATTATCAATTACATCACACTATCCATGACATGTAAATTGATTATTACACTAAGTGTAACGTAATGAGAATAAAAAGTGTTACTAATGTATTTTCATATATATATATTACCTAACACTTTTAATAAAAAGAAAAATTTTTAGTAAAAGAAAAATTTGATTTTTAAAAAATTAAATATTTCAATTCATTTTGACATAGAATAATGCAAAGCCTACCACAATTTGTAAACTATTTGCATTTAATTTATAATTAGTAGTTCATTTTTTCAAGTAATTAAGCGCGTTTGGGCATTAAAACAAAGTCGCAGAAAAAGTATGTAACAAAACTCGAGCTGCAAACCATTTGCCATGCTCATGAAGGTACTGCACTCGCCGCTACGCGTCTCGTGTGCAACATTTTCCTTCGCATGTAAAATGCTATATACAGCTCTAAGTATGTAATATACTATTTCTACGACTTTATTTTAACAAAGTCGTTAAAATAACAATTTGTTGACAAAAACAAATTTTACATTTTCCAAAATAAGTCGAACACTGAGCTTTCGAAAATTAAAAAAAACAGAGAGTGTGCTTCAGACCGCACGGCAGATGTGAAAACTTCATTGGCAATCGCAATCAATTGATATCGTATTAGTAGTATTTGGATCGTATTAGTAGAATAAATGAGAAATAAGTCAGAACGATAAACTGCTAACTACACACACTAACCTCACAATGTAAACCAAATAATTGTCAAAATAGCACTCATATGCCAATAGCAGGGCTTAAATTACGCGTGGTTGTCACACCCATAGATCAACAAGCTTAAATTTTACAAATCTTTCTGCGGAAAGCTAAGCAAATTCATTGGTATTAATTCGCATTGTTGCCGTTTGCACATCACTATCGGCTAAGTGTCACCATTTTTAATTATTTTATTTATCATGATTGCCATCCATGTTTAATCATACATAAGCTATGCTTCTTTGTATAGAATTTATGCGATTTCCATCTCGTAATTTTGTGAGCTTTAAATCGATATAATCGATTTTATCAAGTATCAAGTTACAAGTATTAAGTCTTCACTTAGTTTTAGAAACATGTATTACATACAATTCTAAACCGACAACCTATTTAGTGAAGATGATAAAATTCCAATACATATAGACTAAGAGCCTGCGACGGCCAGACCTTCGTTATTTTATAAAAGCTGAAAGTTTCTTTGCGCATACCCTCTACTCAGGTAGGAACGATAAGCGACATATGAAGTTTGGATCATAGTGGCTTTGGCAGGGAGCAGGTAACAAAGGGGCCCCCAAAGTTTCATGAAAGTATAAAGAGTAGTTTTTTTATATATTCTTCGGCATAGTATTAGAAGTCACGTCACCCATTGCCAGACACTTACTATCGTGGCAACCCCCTGCCAGACACCCTTAAACTCTATCAATTTGTTAAAGTTTGAGGGTGTCTGGCAGGTGGTTACCACGATAGTAAGTGTCTGGCAATGGGTGACGTGACTTCTAATACTATCCCGAAGAATATATAAAAAAATTACTTTTTATACTTTCATGAAACTTTGGAGGAACCTTTGTTACCTGCTCCCTGCCAAAGCCACCATGATCCAAACTTCATATGTCGCTAATTGTTCCTACCTGAGTAGGGGGTATGCGCAGAGAAACTTTCAACTTTTATAAAATAACGAAGGTCTGGTCGTCGCGGGCTCTTAGTCTAATATAATTTCGATATACAAATGTAATTGTTTCAGCCTTCAGGTTATACTATCTTTCTTACGTTATTTTATTTTTTTTATGTTCAACAAAAAACATTAATCACCGTTTAAAACGATAGTTAAATAAAAAGCAAAAATTATGCGTACACAACAACTTGATAATTGTCATGATGATTAATGTATTAATGCATAAAGGATAAACAGCCATACATACTTTCAATTTTATATACAGAAAATCAATATTTATTTAGCATAGTGACTCAAATGCGAATTGCAAAGGACAGTAGCAATATAACTTTAAAAAACTGCGTTATAAATCAATTTTTTAAAATTCGTATAAAGAAATTTTTATTAGTTTTATGAATTCATAAATAAAAAAAAATAATTTTAAAATGTATTTAATAAAAATTAAAACAAAAACAATAAAAAAATATTTACCATACCAGTAGTTGAACTCACAACCTATAGCACATCAGTGGAGCACGATATCCACAACGCAATTTGAAACGTTAAGAAATGATAGATTGATAAATTGATAAACAATAAAAATGCTGACGAATCAGTTTAATTTACTACCTACGGAAAAATCTGTGTGTGGTGCGGTGCGCCAAAAGAAGTTTTCACTTTAAAAATTTTTTTTTTGAACTGCAAAAAATTCATTTTTCATATGACACAATATATGATATCCCACTTGACATGATCAATAACAATTTTTTTCAAAACGTCTACTCTCAACCCTCTCCAAAGATACAGTTCTGAAAAAAATTTCATGTTGATAGAAAGCACTTATAATTTGTGAGAAAATCGATTATGTAGAAATTCGGACGGGAACCAAAGTCTCAGCAATAGGGTACTGCTTTCACTTTTTCAATGTACGGAATCCTAAAACGCCTGTCTGTAATTTAAATACGTTTTGGGCAAATGGTCAAATCTTTAGAAAAACCAAAAAAATTTTGAGTGAAATTTTTTTATAAAGTTTAATTTAATAACTTTTAAACGGAAAATAATTCAATGGATTCGGTAATAGTACATTATGATGCAAGGACGTAAAGCTAAAGTTTTTGGACGTATGTGGAGTATGCGAATCGAGATGTCACCCGAGATTTGCACCCATATTGAGTTCAAAATTGCGTACGTCCGTGCATCATATACTATTTTTTATTCGCCGCAAGCAAAATATTTAAAAAAAATTGTTTAATCTAAATCAAAATTAAAAACTTTATAAATTTTGAAATAAAAATATGTTGAACAAGTAACCTTTGACCACAATATTTGTTTTTTTTTTTCAAATAAATTGTATAACTATGATAACGAAAAATAACAAATTTTGGATAGTGATGTTTTGAATTGGTTGCTTTGATAAAAATTTCTATTTTTATAGAATTTAAACAAATAAAAATGATACTTTTCTGGATGTAACTATGACAACAAAATATACGGTGACACTTTAAGCCGCAAATTACAGTAATAAAGTAACACTTTAATATGTAGGCGAATAAAACGTGCTTATTCTTCTCCCATTATTAATATAAACTTTATTTGTATATTTTTTCCATAATAATATTATGTATTATTGTATTGTTTTCTAACCGATAGACTAATGAACTTAACCTATTGTCTAATGAAAATTTTCCTATAAAAAATTATCATTATTGAATTGGTATAATTCAATTGGTCAAATTGTTTTGATTGTATTAAAATTATTTTCAAATTATAATCACAATGGCATTGATACGTTTTGTTGCAAATTAAATTTTAAGTTAAATTCTTTTATTTCTTTTAGTTGAATTTGGTTGATTGCATGGAATGAGGTTTTTTATCATCAGGTGTTTTTTAATCAGATTTGATTTCTCAATTAAAACAATAAAGATTTGTTGTTTTAATTGAAGAAAACGTTTTTATTTTATACACATAATACATAATTCTGTATCAGATAATAAAGTAATGTAATCGATTCGTGTTTAATTAATTTCATTCTCTCGCAAATTTAAAATTTTCGATCGTGCCTCGCTCAAATTTTACACTTGTGCTTAAGAATAAACTATCTCATTAAAAACTAATTGCTTAAACGACTATTTTAATATATCACAAAATAGTATGACACAAAGAACAAAAATTTTCAAGTTAATAATTTTTTCAAATGTCCTCCTCAAAAAAAAGTTACTTTAGTTTTCCCTTCTATAAAAAAAATTTAAAAAAAACATAAAAAAACAAATTTGTGTCTATCAACACCTTAGAACGCATGTTGTTGTGGGACCTTGGTCTTACAAGGTTTTTATGGGTTACACATATTAGGTGTGTGTTGCACATATTACGTCATAACACATATTGTAATTCCTACTACACAAGACATTTTGTTAAAAAAAATTGTTTGGGGTAAATAATAAAGGGTTTAAAGATCAAAGTATAAAAAATCTAGGTTTGAAAATTTAATTTTTCTGCAAACTGCTGTAAAGTTTAACCTTACTGTCGCTAGGGAGTTAGTTAAACTCTTACTTTTTTTACTTATAATCAAAGCTGCAGAAGTAACAGCATTTTTATTTTATTTTACGGCGGCAGTAAAGTAGCATTTGATATTTGTTATTTAGTTATTTTTTCAAACAAATTATTTAACTATGACAGCAAAAAATAAGAAATTGATTCTGATTGGATTATGAAATTTTGAATTATTGTATGTAACTATGACAACAAAACATAACAAATAGTTTGATTGGATAATGAAATTTTGAATTGGAGCTTGCTTTGATAAAAAATTTTATTTATACAAATTTAAATGTTTTTTTCTGTTTGGACGTAATTATGACGGTGATAAATCGTATTTATATATTTTTGATGTATTATAATTTCATATTTATAAAAAATTTAAACGTTTGCCGAAAAAATAGTGTGGTTAATTCGGAGCTAAAGTGAGTTTTTGTCAATAATTGTCAAACTATAGACTCAACACAAAAAGTATCACTCTAGCTCCTAATTAAATAATGTGCCAATATCATTTTTAATAGCATAAATTTAATCTAGCTTGAATTTGTTGATTATTAAAGTGGAATAGCGTCCTTTAAGGGGCTATAAAATAATATTCATATATTCTATGGCTCTAGAATGGCCAGTCAGACACGACTATACAACACGCTTTTTTCTTTTATTGCACGAATTTTTTTTAAAAACTTTCAAAAGGAGAACAAATCAAAATTTTTTATAATTGAAAAATATAAGTTCTATATAAAGTTGATTATACAGCCTGTATGAGCAAATAACTACACTTATAATTATTGTCATTTTATATATTACTATTTATATTATTCATTATTACATGATTTGTGTTATCACCCACCGATTTGTGACTTTCGATTTTCTCCTGCATTATATCAATAAAAACAATTCTCATATACTTATATTCAAAAGAAATGCCTTCTATAAATGTGAAATAATCATAAAAATATAACGAAAAAATCAAGTAAAATCTCAATGACAATGATATATTGCCTAATTCTTTTGTACGCGGCACATCAGCATAAAATAAACATAAATGTAAGTTCTCGTCAAAAAAATGAAAAAAATAACACGGAGTGAAAAATGAAAATGAGAATGTTACAATATATGTGTATTTTGACAATTTATTCTTTTATAGCTTTTTTTCCAATATTTGACATTTTTTTTTTAATTTTTCAAAACAGCCCCATCAAAAATAAGAACATGTAAACGACGCAAAATTCAAATTTCTGAAGAATGAAGATTTATAAAAATATTAATATCTGAATATTATAGAATAAATTAATGTAGGTTGACATGAAGGACTTATGGATAATTTTCTTTGCAAAAGTTATATAGCATATTTAACAATTTAGCTATAACTTTAAAAACTCTTGTTTTCTACACTTTTGTATGAGCTTATGAAAGCTTAGAGTAAAAGATTAAACAAAAAAAATATAAGTATGACAATCTCGAGCCGAAATAAGTATGTATGTCTTTCTGCTCATCGATCATCCGTACCAACTGACGGAGACTAGAAAACTTCTAAATCGATTTTTAAAATATAAGCATTGCTATCGATATAACCCTTATTGTTCCCCATCGTTCGTACAATTAGTTCAATTTCCCTTTTATTTTACGGGTTTGCTTTCGTTAGGTTTTTAGTTTATTAATTTTTTTTAGTCGGGGTAGAAAAAAATTATATGCTTTATTAAAAGTCATTTATTTTTGCGTTTAAAAGTCAACTAGTGAAGATATTGAGTTAAGAGTCTTAAAATTTAAGCCTTCAAACAGGACAGATGTCTTGTCTAACAAAACAAAACAAAAATTAAAAGAAAGTGAGGTTATAAAGGTTTGTTTTATTATATTTTTGCAGTTTGTCTTTTTAAAGACAGAGTAAAACTGAAATAAAATCAAAAAATTAATTTTACTGTAAGTTTAGTGAAAGTGAGGTACAAATTAGATACTATACATATATTCGAATGAGATTGTTCAAAACTTATTGATTATTTACTATTTTATGTTTACTGTTACCAAGCGGTAGGAAAGTAGAATTTTGACTTTTATTGCATTCAAATTTTAAATTTATTATTTTAAATGAATAAATTTGTTTTTCGGCAAACGGCTGTAAAGTTTAACTGTACTGCCGCTAGGGAGTTAGTTAAAGTCTTGTTGTTTTGACTTGTAATCAAAGCGGCTGCAAGTAACGCCATTTTTATTTTATTTTACGGCGGCAGTAAAGTAGCATATGTTATTTTGTTATTTTTTCAAACAAATTGTACAAGTATGACAACAGACAAATAAGAAATTGATTCTGATTGGATTATGAAATTTTGAATTATTGTATGTAACTATGACAACAAAACATAACAAATAGTTTAATTGGATAGTGAAATTTAGAATTGGAGCTTGCTTTGATAAAAAATTTTATTTATACAAATTTATTTGGAATCTTCAATATAGTTAGTGTGTTTTGTTTCTCCAATTTCTTTGCTATTTCATTATCGAGATACTGTTGCATGAAACCTGCTATCGTGTTTTTGTGACCAAGTTACCCAGATCTTTTTTATATTGTGTATTGTTTAGGCTTGACAGAATTTCAGTATCTATACCTGCGATGTCAAAGGGTAAGTCTTTGTCTCAACAAAATGGCAGCAGAGTATACCAACAGCTTAGCATTGATTTCACCAACATAAGAGGTCTCAATTCAAACCTAAACGAGGTTCCTCACTACATTGAAAAAAAATAAGCCTGACATTTTGGTTCTTACCGAAACAATTGTCAGTGGCAAAGCATCAAAATTGGAGACTTTAATATTCAAAATTAAGAATGGCTTTAGTATTTATAATGCACTGACGACGTAGGAAGACACGTCGAACTGATGCTCGTATATTATATTAGTTTGACTCAAATAATAGGTTGTTCCACTAGAATCCCAGATAATACACATCATAACAATAATTTACTGGATCTGTTTTTGACAAACGAACCAGATACAACGAACGTAAAAGTTGAAGAACCCCTTGGATCATTGGACCATTTACTAATATCAGCAGTCGTGCAATTTACACTACCGACACGAATTAACGCCAATCTTCATCGTGTTTGGAATTATAAATGCGCTGACTTGGAACCTTGGAAAACTATTTGTTGTGTTGAGCTAAATCCTAGAACACCAGCATTATGAGTTTCTGAAATCATAAAAGATGGAATACGGCAGTTTATTCTAAATCGACTAATCACTTCTAAAACTGAGCCTTGGTTTACGTGGGATTTTAATGAGGGGATGAGGAGTAAACGTAAAGCATTTAAGACGTATAACTCAAATAAAACACTTGAAACCCATAGCGCCTATAAAAAAGCAAGAAATATTAGTAAATACAAAATAGGCTTAAACAAAGACGCGTTTATTCAGAAGAAAGCAAAAAAAATCACCGAAGACCCATCTGGCTCACGTAGTGTCTTTTAGGCAGTTAAACCAGTCCAGAATAATTGTACTCGATCCTCTATTGCAACCTTAGTTCTGAATGACATTTCCGTAAGCAACTCGAAAGAGAAGGCAGATCGTTTGCGTCGTAATTTCGCAGAAAACTCAAATATATTTAAACCTCCCCATTCTCCTATACCCATATACCTAGTTGAAACGAAAAGGAAACCAATTATTCTTAGTTGAATTACTGTACGGTAAATGCTTCTTTCTATAATCAAGACTAATAAATCCACTAGCTCTGGGTAGTCCACCCATCATTCTTAAAAATTTTGCTAGGCAACAGCTTCAATTCTAACAAAAATGTTCCCAGTATTTCACTTGATTTATTTCACTTTCTAAAGCATTTGATAAAATGTGGCATAGAAATCTCATAGCTAAATTAAAATTTTATGGCATAGATCATTTTACTGTTTCATAGATCCATAGTTTTCTTACAGGTCGCCAATTTCATGTTAATTTAGATAGTACTACATCAAATATTGACACAACTAATGCTGGTGTTCTCCAAGGTTCAACGCAATCTCACCAACATTGTTTCTTCTATATACATTAGTGGCATACTTGTTTCCACTGTACACATAATCTAGAGTTTTGCTGATGACCGCACGTTGCATGCATCTCCTAAATTTCGATTTCACACTGCAGTCACCACTGATAGAGAACTGCTAATTGATTCTATTAAAAAAGACCTGAATCGTTTAATAGAATGTAGCGATCGTAATCTTGTTGCATTCAACTCAGCCAAAATCAAACTATGCCGTCTTTCACAAATAGAGCGACATAAAAATTCCCCATTAAGATAAACCATGAGAAATTGCGTGAGGTAGAATCAGTTAGACTTCTTGGAGTAGGTATTGAAAATAACCTGAAATGGAATAAACATGTATTGTATGTATGCTAAATCTGCAATGCAAAAATTAGAATTCTTGAGTCAATGTAGAAAGCTTTTCAATCCCGATCAAATTTTGTGATCTATAAATCCTTTATTCGTCCATATATAAAATACTAATGTCATGTTTGGGGAGGTGCTTGTCAGTTAACAATAACATTTCTAGATTCTGTACAGAGAAAAGCAATACGGTTGATTGGTAATACCGAACTAACGGATTGGCTTGATTCACTCCCGCACCGAAGAAATGTGACTGAATTGGCAATCTACTACTGGGTAACCAATGCAAAATACGATTGACAAAAAGGAGCGAAGCAAGCAATTTTCCCAATTTTCCCATTGAAAGTCTATGGGAACCGTTTTTCGGTGATTATTCCTCCGTAGTATGTCTAATTTGCAATATTTTTTTTGAAAGCATCTATGGCTAGATGTCGTCTTACATGCAAAATTGCATTTTGATATCTATAATAGTTTGGGAGGAGTATGCGGACAATCGAATATCCGAATCGGGGGAAAATGGAGCTTCGCTCGCCTCGCTCCAATAAATATAACTTTAGCGAATTCTCCTTTAAGGAAATTCAAAATATCCTTCCATCGTGTGCGCAGAACAATCGACAAATAAGAGCTTCCGAGTTTGGCTAAATACCTCGTTGTAGAACTTTTTCAAAGTGTCATCAAAATTCATTCACGAACAAAAAAAAACTTTGTAACCGGAAGTGACAAAACAAAAGATGGTATGCAGAAATATTTGAAACAGTACTAAAACCTTATATACCAAGTTTCAATTAAATCATAAGCTGGTATTAGAAGTTATTGAAGATTTCATGTTAGAGGTTTTTTTTTCAATTTTGAAATGAATCCAGATCTTAAATATTCAATTGAACTTGAATTATTTGCCAAAGTTTCATTTAAAACCTAGGCAGGAATGTCACATATGTCATTAAACGTTGACCCAATAAAATACTAATATTGGGTTCCACAGTAATTGCGCAACAGAATAAAGTTAACAGTTGCGTATTTTATTCTATTAAGACTAATAACTTATACAATTATGGTTGTAAAAGAACAAAAAAAAGTAAACATATGTTTGAAGGAGACGAAGGGATAATTTGTTTTTTCAAACACTTTTCAAATACTAATTTGATCCTTACCTTCGTATTAAAAAATAAAAATAAATTATTTTCGAATGATTTGTTCAATTAAACGAGTTATTAAAACAAAAAAAAAGGACGAGAAAAATGAATTAATTTTCTGCATATGCAATGAAAGAAAATAATAATATTAGATTCTTGTATGAGCTTATAATTAAGGCAATTCTTCACGAGGATGAAGTTTCCCGGAACGAGCGTAGCGAGTGGAGGGAATCATCCGAGTGAAGAATTGCCTTCATCCTAAGCGAATACAAGATACTATTTTATCCACGACTACAAATATTTCAAATAATTTCATTCAAGTTTTCCTGTAAAAGTTTATATCGCCATATTGAATGAAATGAAAAACAAAACAAAACATGTTTGTTTATTTTAGATTTTATATATGTATTGTTCTTGTTTTAACTGGTTTATATTACTATACCAACAAATCAAGTTTTTAATTTGTTAGGGGAATTTTTAATAAATAAAGTGTAATGAAATAAATAAAGGATAGAAAGTATATATTTTTTAGGAGTCGTGGATAAAATAAATTCCAAAGGAGTGAAATAAAAAAAAATAAAAATTTTTTACTCATGGGGTTACATTGCAGAAATCATGAGATGAATGATTTTTTTAAGAATTTATTAATTATAATGGTGTGGGTTTGGTTCCGCCGGCTTATCTTGCACTTTTGATTTCGTTCCCTTTCAAAACTTATCACGTACATTTCAGCATTTACAATAGGCTGAAGAACTATATCCGAATTCACGGGCTGAAGTTGGTCAGAATCATCATTAGGCGCGGGACTCCTCGGAAGGTTCAGATTGTTATTCAATCATCAGGAACTCACTGCTGCTTCTTATAAAATCTTATAAATCTGGTTTTTTTTTTCGTGCTGATAGTTGGTCAATGTCCAACCTGTCTCCAAAAAAGAACTAAGTATGATATTTCTAATTATAGACCAACAGTCGTACTACAACTTTTATTTAAAATATTTGAGCATTATATTAATATACACACATATCAAAATTTGTAGAAGACAACCATTTGATATATTTGATAGCCAATACGATTTTCGAAACAAAAGATCAACAACCGATTATGTAGCCAATCGTTGGACCAGCAGACTTGATAAACTTGGTGGTGAAATAAACGTTATCGCATTAGTTAATTCCAAATCAACTTGACCAAAAGCTTGTTGCGTAATGCTTTTATTTCGCTGTCATGTGTTGGGGGCGCTGGATATTCTTATTCAATTTTTATAATCTGGAACTTCACTTACACTTGATTTTATTTATTATTACAAAATAAAACAATTAATAATTTATAATTTGACTTGTCTTCAAGGGAAGACCGATATTGATTAATCTTATTTTTTATTTAATTTTGAAATAGACAATAATTATATATACATACAAAATCTATAGTACATAACATATACATACATATAAATTTTAATGTGCATGAAATTATATTTTATATATTATATTATTTATTTGATTATATATGATTTTGTTGATTTTATACATAAAGATTAATATAAAGTTTAAACATGAAATTTAGGATAAAACATGAAATAAATTACATACATAAAACAATATATTTGTTTCGAAGTAGTTTTGTTTGTTATTGACGAAATAAAGCGATTGTAGAGACAGAGTTTCCTAACAATGTTTCTAAATACTTTACCTGTTGCACGCGGTTTGGCTTGTCACACCTTGCATTTAATTTAGAATAGCTCTATAGTCTCCCAATGTTTTATCTTTGCCAGGGTCTATTTTTTGTTCTATGTCGGTCTGAATGTCTAACTGTATTGATAAGTCGTCTCATTCATTTGTTCACAAATACCTGTAATGGGTTTATATAATCTTTCTTGTATACTTCCATGTTTTACATCCATACAGCAGTACTGACTTGACACATGCATTGAACATTCGTAGTTTTCTTTGAGATTTTCTGAACATGTAAATTAAAATATGGTTCGTCATTGCCTTACCCTGCTTTCATTGCTACATCTGCTTTGACTACTTCTGCCGGTATGTTGCTGGTACCATTTCTAACTTCTCATTCCGAAGATGGATGAAGGCTGCATTCGAAAACTGCAATTTTTCTTCAATTTGTTGGCAGAGTATTTAAAGTATGCTGTCCATTTATTTGAATGTTGTTCATTTGTTGTGAGAGTTTAACCAGATTTATTTACTAGTGAAGTGTTTGTATATTTATTAGTGGCTTTTCTTTTTCTTCACGATGTTTTTTCAACTTACTTACTACACCCAAATAGATTGAACCGTTTTTAAAAATTTACATAAAATACAAATTTTTTCAAATTTTTTGTATAATTTTATTTATTCCGTCTTAGAAAAATATGGAACCAGCTTGGCTTTTTTTTCAACAAAATACAATTTTTAACGACCAACAAAAATCTTAGAATAGGCATTTTCTTTTAAACTCTACACAGACCTCACAATATTCATACTATAAATCCTACATTCGTTTAGTACTATCAAACAATTTAAGATTCGTTTCATAAATAACATCTGTCTGGTAATGACGTTTCACTGTATCCATAATTCGTATTTTGGTATATAACGTCACATGTTATTTTCCCCTCAAATTACTTAATTAGTTGTTATATGTCTGTGTATAATTGATTGTATTTTTTCTTTTTTTTTCTTTCTAAGTGAAACAAATACAGTCTTTTTGTTTTAAACAGAGACCAAAATAAAGTAAATTGATTAAGCGCAGAAGCGTTGATACTGAATTGATGACATGGTACTTCGTATTATGAGTTTTGGCTGATATGTATTCGCCATATCATTAATTGATTAAATTTTGAAGGATCTTACGTTTCTTTTTTTTTGGTACTTGGTAGTATTTGGATCATTTTTCTCTGTCTGTTTTATTTGTTTTATTTATACACACGGTAGAATTGCAATGTGTGAAACAAATTGTTACATCCCTGTATAAAGAGAAATCTGTTTATAACAAATTTAAGCCATTCAAATCGCTTAAGGCGTTTTCAAGAAATCGGTGAATATATTATTTTATTGGTTCAATTAAATCTTTTTTGGCTACTGTGGCAGTAGTTACTAAGAAGATTAAATATAAAATAAACATATCATTTTGAAATTTAGGATAATATTCATTGATAATATAAATTACAACATGCATGTAATAAAAAATCATATTTACATAATGCATTACAAAGTCTTACAAATTAAATTTAACGATGTATACATGTCCATTTAATTCAACAACAAGACTTGGTACAACAATTGATGCGTTTTCTTCAAGAAATATAGTAAATTTGGAAAGTAAAGTTTATGTTTCTCACTTTAGTTATCATAAACCTCTAATTACTTCGGTCTGAAAGATCTAAGTATTACATTCTCGAGCCAAAAGTGAAACTTTTACCCCCACTTTTTTGGTATTTCTAGACGTTTTAGGACCTACTGATTCTAAAAAAGCAAAAAAAATGTATGTCAGTCTGCCGGCCGGCCGTCACAACCGACGAAATCTAGAAAGCCGCTGGACGAATTTCAGAATTTTATTTTCTAAAAATAGGTTTAGTCAATGGGAAGAGCTCAAAGGACGATATATTTGATAACTGTTCCAAAAAAGTGACAAAAAAATCGTCAAGGGAGTCAAAACAAGGTAATTTGCATATTTTTTGCTTAAAAAACGTCAATTTTAAGTGATTACGAAAAGAAAAATTGAATTTGAAGAAACCTTGATGGTCGGAATTTGTATGTGAGACCAAAAACTAGATTATTGCATTATAAGTTTGACAAAAAATGTTGTCAAGTGTGTCAAAAGAAATATTTTTATGGCGTGTAAATGTAATTGAAAATGAAATTGGACATGAACATTTTTGAATTTGTTATGTTTTTGAAATATTTTTGCAATTTTGAAAAAAGTTTGTATTTTTGATTTTGTAATAATTTTTGCAATAGTTTTAGAATTTTGGAAAAAGTTTTAATTTTGTAAGAATTTTTGCAATATTGATTTTATTTAATTTTTACAATATTTTTGGAATTTTGAAAGAAATTTTGAATATGTGATTTTGTAATATTTTCTCGAAACGCCAAATGGAGATATTTGAGTAGTTTACTAAGTGTATCATCTTTTCACTAAATTATGTTAATTTATGATCTGTTATAATTTTCCGGCGACGTATTGATGTTTCGTGTTAGTTTTGTAATAAATTTCTAAACAGCGATAAAACAATATTTGTACTTTAACAAAGAGTTATGTTTGATATACATCGCTGCCCAAAACTAAAAACCATGTCCCCATAAAAGTTTTATGCCAATAACTATATCAAAATCCTTAATCCAGACCGAAGTTTTGATTTCTCAGAGCTGTGAGATTTCAACCCCTCCATATTTTCATATTTCAATTATGATAATAGTTGAATTGACTTGGTAATACATTATGTGCTTTTTATTACACATGTTGTAAATTTTATCAATAAATGTTACACTATTTTAATATGACATATTGTAATGGAGAAGTGGGCCCATTGGAAACACCAATGGATCAGGAGAGGCAGGTCGCGTACCTAGCGAGGTTGATAGCCCTGAACTAGCTTCAGCATGTGGGGTGGAGGATGTGTTCCTGCCACCCCAGCACAAATAAACAGTGTGCGCGTATTTCGAAAAAAAAAATTCAGACCAGAAGAAAACAAAAAGGAGGAAAAGAGACTCTGGCGACCCCCAACAACGAAGAAACCGCGACCGTCACGTCACCCCATTATTATAATATATTTATTTAAGACACATATGCAAAAAAAGTATAAGAAGATACATAAATATGTAAACTCACCCCATAATTGGTGATCCGGATCCCATTATCCATGCTATCCCATTAGCTGATGATTTTACTTATTTTAATTCCATCGTTTTAATATTGTACATGGTGAAGCTATAAAGAATAGCCGAATAGCCGTAAAATGCAGATGGTTGTTGAATCGACGAGCGTTGCATAGATGATCGTTGAATGGTGGAATGTTTCAAACCAAATAGTGGTAAAAAAAAAGAATACAATTGGTTCTTGAATATTATCGAAACATAGAAAGAAATCGCTTCTCCATGGACGTTGTTAAGTTTATTGAATTAATTGCATTTTGAAACTTCAAATATCAATCACAAAATCCAAACATCAAGCAGTAATTACCCAAATTAATTTTGATTAATTCACAGCAAAAAGAAATAATGACGAGTACTTGGGCTGCATCTCCAGTACAACACAAAACAACAGTTGCAAACCGGCACGTTCTCGACTTAAATAAAAAAAAATTCACCATTGCAGATTTTCACATACCATCATTTGGAACGTTTATAACCGCCTATCCACCTTATAAAGCGAATGGTACGTGATACGGGTTATAATTCGGATACGGTCCAAAACAATAACATCAGCCACAACAAACCGTGGTCAAAATGAATTTGTAAATTGTTTGTTCTCTGAAATTATTTTTTCTTTTTAATAAAAATTATTGATCCAATTTGTATTGGATATTTATCCAATTGGTTTTTCTTTTTTATTTACGATATAATGGTATTAAAGAAAGTAGAAAATTAACAGTAAGAAATCGTTTTTTAACACACCGTTATTCCAACGACATATTTATATTTATAACCGAATTACCAATTATCAATCACCTCTTTCCACGAACATAAAAAAATTGCTAGATGGCCATTTGTTCACTCAATATATTTTACTTTTTAAATTTAAATTACACTATAGACTCTACAAAACACAAACCAGTTTTAATTTTTTCTTTTTCTACTGTTTTGTTAGTTTTCATTACTAAATTTAAGTTAATCAAGCACAAGAAAAAAAAAAACAGTTTTTCTGCTTATTTAATATTACAAAGTTTTCACAAAATATGACATTCAAAACAAAACAAACAACAAAAAAAAATAGTTACCTAACTCCATTCCTCGAATGTAATCTCGGAACTATCTCATTTTTTTTCTTCTATTACAAAAAAAATTTGGACGAACAAATTACGCTATAAATTTCAGCTAATTATCTAGTTTTATATATAAGAAAAAATGAATATCACCAAGCTTGGTGACATCTAAACAGCCAACACAAAAAAACAACAGTATTATATCCCCATTATTGGGTTGAAGATATGCATCGAACTATATCAAATTTTAATCCACGGTTCAATCTTAAAAATCACAGCTCAACAAATTTTTAAACACTCATCATCTGATCAGTAGGATTCTCGTATTTATAATTATAAGAAAACATCCAAAATGATGCGTTTGCAATCTATGTTTCCTAATATTGAATAATATGGTTGGGTGAAAACGTAGAAATCACAATCGCAACTGATAAAAAATCCTCATAACAATATTTATTTCATATTTGATGAAAAACGTGATCTACGCAGGTGAAAAAGTCGAGATTTGAACTTGGCCATTTATGATTTTCCTGAAACTTGGCATATAAGTAGTATGGACAAAATAAAAAATACAACTTATTTTAAAATTTTTTTAAAGTGCATAGTTTGAGCATAGGGGGCACCCCAACATGCACGAAAAATTCTGCCAATCCGATGTTACTTTGAAATTAAATTGCTCAAGATCAATTGGAATTTAAATAATGTTTTTCTTAAAGTAGTTCTATTTTTACTCTAAAATATATCAAATTTACAAGGAGGTAATAATTCTTGTTCTTGAGATATTCAATTTTAAAGATTTTGGTACGACTGAATTCTAAAATTCTAATTCTTCCGTCTAAAATTCTAATTGTTCATTATTTTTTCGAACAATTTTTATCATCAAAAAATTTTAACCGCTGAAGTTCGAGTGAACAATTAGAATTTCAATCGGACTAAAAATCTTTAAAATTAAATATCTCAAGAACACGAATTAACGCCTCTTTGTAAATTTGATATATTTTAAAGTAAGGTTAGAACTATATTTAAAAAAAAGTTAAAATTTAATTGATTTTAAAATTTATTGTTAATGGAAGTTGTTTGAAAAAATGAAGGAAAATTCGAATTTCAGTCGTACTAAAAATCTTTAAAATTAAATATCTCAAGAACAAGAATTAACGCCTATTTGTAAATTTGATATATTTTAGAGTAAAGATAGAACTATTTTCAGAAAAAAATTAATTAAATTCCAATTGATCTTCGATCCTAGCGCCATCTTTAAAAAAGTTTTTTTAATACTTTTATTTAAAAATTAATTATGAAAACAATAAATTATATTTTTTTCAAATGTCTAACTAATCATCTATCAAACAAAAAAAAGTTTGATGAAATCGGTATAGTCGTTCTTGAGTAATTTAATTTCAAAGTTACATCGGATTGTCAGAATTTTCATTTTTCATGCATGTTGGGGTGCCCTTTATGCTCAAACTATGCACTTTAAAAAAATTTTAAAATAAGTTGTATGTTTTATTTTGTCCATACTACTTATATGCCAAGTTTCAGGAAAATCAAAAATGGTCAAGTTTTCACAACTCTGTCTAGAACACGTTTTTCATCATTTAATCTTTTTAGTAATATGTACTGTTAAGAAGTTTGTTCAAAATATCATTTATTTCATTTATTTGTTAGAATTGACTTTCATGTTTTAAAATTTTCTTTTTTTTCTCATTTTAATTGTTAGACATTTGATTGAATTAGTAGTTTGGAAAGTTGAATAAATCCTTATATAGCTCAAAATGATTTTATTTCCTCCGTTTTTATTCAATCTCTGTCATTTGGTCAATCTCTGTCATTTGGTTTGTTTTGTTTGAATGAAAAATAAGAACAAATATAAATTTAAAAAATAACGAAACTCAATAACTAAGTAACCAAAATCGACACGTCTAAGTCTAACTCATATAATTTTTAACACGAGACTGAATAAAAATAGGACATTATATAACAAGGTTGAGAATAGTACATTATATAACAAGCTCAAAAAGTAAACTATTATTGACCGAGAACTTTTAGATGAGGCGCGTAGCGCCGAGGGATATAATGTTCGAGGTCTATATTAATCTTCTCAACCGAGGTATATATAGAATTTTTTTTACCTACTAACACTAATTATCATATTTGCTTTGATTAGATTTTGATATTAGTCATTTTCCATTTTATTTTTTAAATATCTTAAAATATCAAGTAGCCTGGAAGTTTAGTTTCATACAAATAAAACGAAACAAAGGAAATACAATTATTATTTGTTTGTGTTTTTTTTTGTTCATTTCAATTAAAAATAAAAGAAAATTTGTCATTATTGACCTAGGTAATTTTTTGTTATTATTATTGACCTAGGTTGAGAAAAATTACTTCTCATTGGGGCATTCTAGTAAATAATGGCGATTTCTCAAGCTAGTAGTTAAAAAAATATAACAATATTAACAAATGATAAACTATTTAAATTTCATCCCAAAAAATAATGAAACGTAATCGACGATACATTCGATTACTGATACATGCGACGGTACATTCGATACTTGCCCAAAATTCGAATTCGTTTGCTTTCATCATTGCATTGTTGTTTGAATTTCTTCTTCATTTTTTTATTATAATAGGATTTAAAATCAGATTGGAGTATGATAGAGATGAATATATATGGTTTCATTGTAATTTATTTTACTGAACGTCATTACCGTTTGAAAACGTTACTTCTGTCTGAAAAAAAGATTTGAGTCATATCGCATCTAAAGAAGTGTTACTTCAATAATTATATTGCATGACGGATTATGTAAGGCCCGGAAGCGTATTAAGACCCATATAATATTAACTTATTGATATAACCATAATAATAAAAATGAAAATATTGTTATATATCAAATATTTGTCATGTAAATAATTCTTGTCATTTCGTTTTAATTTGAAATTTTTATCTCAACGAGAATGACTTCAAAAATTGTAATCAATCAATATTTTTGTTGGAGCTCTAAAACAAAAATCTGTTAGTACACAAAACATCGTTGTTTTCAGAAATAAATCAACTTATAGATATTAAGTTCCACCATAATCCATCCTCTATACTACACGATATAACTACACGATTTCAGTTTTCTTCCAAAAACTAAGTATTAATCCTTTGACACACACCGATGTCTAGTAACATCGGCGTCCGTAGTTACAGTGCCTCTATATTTTAATAATTGGATAACGCTTCAATTACTAAACAGAATACTATCAAAATAAAACTCATCAAAGGTTTAATATATCATATATATCATTACGAAATGAACCTTCATTACATTTTTTAGTCATATGATTGACTGAGCAATAATAATAAAAATTAATACAACAGAAAGCATTTTTATTTAAACAACAAAGTATAAACAAAAACGAATAAAAAAAGTAAGAAACAAAAATAATACCCAAAAGCTTTTCCATAGTTTATCAATAATTCAGGAATAAAAATAACAGATCAATATACATTAAGTTGAAAATCATACATATGTATATGGGAAAATGAGACAAGATATAGATGAAAAAACGGTGAAATGAGATTCTATTACAAAAACAAAATAAATAACAATAATAATTTTCTTTTTGAGAAATAAAGAAAGCTTTTATTTTGTTTCGATTAATGGAGTTTCATCGATTTCTTTTTCGTTTACAAATATATTTTATCTTGTATACATACATATATACAATAAAGGCATATATAGAATGCAATACTATAGATGCAATCTGCTACTAAACTAAATGGGAATCAGCAGAAACACAAAAGCTTTTTTTCACCAATCAGTTAAGCAGAGACCAGTAACACCAAACATTAATTTTAGTTTTTTTCTATCTCAAAAAAAATGCCTTCATAGGAAAATGCTTAAAGTTAGAAATTTTTGTTTTATATGAAACCACCGTCAAAATACCTAATTTTTCTAAGCAAATCTATTTTCCATTAAAATTTGGAAAAATTGTTTAAAAATTTTGCTTTAAAATTTTTTTTCCCAATTGACAGAATTTATATCCTAAAATATTTAATGAATTTCTACGTCATTCCGCCAACATTCTAATATTTATTTAACTTTTATTAAACAAAAAATTAGAACTTATCTCATTTATTTTAGTTACAAAAAGTTATAATCAAATTTTAATTGTATTTTAATCATCATGACTTTCAAAAATATTACAGTAATTTAGATCCTTTTGAAACACATACTCTTCTTTGCAAAATTTTGTAATTACGTATAAAAACTCTTGATTGATTTATACTTGTTTGTGTTAAAATTTATGTTATTTATCATAAAAAGTTTTATGAAATTGACACGATATAAATTAAATAGATGCTAGCCCATATATTATGTAAAACACATTATCTGTTTTGTCTGTGATTAATTTAATTTTATTTTGATAAAGTTTGGTTTCTTCCAATAAAGTTTTTAAATATTGAAACAAATTAAATAAATAATTGTTTCTATTCTTATATATTCAGCAAAACCTTGCTTATCGAGCTCCGCTCATAATGAGTAATTCGCATAATGAGCAGATGAAATTGGAAAACATGATCCGCTAAACGAAACACGACGGGCAAATTCCTCTATTTTACAAAAATTTAACTTAAACCTAGAAATATGTAAATATGGGAAATTTCGTTTCACTTTACGAATGTTTCATCTTACAATTAAGATTAGGGAACGGATTATGCTGGTTAAGCGAACGAGTTACAACTTACAACTGTATATCAAAATGTCAAGAAGTAAAAAAAACGTGAGCGCGGTATTTTGAAAACTTTTTCATATATCCAATACTAAGGTCTTTTCTTATCGATGCGAAATAGTTATTTATGTATTAAGGCCGTAAAATAGGTCTTTTTAGTAGGTTTGTCGAGACGTTAGACGAGTGCAACAAACACTCTCAAGCAAATAAGATACTTTATGCATGAATTACATACAAGATTTTTTATACGCGTCAGACTCTGTATTATTTGCATATATAGAAATAGATATATTTATATAAAATTGTTTTTAATCGTTATAGTCCAAAATTTTTTTTATTTCTTATAAAACATTCATTTTTATTTTATTATGACGACGCGTTTCAGATTTACTCCAAAGCTATCATCAGGACCAACAAAATAAAATACTAACATAACAAACAATAACAAATAAATGGAAAATTATATAATTTAAAAATATTTTGAAAAAAACTTACAAAAATGAAAACACTGTTTCAAAAAAGAAAAACTGATGAGAAAAGATGAAACTTTTCTTACAAAAAAAAAATGAAAAATCACATATGTTTTTTTAAAAAATTCTAAATAAAAACAACATAAACAGACTGAATCTTCAACTTCTATCTATTATATTATATAAAATTCTTAAACAAAAACTGATGCAAATTGAAATTTAAATCAAAGCTAGGTAGGAATTAAATATTTAAAAAGTCAGACAAGTGCGAATAAAATTCGCTCCTCAAGGGTTCCGTGAATGTAAGAGAACACAATATCAAAAATTATTGACAAAAAGTTGTGTTGCAATGTCTTTATATTTCCAGACCATAGACGCATAACAAAATAAATGTTTAATCGTACATGTCAATAGTGAATTACAATCAAATCTTCATTGATCAAAAAGGACTCAAAAAAATTATAATGTTTCTTAAATTATGTACTCCATCATATGACACCCCACTCGCTTGGGTCAAAAATGTTTTTTTTACTCTCCCCACACCCATCCCCTAAGCCACAAAAATATAGTTATTTGAGACTTCGCTATGATTTTCATTCAAAATTTACATACTTTCCCATCTCTGTGAATTTTTCAAATTTTTCTGTCACTCATCGTCGAAACGTAGGGAGCGAAACGGTCTGAATTTTGTACTTTTTTGTCCATAACTCAGAAACCTTGCATCGCAAACTTCCAAAAAAAATTGCAACGAATTTTAAATTAAGTGCTCTTTCATATGACACCCCACTCGCTTGGGTCAAAAAAGTTTTTTTTTACCCTCTCTACCCCCGTCCCCTAAGCACACAGAAATATAATTATTTGAGACTTCGCTATAGTTTTCATACAAAATCTACCAAATTTCCTAGCTCTGCAAATTTTTACAAATTTTTCTGTCAATCAATGTCGAAACGTAGGGGGGGGAGGTTAATGGTCTGGATTTTGCACTTTTTTGTCCATAACTCAAAAACTGGGCACCGCAAAATTCTTAAAAAAAATTGCAACAAATTCTAAGTTAGGTGTTCTTTCAAATGACACCTCACTCGCTTGGGTCAAAAAAAGTTTTTTTTTACCCTCTTTACCCCGGTCCCCCAAATACACAGAAATATAATTATTTGAGACCTCGCTATAATTTTCATACAAAATTTACCAAATTACCTAGCTCCGTGAATTTTTACAAATTTTTCTGTTAATCAGTGTTGAAACGTAGGGGGGGGGGGGGGGGCGGCCTGAATTTTGCACTTTTTTGTCCATAACTCAAAAACTATGCACTACAAAATTCTAAAAACAATTGCAACAAATTCTAAATTAAGTGTTCTTTCAAATGACACCCCATTCGCTTGGGTCAAAAAAAGGTTTTTTTTACGCTCTTAACACCGGTCCCCTAAACACACACAAATATAATTATTTGAGTTTTGTGAATTTTTTCAAATTTTTCTGTCAATCAGTGTCGAAACGTAGGGGGGGGGGCGGTCTGAAAGTTGCATTTTTTTGAAAATAACTCAAAAACTGTGCATCGCTAAATTCTAAAAAAATTGTTATGTTTTCTAAATAAAGTGCTCTTTCAATGACACCCCACTTGACCACATTTTAAATAGTGTATTTACCCCTCCTCTTATCCACCCCCTTAATAAATCTAATTATGAGAAAATGACACTTTTATATATTTTTTATTAAAAACGTACTAGTTTTTCTATCATTCCAAATACATTTGAAAATTTTCGATTAGTTAGGTTCGGAGCTAATCGAGGTAAGAAAACACGAAAAAAACGTCATTATTCAAAATTATACAAAAAATGGTGAGGTGTAAAATTCCAAAATAAATTTTTAATGAATACTGAAATGAAGCCCTTTCATATGATACCCTACTTGAATCTATAAAAAAATGTATTTTCTCAAAGGTCTAACATCGAACCCCTGTAAACCAAACGAAAACCACTTTAGTTTTATTTGTATTCGTTATTTCATGTGGACAGATTAGTTTTATACGCACCTCAAATTTCAAGTCCATAGCATTTATAGTTTACGAGATAATCGATATAATGTGAAAAACTCGTTTTACTCTCACCAATAGTGTTCCGTATAAGAAACGGAACCCTAAAAATGAAAGATAAGTAAACACGGTCAAAATAGGTGTGATCTGATTGTATATTCATATTATTTTGAAATTTTTTGATAACAATATATTGTTTAGTTCCACCAATATATGTTAGACCACAATTAAGTTCAGCACAATTAACTTTGTAAACTAAATTAGAGAAATATTGTTTGGGAACAGGATCTTTAAGAGGTGTGAAAATACGCTTTCGTAGAGTATTGCATTTTATTTAGTACTAACAGGACCCGGCGTGCTTTGCTACGCTTATAAATAAAGTTTGTGCGCAGAAATTTTGTTGACGTAAGCAATGATTTCAAAAAGTGGTAATGTGAAATGATAGCATAATTCTTAATTTTTCTTTTTAAAAATATGAATCAAAAACAATCAGCACTCTAGCTGATCAGTTCGGATCTATGAAAAATTAGCGATCAAATAAGTTTTCAATTGAGCAATAAAAAATTTTAATGACTTTTTGAATTAGCAGAGGTGTGGCATTCTATATAGACCATTGCACGGAACCAAAATAGATTCACAAATGTGAACAGTGGTCATGTTGTTAATACGATTTCTTTCTTTGCAGGCTGTTGAATACTTGCAAACAAATTGTAATCGTGATTTAATTTTGGTCAGCAAGGGCAGGAAGAAAATCGACAAAAATTCGATGAACACAGTGGTGAAACATACTCACATTAAATAAAAACATACTCACATTAAATGGCGGCGCTATCTATAGCGATGCAAAACATCAAATTTTTGTTTTATTTCAAACATGTTATTTATTTTAAATCAAAAAGTATAAAATTTTTGTTATTTAACATTCATTACCCGTCGCACATTGCCGCAATCTGAGAAGGAAGAAAATTCAAGAAAACTTATGATAACATTTATGTTAAAACAAATTTCAAAACGTTTTATTTTTTTATGCGAGTGCTTGTGGATACACGATTTTTTTTGCTTTTCCGTCTGGTGCATAGACGAATAAATTTGAAGGGTTACTGACGCGTGAGCTCGCCAAATGCTGTTGTCCATGTGAGAAGCAGGGATTCTTCAAATTAAGTCCACACACTTGCAGTGATTGTCCTTGTGCTTTGTTGATGGTCATTGCAAAAGTGAGTCGCACCGGAAACTGTAACCGTTTGAATTCAAATGGCATATCTGTTGGGATGATTGGAATACGTGGCAGCAGTACGTCTTCCCCTTTTAATTTACCTTTCAAAATTGTAGCTTCAATGACATTGTTCATCATCTTTTTCACCGCAAGTCTTGTGCCGTTGCAAAGTCGTGGTAGATTGATGTTTCGGAGAAGAATGATAGACACGCCAATTTTTAATATTAAAATGTGTGATGGCATACCTGGTAAATCCAGTGAATTCAATAATTCCGTTGGATAATTGACAACTTCGTCTTGATTCATCACAGTATCGATAGACTTATACGTTGTAGCTTTACCTGGTATTTCGTTTTGAATGCTAAAATTGATGGCGTTTACATCGTTGTTCGTAGCTGCTAATATAGCATGTGCACTGAGCCGCTGAGGATCTTAGTAATTTTGCGCGATATTAGGAAAAACCTTTTGAATCAATTCGTCTTTCGTTGATGTCATCTCACAAAAGTTTGTTGGTAATGTGATACATTGAGTAGATCTGTCGATTGGCATCTTCCCATTCCCAATATCCAGCAATTGTTTAGCAAAACGTTCGGCGGATGTATAATTTTGTAGTTGAACATGCATATTAGTTTTCAGAGTAAATTTTTTACATGTCGCCAAAGAACTGATGATTTCAGACATGCATTAAGTTCATCAGCCGGTGTGTAAAATACTGCTTCTAGAGGCCTAGAAGACAGTTTTTAACAAAAATGTTTTATCTAGACATTGGCTCTGACGACGGGTATCTAAGGCCGACTAGAACCCAGAGGATGGGAGTGAGTGGAGTGTCAGAGCGTGTCTAGATCTTGAATTCCCGTCAGGAATCACAAACCAGACAATAACAAAGCTATTAACCTGGACCACATGTATGCTTTGTACCCCTCCGTGACGTACGTTAAACTAATACATAACTACTAAAATAAGAAGTAAATACTTAACAAAATACAACTTACTATCCTTATCCATAGTTCTTCATCCATCCTTATCCGATATGTCCGCAATTGTTGTTTAAATATGGTTAACATAGCTCAACTTAAAAGCACAAAATTCTAGCATCTTCTTTTCCATCGACCTCAATTAATAATCGCGTCACTGCGATAATAATAACGAATATGGAATAAATCTCTTTTGATTTATGATTGGATTTCTATTTCAACATTCCAACACCTAATAGTAGTTGGCATACCCAATGGTCGTTCATATGTTCAATCGTTGAACACAACTTGACTTCACAGCACATTCAAAATATAAATTTTTATTTTTAAAAGCCAATCACAGCAAAATGTAGTATTAAAAATAATCGCACAAAATCAGTTTTTAAAATTTTATTATTAATTTTTTTTTGTTTTAATTAATTGTTTTCGAAATTTGGATACATATATTAATGAAAGTGAGTTTTCGTTTTGTTTATTTCAATAAATTTAATAACAAATAAAACATCACAACAAAAACAAACAACTTTAACTTTGTTTAGATAAAACAACTTATATTAACTTCTTATATTTATGATTTCATGTTAAATAGCAAGATCACTACATTAACTATTTTTACTTTTGTTTTTATAAGAATATAATTAATTTGTTATCCTTTTTGTTAAATTAGAATTAACACTATTGTTTATAGTTAATTGAGATATTCAATAGTAAAAAAAATTGGAAATTATCTCAATTCTTATTCAAAACACTTATAAAAAACAAAAATTTTAAAAATTAAACAAAAAAAAGAACAAGATAAAATAAAACACAACAAAACTCCGACTCAACAACTCCCAAGCACAAACTACATCTTTCACACAAAACTAAAAAACTGACTGCCGAACTTAGAAAATAGAAACATTTCCCATGCCAGAAGTCTTAAGTCAGCATAAACTTATATGTTTCAATTTTTCTAACAAAAATATCACGTATGCGAAAATTAGAGACAGGTTAAATTATTCTGAATTATGAAGAAAACACTTGTTTCTTCAGATAAACGAAAGGGAGTCAAATTATTAAAAAAAATGTTAAATTTTAAATAAAACTAGTTGACATCATATATTTGTGTACGGGAATAGAAATTTTGTATTTATTATTGTGATAGTCAACCTAGCATGAAAATAGTTTAATTTGGAAAGGTGAATAAAATTTTGATGAAAAAAGAGAATTAATGCAACGTTAAAACGTTACAATCGTGGGGACGACCTACATGACCCGAAAGATAAGAGATCTCAAGCCGGGCTCTAAACAGAACAGAATAAATGTGATGCTTACCAAGGAGGGATAAAACTAGCGAATGTCTTTAGTGTGATAGACACCAAGATATTTCCCTTGTGGGTTGCAGATCTTTAATTCCACATTACCCTCTTTAGAAAGAATGCTAGCTTTAATGAATTTATTCGCCAGCTTGGCGTTGAAATGCTTGGAGGCGTCACTTTGGATAAAATTTCGAACAAAAACTTCCTGACCTGGTTTAAAATCGCGAGGACGACTCCGCAGATTGTATTG
Organism: Diogma glabrata; assembly: GCA_963693315.1. Lineage (NCBI taxonomy): Eukaryota > Metazoa > Arthropoda > Insecta > Diptera > Cylindrotomidae > Diogma > Diogma glabrata. The sequence continues at coordinate 271,658,006 of OY856186.1, forward strand.
GTTTTCGTTACTAAGGTGGGCAGACTTTAAGTGTTTAAGCACCAATTGCCTTGCAATGCTTAGATGGTTATGTGGTGGTGTAACTTTTATGTCACTTTCGTTCAACATATCGAAATCACGCAGTAATTTATAATTAGCACCATGCGAGACCATATGTTGACCAAACACCAAGTAATGAGGAGAAAAACAAGTTGATGAATGTGTTGCATTCCTTAATGCGGAAGCAATTTCATAAATGTGTTTATCCCACTCATTCTGATCATCGGCCACATATGCTCGGATAGCTGAAATTACAGATCTGTTGACTCGTTCTGAAGCATTCGCTTGAGGAGAATATTTGGGTGTAAAAATATGATGGACACCATAACGTTGGAGTAGATCTCTAAGAAGGTTGGACTCAAACTGACAACCATTGTCGGAAAACAATGTTTCGGGAACACCAAACATAGAAAAAATTCGATTTTCCAAATACCGAGTCAATGTCACAGCAGTAGCACACTTAAGTGGTTCAAGCATGACAAATCGACTGAACTTATCTAGAACAATTAAGATATATTTGTTCCCAAATTTGGATCGCGGATAAGGTCCGAGAAAATCGACATAGATGTGTTGCCATGGTCTTTCTACTTCAACAAATGATCCCATTTTAGGTCTTGTACTAAAGTTGACAGGCTTAGTCATCTTACACGTATCGCATGAACCAATGTAGGTCTTAACATCATGAGCCATCTTGGGCCAGTAAAAGGTTCGTTGTAAATGTTCAAGGTTTTTGCAACACCAAGGTGGGCTGATTTTGGTGAATTATGGGCTTGAAGAAGAAGCTCTGGGATTAAAGAAGCAGGTACAAATAATTTCCAAGAAGAGATATCAGTGTTCAGCTCGGTGGGGATTGGGCAGAAGAAAACTTTACCATCTCGTACACACATGTTGATATTTTCTTTTGCATTTTGTACCTTATTAATAAGTGATAGATAATCATCACTTTTAAATGCCTCAGAATCTAAATCTACGTGTAATGGCAGAACGGTGTCATCGGGTGGTGTGATGGAATCTATAAAAACTCTCGAGAGTGTATCAGGGACAATATTATCACTTCCTTTGCGATATTCGATTTTAAAATCAAAACCTTGGAGCTTTAAACTACACCGCGCTAAACGACTGGATAAATCCTTTTGATTCATAAGCCACTTAAGGCTGGCATGATCGGTGATAATAGTGAACCGATACCCTTCGATATATGGACGAAACTTTTTGACAGACATTACGGCAGCTAAGCACTCTAGTTCGGTGATGCTGTAATTTCGCTGTGCTTTGTTAAGCTTATGGGAAATGAATGCGATTGGATGTTCAACATTTTCAGCCGAACGCTGGAAGAGAACACTTCCAACTCCTGCTTTAGAAGCATCGCATTGAATGAAGAATTTCTTGGAAAAATCTGGGTTGGTTAGGACGGGAGCTGTTACAAGAAAAGATTTAAGAGCTTCAAATGATTTTTGTGCAGTATCATTCCACCGAGTAGTTGCCGATTTTTTGAGAAGATCAAACAATGGACTTGCTACTGAAGAATAATTTGGAATAAAGCGGCGATACCAACCCGTCATACCTAAAAAGCGACGAATTTGTCGTGATGTTTTCGGGACTGGAAAGTTAACCACTGCTTCGACTTTGGATGGGTCAACACGAATGCAACCGTCACCAATCACGTAACCAAGATATTTTGTTTCCTTGAGGAAGAATTTGCTCTTTTCCACATTAATAGTTAAACGAGCGTTCCGTAATAGTCTAGCAACCTCAGTAAGCAGGGACATATGCTCTTCAATGGTTGATGAAACAACTAAAAGATCATCTAAGTAAACGAACACTCGATCGTGTAAATGATGCGGAATGACTTTGTGCATGAGTTTACACATAGTTTGAGGAGATTTACAAAGTCCAAAAGGCATGACAGTAAACTGGTACAATGGTCGACCAGGAACTACAAAAGCTGTCTTATCCCGAGATGCCTTTTCAAGAGGAATCTGCCAAAATGCATCTTTCAAATCAATACTAGATATGTATCTAGTTTGATCCAAACGACTTAACAGGCCCTCGATTAAAGGTAACGGGTTAGCATCTTTCACAGTAACCTCGTTTACTTTTCGTGCATCAAGACATAAACGTACTTGGCCATTTTTCTTTTTCACCAATGTAATAGGAGAACTCCACGCACTGTCACTTTCTTCGATAACACATAGAGACAGCATTCTATCAAGTTCCTGATACATCAAAGATTGAACCGCAGGAGAAATAGAATAAAATCTTTGTTTGATTGGTTCGGCATCCGTAACATTGATTTTATGTTGAAGCAAGTGGATCTTATCTAAACCTTCGATAGCAGAAGACGGAAACATTTTAACCACATCGGTTAATTGAATACTTTGCTGAGTGGACAACTCGTGTTGATCATGACCTAATGGATCTTTATCGACAATTGGAGTAATTTGAGGTGTTATTTCGTCAATTTTCGGAAGTAGATCGAAAGCGTTCCAAAAATCAATACCTAAATATAAATTTTGGGACAAATTTGGAACAATATAGAATCGCAACAGTTTTGTGCATCCTCTAAACTCAACATTAGCACAACCGTAGCCAACAACACGCTGTTTTTGACCATCTGCTGTAGATACAAAAGAAGGTAGATAATGAATTTTGATGCCGGTGGAAGAAAGAAAATCATTACAATTCGCCCCTAAAATACTAATGCTAGCACCACTGTCTAACAAACCAGTCATTGAAATATTGTTAATATTAACATTAGCATAAGGTCTGTTATCATGCTCTACGGTAACGAGAGATTTTGAAAGTATGGAGCAGATAGCCTTTTTATGACGAAAATATAAGTTGGAACGAGATTTAGTAATAGAAAAAGGAGGACTATTGGAAAAATGGGCACAAGGTGTTAATTTACAACGGTTGGACGAAGATGAGTTCGTAGAAGCGGAATGGTTTGGGTTTTCAGTACTACATATAACTGGCTGTTGAGCAGTATGTTCAAAATCCGTGTTACATGACACATCAGCGGTCGTAGGTTTCGGTTGACATAAAACTTTAGGTTCTAGAATTGTTTGACCACTTGGATTCATTGAACCGCTTACGGACTGTCGAGAATTTGAGATGTATTGTTCAGGATTATAACCTATCTTTAACCATACGTCTTCTGTTACAACACATCTGTGAACAAGCTCTTGTATAGTAGAAAATGAATGACAAGCAAGTTGAAGTTGGAGACCTGTCCTCATATTTAGTTTGAGAATTTCTAGTAAGTCAGAATCTGATAATCCTACCTTCAAAGATAAAGACATACTCAATATGGTGTTATAAAATTCTAAAAATGTTTCATCGGAATGTTGTTGAATGGTTTTGCAATCATAATTTTCAAAATTTTCCAAATAATTTTCACAGTTTTCCAATACTTTTTAAAGATTTTTACTTTTTGAGTGAAAATTCGTTGCCAGCGTACTTAAAAACATTGAAATTGATATGCAACTCGTAATAATACTCTAAAATTGGAAATTCGGTAAAATTTTCTCGATTTTCCGCTTTTCACGTTATTATTTTGAAAAACTGATGTCGGATTCGTAATCAGCGACCAAAAAAACGTATTGGAACCTATTTTCAGGCTAAAAAACGTATTATTTAAAAAATTATAAACCGACAAAAATATTTTATTTTGATAAAAGGCATATTAAGGGGTAGTAAAATAAGGGAGGTCGACCACCAACTTTTTATGACCGACGAATGATCCTGAGGGTATAAATAACATGTTATAAAAGAAAATTTTCGATTTAAAAATGTAGTTTTCATTATAATTAATTGTATGTTGATTCCCCCTTCACAGACCGTACTATAAGAACTAAACTGAGTACTGATAGAATCTTAACTTACTAACTATTTCGACTGGTGACCAAACTGTAAGTGACTGACTGATTAACTCTTGACTGTCTACTGACTTTTAACTGGAAAACTAACTCTAAGTATTAAAATTAATTAATTGGATATCTGTTTGTTTTTGTTAAGTTGACAAATTTTTTGATTGTTTAAATTAGCTGCGTTTTTTTCATTTGGGTCTTGACCCTGACCTAGATCTAGACCCTGGTCTAGATCAAGTCTATTTTTTACATGTAAAAACAACAACAACATAACCCAGATATTTATCTGGGTCTAGATCATGATCTAAAATACTTTGGTTACATAAAATTGCAAGAGATGGCGAAACGTAGGTTTTGATTTTATAAGGTTTTTATTGACGACATACACCATGTGCTCTAGCGGATTTTATGTTAAACAAGTTAAATAAATCAAATTGTAAACACATGTCAAATACCATATATTTTTACTCACAAAAATATTTAAACCATATTAAATTTAATATTTTTAAAATTTGTGCAACACTTGGTGTATTTATTTATTCAAATGTAAGTTACAACACTATTATCTATTATAATTTGATCGCAATTTTATAATTTTTAATAGCAAAATGGAAAGTAATCGTAAAACTGCGAAATATTTGGGTCGCTATTAGTATCGTACCACAGTGCAAAACATATTTAAGTCGCACCACAGTGCAAAATATATGATATTGACGGCGTGTCCATGCATCATATTCCCCGTAAGGTCATGTTAAATAAAATAACATTAAATGAATGGAAAAATGTAATAAGGATGGGAAAAAAGATTCGCAAAAACTTTGTGTTCTGTAGCAAGAAAGAACAGATTCTAATTCCATTACCACGGGCGAACATATACGAAAAAGGGCATCACACCAAATGCTTTTCCATCAGAAATTTACCACAATCAAGCATAATGACGAGGAAGCCAAAGGCAAGAAAACTCAGGTTAAATATAATGAACAAGTATGTACAATTTTGAAAATAAATGTATAATTATAAATCTTGTATGTACTTATATTTTATTTTTTAGTTTATCAATTGATACGTCCAGTAGAACAGAAGATGGCTTTGGAAATATTTATCCTACTAACAGCAAGGATGATGAAGGGTGCCACCCATACAACAATTTTGCATAGGTACTCAATTCAACATTCACGAGCGCGGCGTATCTGTGGAAATTAATGGTGAAACAGAAAAACTTAATAAACTACCGTTCCTTATTGATACTGACGAAAAATTAAATTCCATGACTGGAATTCCAACTCTAACTTTGTTAGAACGGTTACATAAGTGCTGTTTATTAATAAGGTCAGAAGAGCCCTATAATATTGGGTTGTCTAAAAAAAAACAGTATAATATTGACAATGTGTCGAATAAAGATGAATATGAACAATATACAAACCGCTATACTATTTAATATCTCCTCAAGATGTGCTAAAAATTATTTTACCGATTGTGTGCAGTTCTTAGCAAAAGTTTTAAAATGTTGCATATAGTGGGAGACTCGAGAAGAAAACTTAAAAAATTTTAATTGTTACTTCAATTTAAATCTTTTATATTCATATTTTTTAAATTATTTATCCAAAACAAATCAAAAAGAATAAATTTTAATATTTACTTACTGTTCGTTTGAATTTTGATTTCTTTAAATAGTTTTTAAATTTTGCTAAGAGAGTGCGCTGTTATCACTTTACCAGTCGTCAATAGTCATTTTAAAACTTATAAATGTCAAAGAAAATTTATTCAAAATAAAAAAACTGTCAAAGATACTTTATTAAATTTGTTTAAAATCAATTTTAATATGATTTGTTTTCAACATGATTTCAATAAATTTGCTTAAAATTAATTTTAAAGCAATACCTACGATATAAAATCCATATTTTTTTTAAAGATTAGATGTTTACAATTTTGTATTAATTATCAAATATTTTATTTCATTTTATTTCACGCCATTTGCAATAATCAATGAACATTGCCATATGTAAAAAAATGGAGTAGTGTTTCTGATTAAATTTTTTATATATGAAGCTTTATTTTACAAGAGACGTTAAATTTTTTTGAATTTTTAGGTAGATTTCATATAAAAATCTACTTATTGCAATGGGCTTCATCTCGGAATTTCGGAAAAATTTTTGTGCCAAACGACTATATATGATAAGCGGAGACGAAAAAACAAAAAAAAAAAAAATTTATATATATATATATATAAACGATATGAGATATAACGAAAACGACCGGCACTCTCACGGTCGCATTTGTTGAGGTAGATCAAAAAAATTTTCTGTACATAAGTGTTCTAATAATATCTTGGAAAAGTTTGTGAATCAGCAAAATCCGACACGTGGTTAAGAAACTAGAGGCTTTTTTCTGAAAAAAATTGATTTTTTAAAACCGTTATAACGGCCGTTTGGATACTAATATTTCAAAAAATTTAACAAATTTAGAATCTTTGGAATCTTTTTTATCAATTTGTTTTAAAAATAGACCTCTGCAAATAGAGATTCCTGAGTGAGCGGCTCCAACAAAAAAATTTGCAAAAAAAAATTTTTTTTTGAAACAACCGGCACTCTCACGGTCGCATTTATAAGGCCAGATCAAAAAACCTTTTCAAAAAATGTGCGTTTTATTAATATCTTGGACAAGATCGTAAATCAGCCCAATCCAACACATGGTTAAGAAACTAGAAGCTTTATACTAGAAAAAATCTCTGTGTTTTAGATCCGTTATAACGGCCGTTTGAATTCTAATATTTTTAAAAACTTCATAAATTTAGAATTTTTGAAACTTTTTCAATCAGTTTCTTTCAAAAAAAGACCTCTGCAGTTGGAGGTTTCTGAGTGAGCGGCTTCAACAAAAAAGCTTGTAAAATACAAAATGCGTTTAAATCAACCGGTGCTCTCACGGTCGCATTTGTAGAGCCAGATCAAAAACCTTTTTTAAAGATGTGTGTTTTATTAATATCTTGGACAAGTTCGTAAATCAAAAAAATCTGACACATGGTTAAGGAACTATAGGCTTTATACTAGAAAAAAAAGTGTTTTTTTTAATCCGTTATAACGGCCGTTTGGATACTAATATTTTTAAAAACTTCATAAATTTATAATCTGTGGAAACATTTTAATCCGTTTCTTATAAATATAAACCTCTGCAGTTAGAGGTTTTTGACTTGTTGGCTTCAACAAAAAAGTTTGCAACAATCCCCAACTACAATTACCAAAAACCTTATAACAGTCAATGTCAACCTTATAACAGTCAAAAAAATAATAGATTTGAATAGAAGAAATTAATTTTTTTTTCTTAGAAATAAACTATTTTGATATTTTGCAGTAATTGCACGACATATGATATAGAGTAGGTTTGTGTCATAAATTGTCACACACATGTTCTGTGGTAGATTTGATATTTGTTTGTTGCAAAATTGGATAGATATAATTTTGCTTGTAGGTAGCTAATTTTCTTTTTAAAGTTTGTTCGATATCTGTTTGAAATTAGTTTGTTTTGTTTAAACTAATCTGATACATCAGATTCTACTGGCACACAAAACTGTCTGATCTCGAAATCTACCTATTTCTAGCGGATATACGTGCCACTTGGACTTTTTTTATATTGAGTTTTAATTTCAAAATGGCGCTACAAGTTCACGATTTTTTTTCTTCTCAGCTCAGTGTTGCCAACAATTTAAAATATAATATTTTTTTTTTTGCGTGACCCACATCGTTTTTTTCAAACCTTGACCCTGACCCAAATGAAAAAATCGCAGCTATTATTACAATTTAAAATTTGTCAAAATTTTATTTCTTTATTTTAAATGTTTAAGAAATGTAAATGTTTAAGAAATAAGTAAAAATTTATTTCGAAATAATTTCGGGCGTGTGAATAATATTGAATTTCGAAATCTGAAGTATAATGAGTAAGTCTCTGTTTTAATTGAATAATTAACAATTTTGAAGTTTTGAGTTATTTGTTACATAGTTCAATATGTATCACAACATTTACACAAAATAGTAAACTAGTTTTTGAGAAAATTTTTTAATCCAAGTAGTTTTGCTTTTGATATTTATTTTCCTAAATTTCTGTAGCAACCAATTTTTTTTAAAAATTTCTTTTTTAATTAACATTTTGTTTTTCAGTTGTATTTGACCTCTTGTATTGCTAAGTATAAAAATTTCTTAAAAACCAATATATTCAATAATAATTTAATTGTATATTAAAACGGAAAAAACACTTTAAAAAGTAAAAAACTGCACGACCATAATCCACAAAATATATAAGCAGCTTGTTTTTTAATTAAAAATTAATTTAATTAAAACACTTATTTTCTTCAACATAGTCAAAAAGAAAACATTTGTTTAAACAAACAAAACCTAAATATTAATTTGTTAAGAAAAAATTAACTAAGTATGTATTGAAAAATAATTAATTTAAGAAACATAATAAATATAAAAATCAGTACAAAAAAAAATTCATTTCATTTCTTCATAAATAATGAAATCAATTGGTTTACTACCGAATTTATTAATCTCAACCATTACTAACCTCAACCGAATTTATTAATAATAAATAATTAATGAATAATAATGAATAATTTATTAAACTGTTTTATGTATGTATGTTTATGACTTAAATTAATAATAAAACAAAACTGTAAATAGAAGAAATGATTTTATCTTATAATCTAATTTTTCAACCCATAATTAATTTAAATTTAACTGAAACCTATATTCGTTACGCTGATGTCTACTTCTAAATAGTATCAATTTTTGTAATATCTGGTCGTCGCAGGCATGTTTTTATCTCTCTCTCAACTATGTTGAAGAAAAATGTTTTAGGAACCCTTAATTGAAATTTTTTTGCAATAACAATAATAAAAACATTATTATTTTGTAACCAAAAATCTAATCTTACAGAAATACAGAAATAAAATATATAAATAATAGGCATAAATTTTACTTATCTTACTATTAATTTAAAAACGGTGATTTTATTAGACATTGCTATTTAAGTTCGATCAGTTGACAGCGATCTAAGTTTAGAACACAAAAACAACGAGTTCGTTTCAGGCGTCTATTTCCAGAGCACTGTCCACAAATTTCAGTGATGTCACGTTATTAATAACAATGATTTTATTGTTTTCTGTATTTTATTTATTTTTATTATTCCGAAACAATGTTAATTCTATTAATTATTGCCATCGTTTTAAAAAACGCTTGTTAGCAGCACTTTTTTTATGATTTTTACTTTTAGCACGTTTTAGTTTGAAAGGTTACATTGAATTGAATGTGCTTCTTTTTTTACTATAATAAATGTTTTTTGTTAACTAACTCCCTCTTCCGTTTTAAAAACATACCAACTCTATTTCATTTAACCTAAATGTTTTAATTCATATATTTATGTTATTAATGTAGAGTTAACAATTATTATTGTAGAGATAAACACGCCGCACCCCTTGAATGGTTCGACTTTCAATATAAGAAACAAATGAACATTAAGAAAATAAATATAATTATTAACAAAAAATTCGTTTATTTGTTTTTTATATTACGTAGATACGGTAGCAAATTGAATTCATCAATAATTTAATCAATTCGGAGTTTAGATATTTTGGAAACAGATCTTTAAAATATTCCATTTTTTGCTTTTATATCCGCCACACGAATCTTGGAGTCAGAACCCGAATATATAGTCACTACTAGACCTAAAATCCATTTTGCGACCATTGAACTTTCATCTGCGATAGTAACTATATCATTTACCTTTAGATTTGGTTTTGAATCCTTCTACTTAGTCGTTCTTGAAGTGAATGAAGATATTCGATTGAATATCGCTTCCAGAAACCTTGAACAGCGAGTGTTACCTTTTTTCATTTGCTGATATGAGAGGATTCTATCAAAGAAGGTTCAATAATTGTCTGGATTGGGCCTCCTGTTAAGAAATGACCTGGTGTGAGTAGAAGAGGATCGGTTAGATCAGATGACAACACCGACAACAGTTGACTATTTAAAATATCCTCGATCTGTAAAACTAGGGTATAAAACTCTTCGTAAGTATAATGAATTTCCATTGGTCGCACGTTTCAAGTGAGTTTTGAAAGATATCGCTCCAAACTCCCATAAGCCACCGGAAGCTTGGAGCCCGAGGCGGTATAAATTTCGAAACAATTCCTTCAGAACAACAAAAATTAGCCACCGTTTAGCCTTGTAATTGTTTCGTGAACTCTGCAATTCGTTTTTTCAGTTCATTATCTGCAAATATGAAAGTTTTTGCATTGTTCGAGTAAATTGTTTTTACCTTTCCTCTACGAGAACTGAACCGTTTTATGCATGAGATAAAGGTTTCTGACGTTAGGCCGCTAACGATGTCCAAATGTATTGCCATGGTTGCAAAGCAAACAAACGTAACTACGAAAACCTTGGAAAAAATTAAAAATGGAAAAGGTCTAGATGGGGTAACCCTTTCAAGTGGCAGGCCACCATGATTTGTTGTAATTGAATTGGTTTAGCCTTAGCACATGTTACACAATTTATCAGCAATATTTTATTCAATGACAACTGGTTTGTGGTTTTGGCCGAGACATAAAAAACCACTCTTAATTTTTTCCTAGAACTAGATGGTTTGACGATGGCATGATGTGGCAAAAAATATGTATTTGAGCTATAGTGTGTAATTTCTTTCATATGACCTAATTGAATATATTCTTTTATGAAATTGCTGTATGCTTCTTTTGATTCAGCATTTAAGTTCAATTTTTTTTTGATTGATTTGATTTTTTGATTTTGATTGATTCTGTTAGAACGTCGAAACCGTCTGGTTTGTTTTGGATATGGAATGACTGTTGATTATAAGTTGAAGAAGTTTTTGCTCTTCCACTTATTATCCACCCAAACAAGGATTCGTAAAGTGTTGGAATGCCATTATTAAGATTGATCTGATTTATACTAAGTATTTCGAAAAATACTTCAGCTCCTAATAGTACCTCTACTGGCTTTGATATATAAAATGTGGGGTCAGCAAATGCTAATTTTGATGGTATTGTCCAAGAAGAAATATTCAGATTCGTTTGCGATAGTGAACCAGTGATTCGTGGCACCTCCAAGAAGGTTAAATATTTATTATACGATGTTGTTTGTAAATATTTTTTTTCTTTTTGAAAATGGCAAAGGATGCTTGCCGAAACGTTAAAATAAACACATTAATTTAAAATAATGAATTTGTTTTAATAATAAATAATAGGCTCTATTCCCAAAATATTTATCATAAAATTTATTATATTGTTTGTAACGAGATTAATGTTTGTTACTTTGCTTTGTCAAAGTTTCTGTTTGATTTATCCCATTTATAGTTAAATTATGTAAACTGTTTTTACTAATACCAAGCTTGTTTGCTAGAGCAGTAGTAATGAAAATTGATTGGCTACCTGAATCCAAAAGTACTCGGCATTCATGATACTTTCCAAGGTTGTCTTGAATAAGTATTATTGCGGTAGATAGCAACACTTCCGTATTTGCAACAGCAGCATGCAAAGTATTGATGTTCTGATTAAGATCAACAACTTCAGATGGAGGATGACGTAACGAATCATGTAACAGTGTATGGTGCTTACTGTTACAAACTCGACAACCAATTGACTTGTAACTGTTGGCACATTAAATGTTGGCACTTGGATTTGTGGCAATTTAGCAGTCTCAGCTTTGATTGATTCTAGTTTAATTTGTGATTAAGAAGGAGAATTTAATAATTCAGAACCACGTAATTAAAGATCTAAATTACTTTCTTGAACCTGAACTCGTTCAGGTATCGAACCTTGTAGACTCTTAAGAAGAAGAAAATATGTTTCTTCATATTCAGTAAATGATTCGATTTATGTTGAAAATTCTTTTTCATCATCTACCGATTCAGTCAACTCGGCTACTACACATTCAAATTCACTATAGGTTTTTTGCAACGATTCTAGTCTGGCTGAGTATTCTATTGATCTTGTGTCTGCTGTAGCTTGCTCTACAAATTTTGGGTATGGTTTTAAAATTATTTTTTTTGCATTTTTTTTAATTTTTTTTCTGAATGAACAATATGTCGAGAATATTGTGTACAAATTTTAAGTCAATCCGAGTAAAACTAACGGAGTTACATCGTTTCAACAGGGTTGCCGTTTGACCCCATTTTCCCGAAAACGTAGTTTTTGAAGTTCGTGAACATTAGAACTCAAAATCTACTGAACCGATCCTTTTGAAAATTTGAACATTACTTCACATAAATCAACAGGTAATCAGGAAGAGTTTTTTTTTAATTTTTTTCTATTTTTTAATAACAAATTAAACACGATTTGTTGAGCTAAAATCGCGATTTTCACTTCCAAGTGCTGCAAAAAATAGAAAAAAAACTCTTACTGATTACCTCGAGAAAAAACCTCTTCCTGATTACATCACATTCAAAACGCATATCAATTTTTTTGATTCACATGATCCGGTTACGAGTTATAATGTTCACTGCAAAACCACTTTTTTTTCAAGGTGCCTCTGGAGATTCAACGTCACCGGTTGATTTATCAATATTTTTAATTGAAATTTTTTCTGACATACTTCAAAAGTTGTACAATAATATGTAATTAAATTTAATAAAATTATATTACTCATGTCGCCGCAAAAAAATCACAAAAATATGCATTTTTTTCGTCTTTAACACCATACCCTCCCCCCCCCCCTTAGGGATTATAGAGAGAGAAATTTTGAAAAAATATGAAATGCGTTATTACAACTGTTCTGAAATAGGGCATGTGTCTTCAAAATGTCCTAATCCGAGAAAATAAATTGGATCCTGTTTTACATGTGGGAAAACAGGACACATTCAGATAAACTGTTCCACGAAGAGTACCGTGAACATAGAAACACCAGTATCAAATTATTACAAAATCAAAGATTAAAACTTTCTCCAAAATTCTAAAAATATTGCAAAAATTATAACAAAATCAAAAATTGAAACTTTTTTCAAAATTCCAAAAAGATATCAAAAATTAAAATAAAATCAAATATTTCAACTTTTTCTAAATTCTAATAATATTACAAAAATTCAAACTTTTTCCAAAATTCTAAAAATATTGCAAAAATTATAACAGTAAGTATCATATTGAAATTTTTTTCAAAATCCCAAAAATTATAATAAAAACAAAAATTTAAAATTTTTCAAAATTCTAAAAATATTCCAAAAATTATTACTAAATAAAAAATTGAAACTTTTTTCAAAATTCTAAAAATATATATACAAAATTCACAAATTCAAAAATTCTATTTTTTCCGAAATTCTAAAAATATTGCAAAAATTATAACAAATTCAAAAATTAAAACTTTTTCAAAATTCTAAAAATCATTTTTTTGACACACTTGACAATATTTTTTTGACAAACTTATAATGCAATAAAATTCTCAATAATAATAATTTCATTACATTTCATTCCATACAATAACTAATTTTATTTTTTTCTAAAAAATAAATGAAAACCATTCTTTTGACACACTTGACGTTAATTTTTTGACAAACTTATAATGCCATAATTCTCTATAATAACAATAAAATCTCATGTCATACAAATTAATTTTATTTTTTTCCAAAAAATTGGGTAAAATAATAAATAAAAATCTTTCTTTTGATACACTCGACAACATTTTTTTGACAAACTTATAATGCAATAACCTAGTTTTTGGTCTCACATATCAATCCCGACCATTAAGATTTCTTCCAAATCCAATGTTTCAACTCGTAATCACTTAAAATGAACGTTTTTTAAGCAAAAAATATGTAAATTTCCTTGTTTTGACACAGTTAACTTCCGGCACAGTTATCGAACACATAATTCTTTCGGCTCTTTCCATTGAGTAAACTAAAACTTTAGACTAAATTAAACCAATTTTTGAGATTCGTCCAGAAGTTTTCTAGATATCGCCGGTTGTGACAGACAGACATACATTTTTTTGCTTTTGCAGAATCAGTAGGTCCTACCTAAAACATCGAGAAATGCCAAAAAAGTGGGGGTAAGAATTTCACTTTTGGCTCATGAATTCAATACTTTGGTTTTTTCAAACCCGAAGTAAATAGCCTGCTTTACACCCGATTTTTGAATCGTAAAATTGCATTTTATGGTATGGTATGGTATACTCCGTACTTGTACAAAAAAATGATTTATACTTTAATTCATTTAAAATTAAAAATGTTTTTTAAATACTAAAAGCAAACGAAATTCGGTTGAAGAATTCATCAAGATTGTAGATTTATTATTTTTGAAATGGTGTTACAGCTTTAACTACAATAAATTTATAATTCACTTGATTAACTTTCTAACCAATTCGTCTGGAAATTTTTATTTCAAAAACTCGATCGATTTTTCCGACCAACTGTTTTTTTGTTATTGTTTCAAGTTGAAATGTATTATTGTGTTTAATTTTATTTTTCCTTAAACAATTTCTTCCGTTTTGTTTTAGGATCTTGTTTTATTTTCATCAGTTAAATGCTTAGGAAAAATTGAAACGGAAAATTTATTTGAAAATAATTGTGTTTGTATGTAGTTTGGGAAAACATTTGTTGATATGTTGATAAAACGATAAAAGTAATAAAACATTAATATATAGGAAAATTTACTCGAGCAAAGCTGTTTCTCAGTTAAACAAGTTTCTCCACATCGCGCATATATGAACCCTCGTTTTTTTATTTGAATGAAAATTATTTCAATAAATAAAGCTTCCATAAACTTTTTGTGCTGAGTTTTTGTTGTCAGTGTTCTAGAAAAAGTTTCTTTAAAACAACAAAAATAAAAAAAAAATTATTTTAAAACAACAAAACCATAATAATAATACAAGGAGAAGTAAACTAAAAACGAACAAAACATAAATTTTTCTACGACTCTATTGGGAAATTTATTATTTAAGACACAATAAAATAAAAGAAAAAGTCTGAACTGAACTGAAAAAGTTCAATCTCTCTAGAGAAGTTAGTATGCATGTACTTGTTAGGATTTGAATTTTTTTTTGTATTGTTTTTGTTAAAAATTTCTTTGGTGTCAAAGATTCATTTCGTTTAAACGTGGTACAACAATTGTTTTTTGTTAAACTTTAATAGCAGATTTTTATTGAAAGTGTTTTATTTATTTGTAAAAAAAAAAAAAAAAAAATTAAATAATTTTTGTTTGAACTACTTGAAGCGATTATAATAATAATTAGTAAAACAACGTCTTTTTTCACTTCAAAAACTTTATTTATTTTTAACACCGAATATTTTCTGTCTCTAAGAGACCTTCTTCTTGGGTTAATTGTTTTCTAAACTAAACTAAACTAAACACAATGATCTATTTATATACAAATACAAAGCTATGGATCTTAAAGTAATTAAAGTTAGTGGGTTTTTCCCATTGACAAGGATCGTGAATATGAAATTTAACAATTATATTATAAACAAATGAAGGCGTAACAGAGAAACAAAAAAAAAAATTATAATTTAATTATAAGGGATTTTATGAATGAAGTGTTTTATGACGGTTTTTAATTTTAAAAAGGGGGCTGTAAATCTCAATTCCGGTCGGTTCGGGGAATCGAACCGGCGTCATTTTGTTTATAATATAATTGTTAAATTTCATATTCACGATCCTTGTCAATGGGAAAAACCCACTAACTTTAATTACTTTAAGATCCATAGCTTTGTATTTGTATATAAATAGATCATTGTGTTTAGTTTAGTTTAGTTTAGAAAACAATTAACCCAAGAAGAAGGTCTCTTAGAGACAGAAAATATTCGGTGTTAAAAATAAATAAAGTTTTTGAAGTGAAAAAAGACGTTGTTTTACTAATTATTATTTATTTGTAGTTTAGTTTATTTTAATAAATTGATTAACAGCTATATACTACAAAAATTTCACAACAAACTATCCACATAAGAAGTTTTAACTGGTTGAAACTCACCATTGCGCTCTGTTTACCAAATCATTACGAAACTTTAGTTGCTGTTAGCGGAACATTTTTATTATATCTTTATTACCCTAAGCTTTATGTGCTTTTTAACTCGATAATATTCTTTAAAACTTTCAAAATTTAAGATCGAATATAACATCTCTTGTAGAATTTCCACTAAATAAATTTGGATGTATCAAAGCCGAAATAAAACTAAATGAGCAAATTTTTTGAAAATGTTCAAATTTTCTTCCATTAGAACTTCTATTTTAGTAATATTATTTCCACTGTCGTTTTTCTGTTGACACAATAATCTTATTCAGACAGATATACGAGGATTATTATAACATTATTCTTAAATAACACAAGAATAAAAAAAATTCAACAGAACATTTTAAATATACATCAATATATCTGTGTGTGTACATATATGTTTCCATACATTACATGTATAACATGTGCTAGATTTAATATAATATTATGACCATCCACACTGACAAATAGTATGAGGTGAGAATCCCTTACAAAAATAACAATAAGAAAACAGCATGGCATTAAAATGACATAAACTATCACAAAATAAGCGACAATTGCTTAGAGAAAATACGGAAAATTAAATTTCTGTTACGACTAGATACGATTATTTTCCCTTTTTCACATTTAAATTTATTATTTGTTTTTTTATTTGAGATAATTTTCCTTGGTATGGTTGGTTATTTTGAATAGTATTAAACGACAGGGAATTGTAATTTATTAGAAAATAAAAAAAATAAAAATTGAAATAGCTTAGGAATAGAAATAGTTTGTAAAAAAGCTATCATGTGTAAGAAAAGGCCAATATATTATTTTTGATGCGAACTTCATTACATTTCTTTTAAAGTCGCATTTTGTTCGATTATTTCGAAATCGATTAAAAAAATCTATAAAATAAATATTTGCGGATGCTAATGGACACATAGACTGGCTTTTGGACAGGTTTGGCAATTTTGTGTTTTGAAATATAATGTTCAAATAAACAGGTGCTTTGGAGACTTCTTACAACCAACTGCCCAATAAAACTCTAAAACTAATCAGTTCCTTGCCATATAAATTTAACTCCAAGCGCTACAAAAATGATGTACGAACGAAGTAGCCATGTTTCCAACATAACAAACTTCGAACCCATTCGGACCGTTCAGATCCACTGAATATTTCTGAAGGAATATTTCCGATCTTTGTACAAAAATATTTGTCTGTCATTACACCATACCTCCGGGGTCTGTTTACTAAGATTCAGCCTTGGATACAAACCTCAGATATGGAGAGCTAACCCAAAGCCCTCTCAACTCGTGCTACCGTGAATACCAAACTAAATTTAGAAAAAGAACATTATATAAAGTTGTAAAAGAGATGGAGAGTATACTGAAATATAAGAAGCCACTTCCATTCACATTTATGGATATACAAGGTGCCTTTAATAGTGTTCATTTTGTGGGTACTATTAAAATGGCCACTAAAAAAATTTAAACACGTACATTTTGGCATGGATCAACAAAATTATATATAGAGTAGGAAAATTAGCAATATAAACTAGGAAATATATCGGCAACTGTAATGTCTTCTAGAGTTTGTTCTCAGAGAGGGGTAGGATTGGGAAAATCTGGGGATTATGACCCAGAATAATACTTTGGTAACATCAAATTATTATAAAGCCACAAACAAACCAAATATCTGATGAGCCTAGGCTTACAAAAAAATAGAGACGTGTGTGCATCTATGCCACAAGTGATTTTAGTACCACACCAACATCAGCAATAGAGATCCTTCTCCTACGTCCTCCATTGCACTTACACATTAGATCGATAGGAGCATCTAGTGCTCACAGATTGCAACTTGTTAAAATACTTAAGCCTGGCAGCCTGACTGACCATCTAACGATTCTTCCAGGACTGCCGAACAAAGCGGAGATCTTTAAAATTAAGGTGGGTCAGTAAAGAATTGAGGGTTACTAAAATCGCAACCGTCCAATGTCAGCGTTCAGCATACAGATTCCCCTTGAACCGACGCAGACGCTGATGGAGATGTATTTGGTTTCAGGACTTAACGCGTGGTAGCACTGGACACCTTTGGAACAGTACTTCATGCTTTGGTCTGTCCAAGAGGTCGAACAAATGTGTTATCCAAAGCTAGGAACAAGAACAAAATAGACAAATATTGTGAAATGGGAAGGTTCTTCTGCATTCTAAAATATTTCTAGGCCTTTTCCTCGTCTCCCCTATAACAACAATGCGTGATAGAACACCATTTGATAAACCACCACCATAACAAGCTCGGTCAAGTCATAAACCAAGCCCGTTTATGGAAGACTCACACTTCCTTTACAACAAAACGCTAATTTTATCTCTTTAACTATGTTAAGGGGGTCCGACTGTAACATCGACGACATCTGTTATATAACAACATCAGGGTTAAGCACAATGGATTTTGGTGGTAATGCAATGTGAACTAGCTAGCCGAGTTTCGAGACTCCTCAATAGAAAAAAAAAACTAACAAACTTAAAAAAAAAGTGAGAAAAGTCAGCAGTTGAATGCTGGACTTCTCGTAGATGGTGAGAAACACGTGAAATCGACCAAAACCATACAATTTCGGAAATGAGGTCGGAATTTTGTATATCTACGTATTGGAATTAGTTTACGTAGATGAAAAAAAAATTCTACGTATTTAGTTTTTTTTTCTTTTAACCGTTTCGTAAGATACAGGGGGATGACAAATCGATCGACAAATTGCTTGACCCTGGTGTATTGAAATGACTCTACAGTAAAAACTACTGAGCTGATTTTAATATTATATAGCCCAAAATGTAGGTATAGAAAAGCTAATTAAAATAGCAAATCACATTGTACGACATTTTTTGTTGATTTTTGTTTGTTTTTTTACTTCGGTCTGAAAGACCTAAGTATTACATTCATGAGCCAAAAGTGAAATTCTTACCCCCACTTTTTTGGCATTTCTCGACGTTTTAGGACCTACTGATTCTAAAAAAGCAAAAAAAAAAAATGTATGTCTGTCTGTCGGCCGACCTGCCGTCACAACCGACGAAATCTAAATAACCGCTGGACGGATTTGAAAAATTTTTTTTTCTAAAAATAGGTTTACTTAATAGGAAGAGCCGAAAGGACGATGTGTTCGATAACTGTACCGGAAGTGTGTCAAAAAAATCGAAAAGGTGTCAAAACAAGAAAATTTGCATATTTTTTGCTTAAAAAACGTTCATTTTAAGTGATTACGAGTAGGAACATTGAATTTGGAGAAATCTTGATGGTCGGGATTGGTATGTGAAACCAAAATCTAGATTATTGCATTATAAGTTTGTCAAAAAAATGTTGTCAAGTGTGTCAAAAGAAAGATTTTTATTTATTTTTATACCTAATTTTTTGGAAAAAAAATAAAATTAATTGTTTGTTTGAAATGAAGTTTTATTATTATTATTGAGAATTATGGCATTATAAGTTTGTCAAAAAAATGTTGTCAAGTGTGTCAAAAGAAAGATTTTTATTTATTTTTTTACCCAATTTTTTGGAAAAAAAGAAAATTGTTGGTTTGAAATGAAATTTTATTATTATTATTGAGAATTATGGCATTATAAGTTTGTCAGAAAAATGTTGTCAAGTGTGTCAAAAGATTTTTAATTAGTTTTTTACCCAATTTTTTGGAACAAAATAAAATTGTTTCTTTGAAATAAAATTTTATTATTATTATTGAGAATTATGGCATTATAAGTATGTCAAAAAATGTTGTCAAGTGTGTCAAAAGAAAGGTTTTTATTTATTTTTTACCCAATTTTTTACAAAAAAATAAAATTAATGATTTGTGACATGATATTTTATTATTATTATAGAGAATTATGGCATTATAAGTTTGTCAAAAAATAATGTCAAGTGTGTCAAAAAATGATTTCATTTATTTTTTTAGCCAATTTTTTGGAAGAAAATGTAGCTGTTTTTATGACGTAAATGTAATTTAAAATGAAATTGGACATGGACATTTTTGAATTTGTTATAGTTTTTGAAATATTTTTGGAATTTTGAAAAAGTTTGTATTTTTGATTTTGTAATAATTTTTACAATATTTTTAGAATTTCGGCAAAAGTTTTAATTTTTGATTTTGTAAAAATTTTTGGAATATTTATAGAATTTTGGAAAATTTTTAATTATTGATATTATTATAATTTTTGGAATTTTGAAAAAATTTTCAATTTTTGATTTTGTAATAATTTTTGCAATATATTTAGAATGTTGGAAAAAGTTTGAATTTTTAAGAATTTTTGAAATATTATTGGAATTTAGAAAAAATTTAAATATTTGATATTATTCTAATTTTTGGAATATTTTTGGAATTTTGAAAAAGTTTGGTTTTATTTAATTTAACAATATTTTTGGAATTTTAATTATAATTTTCCGGCAACGTATTGATGTTTCGTGTTAGTTTTGTTATAAATTTTTAAACAGAGATAAAAAATACTTGTACTTTAACAAAGAGCTATGGTTGATATACATCGCTGCCCAAAACTAAAAACCATCTCCTCATAAAAGTTTTTTGCCGAAAACTATATCAAAATCCTTAACCCAGACCGAAGTCTTGATATCTCAGAGCTGTGAGATTTCAGCCCCTCCATATTTTTTTATTAATTTTATTGCAACACACCTTAAAATTTTTCATGCTTTTATACCTCTGTACCTATATTTTGAGCTATATAACATTAAAATCAGCCCAGTAGTTTTTGCTGTAGAACCATTTCAATACATCAGGGTCGAGCAATTTTTCGATTTTTCATCGCCCTATATCTTAAGGCACGGTTAAAAACAGAACAATTTTCAACAACATTCCATACAGGGTTGTAAAACTGGTCTATTACTGGAACCATCTTGTTGTGTGAGGTTGTCTGGTAGACCGTGCAGGTCTACCAGGTGGTCTTGCACGCATATTTAAATTCCCTGCGCTAGCTCTAGCGGGCGTGAATCCTCTCGACCAACCTCTACTAACAAGAAATTTTGAACACAAAGAAAAATCGCGTGCCTTAAATACCACCCAGGATCTCCAGAAGGGAGATCTGACATTTCACAACCCTCCCCAACTTTATTTACATTAGCACATCATCACCATATAAATATAATTTTAAAAGAAATAATATAAACAAACCTAACTTCCCTGACAGTGTGTTCCTCGGTTGATCCCTCATCAGCTTCGGTTGGTTCCGGGTCAAGGTAGAAATAAAACGATGAAATTATTTATGTACGCCTTAATTAATCTATGTTCAAATTCTTTATTGATCTTCCTTTATTCAAATACATTTTTCCATCTTCTATTCTTAGATCTTTTTCTTATTCATATTATTCTTATTTTAATAATTAGTTTGTCACGGTGTATATTTGGACAGTCTAATTTTAACTACACTAATGATTTCTTGGCTAATCTTTATTTTTATTGTAATACTAACTTCACCAAGTTTTTCTTATTTAATTATCAACTTTTTATTAGAATAATTATTTCACCGGTACTTTGTACCTCAATTTCCACAAATCAAAACAAATAAGAAACTACACAACATCTTCTGGAGTTGGACTAATTGACTAATTTTTTTACATTTTAACACGAGCAAAATGAAAACTACTCGGTCAGCATAAATTTCTTTAGCCGTTCAATTTGTCTATTCTGCAATTAATTCTATGGGAATTTTCATAATTATGTAAAAAAAATTAAAAATGAAAGTTAAAAACAATAAGTTGATACGTTGCTTCCGGCAGGGTCAAATTTAGAAGTATTTTAAATGGTTGTGTTATTACACAATTGGGTTGAGAAGTACAGAGACTTCGAAGCTCTCTATAGTCTACTACTATAGATAAGGAGGACGGAAATGGAAGCACAACTTACATGGAAGATCTTGCCCGTTACAGGACAGGACGAAAGGAGGAAGTTCGGCTGACTACATTCGTCCTGAGAATCAGAGGAAAATTAAGATGTGAAATGGGAGCTGGGCTCGAACCCAAACCCCGAGATAGATTCTCAGGCTCTACCGACTGAGCTAGCCGGGCCAGATAAAACAAAATTTACCAAAAGAAAAAAAACAAGGACAAAAAAAATAACAGAAAAAACATTATAAGGATCCAAAACAAATTTCTAATGAATAAACGAAAGGAATAGAAAAGTGCTGAAAGAAGAAATCGGTGAGGCAACCAAGAGGAGTTTCACTACGGCCGAATATCTTTTGAATGATAGGTACCCCGTCGTTTTGAAACCACATCTTCTAGTTCGTAGGCAGTACTACCTACCAACCTTAGGACTTTGGCTTCCACAAACTTTGGCGACAATTTAGCATTGAAGTGATTTCCAGCATTGCTTAGTACAAAATTTCGTCTATAAACAGTGTCACCGGGAGAAAATTTTATAT
The DNA here is from genome assembly GCA_963693315.1 of Diogma glabrata. Lineage (NCBI taxonomy): Eukaryota > Metazoa > Arthropoda > Insecta > Diptera > Cylindrotomidae > Diogma > Diogma glabrata. The sequence goes on from OY856186.1 coordinate 271,680,290, forward strand.
TACTGGCTCGCAAATTATAACGCTTCGCACTACGTACAAAAGCCTCAGCTGTAAGTTCTTTAATTCTCTGTCGAATCTTCGAAAGTTGGTCTACTGGAAACCATGACTATTACTGGAAACCATGACTGGGCCATTAACATAATTTTACTGGATGATAACTTCGGACAATAAATGGCTACCATTCATGGGCCAGAGAAAAAACAACAACAATGGCCCGTGTAAGGTTGTACAGTTGGCCCAGGATAGGACCAATAAAGATGACCAGTACCTATTGTAGTAATGGCCAAGTACTGGCAACCATGACTGATCCATTAAAAAATATTGCGACGCTGATGCATAAGCTAGCTTCCATAAACACTGCATAAGCTAACTTCCACAATATCCATAAAACACTTTAATTAATAACTAACAAATGTTATAGATTTCGAGTAGTTCTAATTATATCAATATTATAGAAAGCTGTAGTATCCTAACAAACATAAATTCTGTGGTACTAGAAAAAGTAAAAAAAAAATTTTACGGTAGTGACAAACCGGAAGTTGAGATGCAGAACTATTGTGAACCGTACTAAATGCTTATGTACCAAGTTTCATCTAATTCGATTATCAGGTACAGGTGATATTGAGATTTCAAAAAACAGGTGCTCGGGTGACCCCACACTACTTGGTTCACTATCGCTCAAAAATTAATCAGCTCCTTGCCATACATATTTGCATCTTTTTCCAAGGTTTCATCAAAATTCATTCTCGAACAAATGTTGTATGCTCCCAACAAACATAAAAAACATGGTGGAAAAAACCACCTGTTGTATGGTGGACCCCTCAACCCTTTATCCTATATACTCCAAAAACTGATTAAATTTTTTTTATGTTATTTGAAAGCTATTACTAACGTTTCATGAAAATTGATCGGCAATTGTAGGCTACAGTTGGGATAAACATCTGAAAAAAATGTTTTAACCGGAAGTGACAAAACGGAAGTTGATATGCAGAAATATTGGAAACAGTACTAAAACCTTATATGCCAAGTTTCCATAAGATCGTGAGCCGGGATTAGAAGTTATTGAAGATTTAAACTTAGAAGTGTTCGAGAGACTCCTCGCCATTTTGTGCAAATTGAAAATGAATCTAGATCTTCTAGATTCAAAGAAAAAAGTAGCGTAAAAAAAGTAGCGTAAATATAATCAAAAAAGTCATCGACTCAGTAAATTTTTCATTAATTTTAAGCCGATGTTTTTTTTTGTCAACACAACGAACACTGGTTTATTAATTTATGAACGCAACTGGTCAGTAGCGTTCTTTATGTTGCAATAATAAATGTTTTCATAAAGTAAGTTTCGGCATCCTAATGTTGTTCTTATTGAATCAGTGTTACGAACATCAATTTAATCATTGTAGGTACTAATGAACAACTTTTAATCGAATTTAAGTATGTGGTGTTTACAATAAAGAATTGGTAAATCATTAAGAACCGCAGTTAATAAAGTTAATATTTTATTTCCATTGGTTTAATGGCTTTAGTTCATTCTTTTAATAGTATATTGTATAATGAGTGTAGAAAGAACACTATTGCAGTACGAGTGTGAAATTTGCAGCACGAGACGCTAGTCGAGGGCTGCATTCACATGAGTACTGCAATAGTGCTTTCTACACGAGCATTTTTCCAATGTAATCTATAATTATGAATAATTTGATTTATAATAAAATTCGATTCACTTTAAATATTGCATTGAATGTGTTTTTTGTAGATTTATTTTCTAGTTATTTTTCCAATGTAAACACAATTGTGCAGAAAGTACTTTCTACACGGCAAATCCGTGCAGAAAGTACTTTCTACACGTCATTTGGGAAGAACTATTTTTTCTACAATTGCAAGATTCGATAGTCATATACTATACAAATATTTAATACCATAAACTAATGTAGATTTTAAAATTTTCATTTTTTATACTATATCAAGTATGTCATGATTTATTGTTGTCAAAAATTTTCCCATATCGTTTTTGATTTTGTTTGAATAACGTTCTAAAAATAAATCGGTGAAAATGAATAGTGATTTCGGTGAAAGTGATGAAGAGGTTATCATTGGAACTCCTCCAGACATTGCTGAGGCAGCTAAAAATGTTTGTTTGGAACTTCTACCTGAAAAATCTAAAACTAGATATAGAAAAGAACGAGAAGCTTTCTTGACATGGTGTGGAGAGAAAAAAGCCACGAAAATTACGGAGAATGTTCTTTTGGCTTATTTTTCAGAAAAATCAAACATTTTCAAGTCATCCACTTTATGGTCAATGTACTCTATGTTAAAGAGTACACTTATTTTAGAAGACAACGTCGATATCTCTAAATATCATAAGTTGATTGCATTGTTGAAAAGAAAATCAGTGGGCTATGTTGCTAAAAAATCTAGAACTTTTTCTAGAGAAGATATAAATAAGTTTGTGAATGAAGCACCAGACAAAGATTTTCTGATGATGAAGGTAATTATTTAATATTTAAATGTATAAAATTAATATTAATATTCAAAAAATTCAAATTAAAGATTGCTCTTATAATGGGTATCGCTGGAGCCTGTCGAAAGGAGGAGCTACTGAAAATGATGTTGGATCATATTGAGGATAAGGAAAATATATTAATTGTACAGGTGCCAGACACCAAAACTCACATCACTCGAACGTTTACTGTTTCTAATGGGGTTGGTGATTGGATCTCAGTTTATCGTAAATACAGAAAGCTTCGCACTGCAAACACCACCCATAACAGGTTTTTTGTTAACTATCGGAATGGTAAATGTACTTCGCAAGCTATTGGGATAAATACATTTGGAAAAATTCCACTAAAAATTGCGAGCTACTTAAATCTTCCAAATTTGCATGAATATACAGGGCACTGTTTCAGACGAACATCTGCTACATTACTCGCAGATGCGGGTGGAGACATTTTAACACTCAAGAGGCATGGTGGATGGAAATCCTCTGCTGTTGCGGAAAGCTATGTCGACAACTCCATTCAAAATAAAATATCTGTGTGTGAGAAAATAACTGGAGCCCCTGCAAGTGACAATATCGCAATGGATAATGAAAATATAGGTCGCGGTAGTAGCTCCATTGTTGGAAGTGCAGCGGAATCAGTTATGGGATTCAATAGAACAATTGTTAAGGCTGCTAAAAATACGACTGAGGGGATAAATATTAGTGCATGTACTTCATGCAACATCACAATAAATATTAATAAATAAATTTCAATTAAAACTATAATTTATTGTTAATGTTTAATCTATAATTATGAGTAATTTGATTTATAATAAAATTCGATTCACTTTAAATATTGCATTGAATGTGTTTTTTGTAGATTTATTTTCTAGTTATTTTTCCAATGTAAACACAATTGTGCAGAAAGTACTTTCTACACGGCAAATCCGTGCAGAAAGTACTTTCTACACGTCATTTGGGAAGATTAATTTTCAATGCCTACTTTTTATCAAATTCATCGTAGAAAATTTGACTTTCACAACAATTGTAGAAAAAACAATTTTTTTGAATCTTTCTTTTTTCATTCATTGTACTAAAGTATTAAAATTCATTCAATTGAGGTATTTTTTTAATCACACGAAAGTAGGTTTCATAATGAATTAATAAACTATTTTCATTGTCATAATTTATTTTATTCTCTTCCATTTAAAATATATCAGCTTTATTTGTATGTTTTTTTCGATAATAATAGTATGTATTATTGTATTGTTTTCTAACCTATAGCCTAATGAACTTAACCTATTGTCTAATGAAAATTTTCCTATAAAAAAATTATCATTATTCAATTGGTATGATTCCAATTGGTTAAATTGTTTTGATTTCATTAAAATTATTTTCAAATTATAATCACAATTGCTTTGATAAGTTTTGTTCAAAAATCAAATTTTAAGTCTAAATTCTCTTATTTCGTTTAGTTGAACTTGGTTGATTGTATAGAATGGGTGTTTTTTATCATCAGGGTTTTTTTAATAAGAAATTTGATTTATCAATTAAAACAATAAAGATTTATTGTTTTAATTGAAGAAAAAGTTTTTTTTTTATAATACACAATTCTTTGTCAGAGAATAAAGTATTGTAATCGATTCGTGAATAATGAATTTTATTCTCTCGCAAATTAAAATTCTCGCTCGTGCCTCTCTCAAATTTTAAACTTTTGCTTGAGAATAAACTATTTCATTATACACTCATTGATTAAATTACTATTATTTGTTGTATACTCGTTTTAATTGATTGAGTCACAGAACTGTTTTATTTTTAGTTATCATGCTAGCGTAACTTTTTCGTTAAATCCGTGCATTATTTTGATTACACTTATTAATAAGTTTTATGCGTTGGATGAGAAAATGTATTTCTCCGTATTTGTTATATTTAAAACGACTTGCTTCAATAATTTAAAGTATTTTATTATAAAAATCGACATATTACGTTTTTCCTATTTTTAAAATGTAGTCTCTGCTAAGGCTAGACAAAGTTACTAAGAACTCAGATGCACAAGCTTGTATTTTTTGTTTTATTTTTATTCATAATAACGTTATATTCATAATAAAGTTTAACATATTCATAACTTTTAACATATACGTTTAACATATTCATAATAACGTTTAAATTATTTTAAATCCATAAAAATATAAATTATTTCGTTATTTTAAATTAGTGGAACTAAAAACTATATTATTTTTAAACTATACTAATTTCATTTAGTTTTAAAATTTTACAATCATAAAAATGTAAATCAACTGTCAAATAAATTCATTTTTAAAATAAAAATAAAATTTTACATTAATTTTTTGCTTTTAAGGTAATCTAAAAGAATTTGAACCCTAAGGAATGATGAACAATTTGTGGTAAATTTAAAAAAAAAATAAATGAATAAAGATCCAAAAAGTAACACAAGCAGATGGATATTGCAAATTAAAAAGATGAAAATTTTTAAAGCAAATGTCAACTGCTCTAATAAAACTTTTGAACCTTAATTTAATACCATCGAAATATACAAAAAAGTCTTTTAGACTGTATATAGTTTCACCGACAGCTATTACAAATGGCTGTATTGGACCAGACCTTTCTTGAAGATGAAGTAGATGATCTTCAACTTCTTGGATAGATTTTCCAATGTATAAAAAAGCTTCTTGCGAATCCTTAATTGTGAATTTAAGAGTGCTTTTTTTACCAAGTTTATCCTTGATGATAACTTTTTGGGTTGGGACCAACCTATCACCATAACTAATATTTACCGTGACTGCTCTTATATCAAATCGTTTTTTTTTGTTTGTTTGTTTTCCTTTATTTCTCTCAGAGAGAAACAGGTTTGTCTTCCCAAAGACGTGCGTAAATTTTTCATTTGATTCAAAATTGTACAATTATTGCGAGTTTCTTTTAAATCTATAAGAAAAAAACCTACCACAAAAAAATAAAAGTTTCTCCCTCTCTGCGACTGTATAAAAAGAAATGAAAAAAATGACGGATTAAGTAATCATTCAAACTAAACATATAATTTTTGATCTTTTATCTATTAAAAATAAACTAGCCGATAATGAAAAGTAGCCAGCAAGTTTTGATAACCAGCAAGTTTTCATAACATACCTTCAGGATATTTACATAACTTAAATATTTGCATGTAGGTTGTGGGCATTATAAAATGATAAAATATTCACTATTATAAAATCACTGGAAATAACACAATAAATGTAAAATACTCTCGTAATTATTTTCATTCATTTTATAAAAATTAGCACAACCAAAAAGAATAGATTTTACTTTTAGTTTCGTTTTAAATTATTTAATTGTAATTATTTAATTTAATTGTAATTTATAATTTAATAAAATAGTTTGTTGTTGTAAATAAACAGAAATGCAAATGGCGAAAAGAGAAATTGAATATGACATCTTAGAGATCTCGTTTTGCTATGTTTCTTTTCATTCAATTTTAAAGTTAAGTTCTCTCTATATTTATATATACTCTAAGGTTGGGACTAAATACCTATGTAAAATAATTGCATTCTGACTATCTGAAATTAAAAGTTAATAATGAATTGGTGCATTATTAGACATTGTTGTTTTATTTTGTAATTTCTGATAAAAACAAGCAAAAAATATTTTAATTTTATAATTTTTAGAGAAGTTTAAAAAAACGTATAAGTACCTTCATTGATGTCCTCTAAGCTTTTAAGAGATTCCATCAGTTTCCATCAATTGTTTTTTCCTTAATATGATGATCAACATACAAAAATTCTAATATATTTTCGGCCATTTCTTCAAAATTGTCCAACATCGAATATGTGATATCAAAAAATTCTGGAAGTCCATATTTATCTAAACGTTTTACGAAATAATAATAATTTTTTAATGTAAGGTCACCATAAACATAATAAGATTACAAATCTATGTCCAAGCGGTTTTTTATAGTTTGGCCATTTTTCAAGAATTACTGATGTTGAAGATGCATTTCGAATGTCGTTTAACCTGTAATTTGAACTAGCTGTGGAACTGTACAGCTGTTAAATTATCAAATTTCAAAGATTTGATGCATTCCTCTGCATTGGTTTCTGGAACTAAAAATATAATTTCATTACGATAAAATTTCCTTTGTGGGTGTATGAAAAAAATTGTACAAACAATCTTCTGCCTATGATAATAGACGCTTTTCTTGGTTTTTGTGAGCTTACTGGACTTATTAGAAATGATTTGCTGATGCTGGTTTTTAGATTGCAAAATTTGTTGTAAATCCTTCCTTTTTGGCATTTCTGTAGTAATCTTCAATAATAAATAGATATAATAATATGAACTTATTATATATTTTATGTCGGCATATCAAAGTTAATGACAAATCTAAGTTTACTACAACAAATTTTAGTTATTCTCAATAAAAATTTTACCAATTTTTCAGTGGGAAACGTTTCAATGATTTCACTTTCAATTCTGTTCAATTCAATTCTGTGGCTAGTAGACAAATCTATTATCCTCAAAAAATTGGCTACATTATTGATTAACATAATCCGTTGTTTTTCCTTAAATATGCTGTTGTTCTTATAAAAATCACAGATTAATTGACCTTTGCTAAACTTGTTTAAAATTTTTTTAGTGTAATATGATGGTTTTCATTTATGCTGTTTGTTTCGCTGTTCGTGGCACTGATTTGTGAAAAACATTGTAAAGATGAACTGTTTGCTAGAAAAATGGCTAAAGTGCAGTTAGCATGGTGATATTATCTTTGAACCAAAAAAAAATATGAAAGTGCAGTTATTTAATTAAGGTGTGGTTTTTCTGTAATTGTTGAACTTTTAGTTGAAAATAAAGCAACATGCGGCTTAATAAAACAAACATAAGCTACGCTAACTGCACTATCTACTAATAATATAATTGTGAACATATCCCGTAAATTGATTTTTTATGCAGAACATTTGAACTTAGCGTGCTTTGCGATCTTAGCCTTTGACTGGACTGAAACAACTGAAAAAAACAACAACAATTGCATAAACATTTTTCAGATGTTTCAGTTGCTTAAGTCAAATCGAATGCCTGGTTTGCTAAGCACGCTATGTTTGCTAAGCGCGCTAAGCTCAAATCGCGTAAAAAAATTGACTGCATACGAATGCAATTTGCAGGTGGGATGTTTTTGTTTTATTAAGCTGCATGTTGCTTTATTTTCAAAAATAAGTTCACTTTTTACAAAAAAAAACACACGGTAATTATATATCTGCACTTTCCATAAAATAATATCACAATTCTAACTGCACTTTAGCTATTATTTTCAATGGCATGATATTTTTAAAACAACAATAAACAAATATTTTGTTTAAGTATTAGCAAAACCACAATTTTCAAAAATTTCAAAAATTAAAAATATACATACAATTAAAAACCTTTTAAACAATACACAATTATTTTATTACACAAATTAAAACACCAAATAATTAAACAAGTTTTGAAAATTTTCAAGTTTACGATGTTATCACTTCGAATCACTATTCACTAATAAAATTAAGTATGTACATTGTCAAGCACATTGGAAATCAAACAAAAGATTTTCATTTGAGTACAAGATTGCTTACGCACCTTCAATGTTACATATTTTTATTTACAGAACTTAAACCTTTATCGCCCAAATGACTCTACATAAATTGATTTGTACTTTTCATTAGCCTAAACAAAATTCAATGTTTGAAGGGTTACAATTGGTGTGAACTGTGGGCATTGGATTTGACTGAAGTAACTGAATTATCTGAAAAATTGTATGCAGTTGTTGCTTTTTTCAGTTTATTCAGTTATTTCAGTCATGTTGAATATAACAAAATTGGTTTAGACAAAAACTGACAACGATATATTATGGTTCATTTCCTTAATATTTTCTATATAGGTTGAAAACATTGTAAAAATCTACAAAATTGCACTTCATAATAAAACATTTTTTTTCATTTATTAACGGAATTTTTTACTTAATGAAAACCATGCATTGTCATACAACCAAGAAATTATGATTCTTTATACTTTTAATTCCTCAATAAGGACGTTTTCTAAATTTTCTCCAGTAGCCCTATTATGGTACATCGTGAAATAAGGAGTGTGTTGTTTTCTTATATTGGAGAGATTAGAGCGATAAAATAAAATCTGTATCAAAAATATCGTATAATTCTTTCCTTCGGTAATTAACTAGTCAGATATAACATATGCACTCTGAGTTTAATGCCAAAAAAATAAAATTTAATTAATAAATTTAAATTTTATTAAATAATTTATTACTTCGGTTTTAAAACAAACAATGTATTGAATTAATTCATGAGCCAAAAGTGAAATTCTTACCCTCACTTTTTTTGGCATTTCTCGACGTTTTAGGACCTACTGATTCTAAAAAAGGCAAAACAAAAAAATGTATGTCTGGCTGCCGGCCGGCCGTCACAACTAACGAAATCTAGAAAACCGCTGGACGGCTTTCAAAATTGTTTTTTCTAAAAATAAGTTTACTCAATGGGAGCCGAAAGGACGATGTATTCGATAGCTGTATCGAAATTGTGTCAAAAAAATCGTCAAGTGTGTCAAAACAAGGAAATTTTTTATATTTTTTGCTTAAAAAACGTTCATTTTAAGTGATTACGAATAGAAACATTGAATTTGAAGAAATCTTGATGGTCGGGATTGGTATATGTGAGACCAAAAACTAGACTATTGCGTTATAAGTTTGTCAAAAAAATCAATGTCAAGTGTGTCAAAAGAATGATTTTCATTTCTTTTTTTAAAAATAATCAAATTAGTTATTTGTATGAAATGAAATGTAATGAACATGATGTTATTACTATTTAGAATTTTATTGCATTACAAGTTTGTCAAAAAAATATTGTCAACTATGTAAAAAAAATGATTTCATTTATTTTTTTAGCCAATTTTTGGAAAAAAAAATTTAACTGTTTGTATGACTTAAATGTGACATGGAAATTTTTGAATTTGTATAGTTTTTGAAATATTTTTGGAATTTTGAAAAAAGTTTGTACTTCTGATTTTGTAATAATTTTTGCAATATTTTTAGAATTTCAAATTTGTTTTGATTTTAAATTTTAAATTTTAATTTTTGATTTTATTATAATTTTTGCAATATTTTTAGAATTTTGAAAAAACTAGAATTTTTGAATTTGTGAATTTTATATATATATACACCTATCCCCCGCTTAACACGGCACTCATTTAACACGTTTTCGACTTTACACGGTTTTTTAAATCAAAATTTCCAAAAAAAATGTCAAAAAAAGACAAATTTTGGTATTACACGCAGTTATATCTACTTTATTTTAATTAAACCTTCTGGTATACCACTTATGATCATATACATACAGGTTGTAATTAAAACAAGAAAACAAGAAATTTGTAACAAAAAACGCCTTTGAGTGTTCAAAACAAAATTTTGTAAATACATGTTGATGTAAATCAGCAAAGAGATACTCTATGTAAATCAGTTGATTTTAAGCAATAGATCTTTATTAGCTAGATACAAAATGCGTAGGTGTATCAATGGTCATAGTTAATTTGTAAGTAAATAATTCTATCTGTTGACATACGAGTTAACGTGAGATATCATACAACACTGGCAATAGCAGTGAGATCTTATTCTATCCTATAATGAAATATTGGGGTCTGTCATATTTTATTAAATTATTGGATTTATTGTTTAGTTATCAATTCAAAACAATTTAAAGAAAACAAACAATAAAAATTAGCGTCCATCAACATCGTTGAACGCATGTTGTTGCGGTGACCGTGATGTTAAAAGTTTTTATTTGTTGTTTTGATACATATTGTAATTAAATTGTAATTAAAAAAAAAATGAAAACAATAGAAGATAAATTAATGATATGGCTTGAAGGCCAATATCAAAGACGTATTCTAATTGGTCCCAATATTATAACTAGTAAGATTTTAAAATTTTTGGAATGTGAAACAGTTGCCATCTACTTAAATAGATCTACTCCATCTACTCAAATAAAATGCCTTTTAAGTTTTATTGCAAGTCATGGTTGGTTCGAAATATTTAAGCACGGGCATTTTTTGCCAAAATTTAAAATTAAAAAGCGCATCTGCTGATTTAGATACAGCACAACAGTATGTACCCACTAAAATTGACTGAAACTGTGAAGAGTTAAAAATTCCATCGTTTCTGTTTATTCAAAAACTTATCACTTCACCGCTTCACAATTACAAAATTTGGCTGCTGATCAGGTTTTCAATACTAAAGAGTGATTAGGCTTAGGTGGCAAAGCGTCCAGGTAAGAAGGAATAAACAAATCTTTCCATTTATTGGAATGCCAATACAAAAGCGAAAGGATGTCGAAACTGGGGTCAACTGGTCATGGAACGAGACGATTGGAAGCTGATTGCACAGACGGCAAAATCCCTCCATGGGATGTAAACGCCAGAGAGAGAGAGAATACAAAAGCTTGGGTTTAAGCCATATTGTTCATTGATTTGTCTTATAACTCTTACGTACCAGAAGCAAAATAGTATTTAATCAAAATAATATATAAGGTTCTTCTTTTACTGGACAACTCCATGTCACCCTCAAGATTTGCAGCTTACAAATGAATAAATTGTATTTCTACCCAAAATTAAAACTTCTTTATTGCAACCATTATACCAGAAGAATGCAACTACTTTCAACAACATGATCCGAATATTGAACTAGCTCTCCGATTTCTGAGAACTGTCAACGAATTTAAGTCAATGTGAAGATGTTTGCAAATTGCAAGATTTAACTAAAAAGAAAGCACAATTATTAATTACAGATTTAACTTCCAAGTCGCACCGAACTGAATCAAGTTATTCAGGATTTTGTGAGCAATTAAACTCAAGTAACTAACTCAAGTAACTTATCCCAACCGAAACGCGTAAAGGAGAAAAACAGAGTTTTTTTCTAAAATATTTCCAACCATACCTTTGAATTGGAAAAATTCAAATTAATCCCATAATTTGAATTTTTCCAAATCAAAGGTATGGTTGGAAATATCTCAGAAAAAAAATCTGTTTTTCTCTTTTACGTGTTTCGGTTCGGATAAGTTAAGTTAGGTTTGATTTAGGTGAACATGCTAGTATGTGCATGCATAATTACTTTTTATTTTTTGTGAATTTCTTATTGGTTATGTTACATGTTTCTTTTTGAAAATCAATTTAACTGTTATGTCGATATCTTATGTGATTAAACTGATACTTTTATGTTTTACCGAATCTGTTTGTCGCACAAGAATTGACCAAAAACCCACGTTTTTCGTTTAACACGGTTTTCCATACAAAATTTATATTTTCGATTAACACGTTTTTATCAGGAACGTATCTACCGTGTAAAACGGGGGATAGGTGTATTTAGAATTTTGAAAAAAGTTTCAATTTTTGATTTTGTAAGAATTTTCGGAATATTTTTAGAATTTTGAAAAGTTTTAAAGTTTTGATTTTATTATAATTTTTATAATATAGTTTGCTGATTGTATCATAATTTTAGTAAGGTATATTAATTTATGATCTGTTATAATTTTCCGACAACGTATTGATATTTCGTGTTAGTTTTGTATTAAATTTCTAAACAGAGATAAAAAAATACATGTACTTTAACAAAGAGTTATGTTATTTTAAATTTGTTTTTTAATCAAAACTTTACCTACAATTTTTTAAATTTATCCATTGTATGATGACTGCCAGTCGTTAAAAAAAATATCTGTAAGAACTTTCTGAGAGAAAAGATTTGATCTGATATATATTCGAGATTGGAAAAAAACATGGAACAGATATATATCGGAGAATGAAAAAAAAAACACAGATAATTTTTTTGATGTTTAAAATATCCCTTCGATCTCTCCAATATAGAAAAAAAACACAATTAGAAATTGAGAAAAAATTTATTGCAATTTTTTCATAACTAGTGTCGCGGCAAATAACAAATTCCTAATTCGTATTGGAAAATATTTCATTATTTAATTTTTTGCACTTTTTTCTCAATTCACATGAAAATGTTGGGATAGGCGTACAGTTTGCTAAATTTTCTCCAAGGGAGAGAAGTGAAGTTTTTTCTCGAGATGTGTTTGGAGCCCGAGTGTGAAAGCTGAGGTTACATATCACTGAAGTAGATGACATGCTCTTTCCCGAGGTGTACATAATATTTTTTTTTAATTTGACATTAAAAACTAAATCTAATCATTTAAAAGAACACGAAGATTTTAATTTTTAATGTTCATCTTAGTAGGCGGTTTTTATACAAATTTGTTTGAATTTATCGTAAATATTTCTGTTACCATGAAAACTATCATTGTTTGTTATTTTTTAATCCCTTGGGAGTAAAATATGCAAATCCCGCAAATTAGGGAGCGGAATTGAACTTTATATACAACTCGTGCAAAATAGTACATTATATAACAAGGTTGAGAAGTGAACTATTATTGACCGAGAACTTAATTATAATTATATTATTTTCGAGGTCTTTATTTGCATTCTAAGCCTAGACCACATTTTATACGAATTTATCCATATTTTTGTGAAATAACGAGCAACGAGAACCATAGTAAATGAAATTCCGAATTTGTTCGAAAAGCACAAACTTTTTTTATCCCGCAACTTTAAACGAAATTTGCTTAAATTTTTCAAATAAAGCAATTCTTTTAGTTTCATTTTTGATAGCAAAAACACTAGATGTCTATAGTGTATTAGTAATAGTGAGAAAGCTAAGATGATGCTAATACACTTGTTTACATGCCTACAAGAAACAATAGAGAGTTTTGAATGTCATTTCTGCCGTTTAGTAGTGAAACCTTCTGTATGAGACCTGTTTGGTGGCCTGTTATAAATATAATATGTCACCTGAATGCTGTAGTTCCTGGTCCCTTGCCGGTCATTTTATGACCACATATTTTATACTTCGTATAAAGCGCTTGTCCTTGACGAATCCTAGAACTTTTCTCTCTGCCATTTTCCTTGATTTGGCCGCTTTGAAGCTTTTTTTTAGTCGCGATAAAGGAAAAATTCATTCAAATTTGTACTTGTAAAAATTCTATTGGGTGGTATAGCTAAGAACATTATGATTTTATACCTTGTTCTATCTTAATCTGGTACTTCAAAAATAATAATTAAGATTTTGTTACAAAACTGAACTACCGTAGATTGATTGAACGACATATATTGAACATGTAACTCAACGAAAAATTGTAACGATCGGCCCTATTTCGATTCCTGCTCTAAATTAAGAATCAAAACCATCAAAAAAATAACTCCATAAAACAACTTGTTATTCTATTTCAGTTTTTACTCTATATCAAAATAAAAAAATAAAAAGCAAAAACATCCAAAGAAACTCTGTAAATCAATTTATTTTAGTTTTATTTTTTGACATGCCTCAATAATAGAAATTAAATATCCTGAAGGTATGTTATGAAAACTTGCTGGTTATCAAAACTTGCTGGCTACTTTTCATTATCGGCTAGTTTATTTTTAATAGATAAAAGATCAAAAATTATATGTTTAGTTTGAATGATTACTTAATCCGTCATTTTTTTCATTTCTTTTTATACAGTCGCAGAGAGGGAGAAACTTTTATTTTTTTGTGGTAGGTTTTTTTCTTATAGATTTAAAAGAAACTCGCAATAATTGTACAATTTTGAATCAAATGAAAAATTTACGCACGTCTTTGGGAAGACAAACCTGTTTCTCTCTGAGAGAAATAAAGGAAAACAAACAAACAAAAAAAAAACGATTTGATATAAGAGCAGTCACGGTAAATATTAGTTATGGTGATAGGTTGGTCCCAACCCAAAAAGTTATCATCAAGGATAAACTTGGTAAAAAAAGCACTCTTAAATTCACAATTAAGGATTCGCAAGAAGCTTTTTTATACATTGGAAAATCTATCCAAGAAGTTGAAGATCATCTACTTCATCTTCAAGAAAGGTCTGGTCCAATACAGCCATTTGTAATAGCTGTCGGTGAAACTATATACAGTCTAAAAGACTTTTTTGTATATTTCGATGGTATTAAATTAAGGTTCAAAAGTTTTATTAGAGCAGTTGACATTTGCTTTAAAAATTTTCATCTTTTTAATTTGCAATATCCATCTGCTTGTGTTACTTTTTGGATCTTTATTCATTTATTTTTTTTTTAAATTTACCACAAATTGTTCATCATTCCTTAGGGTCCATCAAACGACATTCGAAATGCATCTTCAACATCAGTAATTCTTGAAAAATGGCCAAACTATAAAAAACCGCTTGGACATAGATTTGTAATCTTATTATGTTTATGGTGACCTTACATTAAAAAATTATTATTATTTCGTAAAACGTTTAGATAAATATGGACTTCCAGAATTTTTTGATATCACATATTCGATGTTGGACAATTTTGAAGAAATGGCCGAAAATATATTAGAATTTTTGTATGTTGATCATCATATTAAGGAAAAAACAATTGATGGAAACTGATGGAATCTCTTAAAAGCTTAGAGGACATCAATGAAGGTACTTATACGTTTTTTTAAACTTCTCTAAAAATTATAAAATTAAAATATTTTTTGCTTGTTTTTATCAGAAATTACAAAATAAAACAACAATGTCTAATAATGCACCAATTCATTATTAACTTTTAATTTCAGATAGTCAGAATGCAATTATTTTACATAGGTATTTAGTCCCAACCTTAGAGTATATATAAATATAGAGAGAACTTAACTTTAAAATTGAATGAAAAGAAACATAGCAAAACGAGATCTCTAAGATGTCATATTCAATTTCTCTTTTCGCCATTTGCATTTCTGTTTATTTACAACAACAAACTATTTTATTAAATTATAAATTACAATTAAATTAAATAATTACAATTAAATAATTTAAAACGAAACTAAAAGTAAAATCTATTCTTTTTGGTTGTGCTAATTTTTATAAAATGAATGAAAATAATTACGAGAGTATTTTACATTTATTGTGTTATTTCCAGTGATTTTATAATAGTGAATATTTTATCATTTTATAATGCCCACAACCTACATGCAAATATTTAAGTTATGTAAATATCCTGAAGGTATGTTATGAAAACTTGCTGGTTATCAAAACTTGCTGGCTACTTTTCATTATCGGCTAGTTTATTTTTAATAGATAAAAGATCAAAAATTATATGTTTAGTTTGAATGATTACTTAATCCGTCATTTTTTTCATTTCTTTTTATACAGTCGCAGAGAGGGAGAAACTTTTATTTTTTTGTGGTAGGTTTTTTTCTTATAGATTTAAAAGAAACTCGCAATAATTGTACAATTTTGAATCAAATGAAAAATTTACGCACGTCTTTGGGAAGACAAACCTGTTTCTCTCTGAGAGAAATAAAGGAAAACAAACAAACAAAAAAAAACGATTTGATATAAGAGCAGTCACGGTAAATATTAGTTATGGTGATAGGTTGGTCCCAACCCAAAAAGTTATCATCAAGGATAAACTTGGTAAAAAAAGCACTCTTAAATTCACAATTAAGGATTCGCAAGAAGCTTTTTTATACATTGGAAAATCTATCCAAGAAGTTGAAGATCATCTACTTCATCTTCAAGAAAGGTCTGGTCCAATACAGCCATTTGTAATAGCTGTCGGTGAAACTATATACAGTCTAAAAGACTTTTTTGTATATTTCGATGGTATTAAATTAAGGTTCAAAAGTTTTATTAGAGCAGTTGACATTTGCTTTAAAAATTTTCATCTTTTTAATTTGCAATATCCATCTGCTTGTGTTACTTTTTGGATCTTTATTCATTTATTTTTTTTTTAAATTTACCACAAATTGTTCATCATTCCTTAGGGTTCAAATTCTTTTAGATTACCTTAAAAGCAAAAAATTAATGTAAAATTTTATTTTTATTTTAAAAATGAATTTATTTGACAGTTGATTTACATTTTTATGATTGTAAAATTTTAAAACTAAATGAAATTAGTATAGTTTAAAAATAATATAGTTTTTAGTTCCACTAATTTAAAATAACGAAATAATTTATATTTTTATGGATTTGTGGTGACTTGTGTAGTACTTTTGGGTTATAAATTATAATACAGATGTGTTTTAATAGAGAAGAACAATAATTATGATTTGTTCCTTTTTTCTTCATTCAACTGAATCTGTAATTTAGGATTGTGTTTTATTTTTAAATAGCTATAAATAATTTTAATTCAAACACAAAATCAAAATTGATAATCTTTTTAACATTGTCTTTAATTGACTTCGCTCGAACAGAATGCTCAATGTTTTATAACGAATAATGATTTTATTTTCCATTATTTATAATGATTTTTAAAAGTTCAATACTACAAAGTCATACGCAATGAGCTCACAAAAAACGTTGTCAGTTTATGTACTCAAAAGTCAAAACACTTAACACTTCAGATGTAAGCATTAAAGCTGCCCCTAACTAATTTAAAAAACAATCCATCGTTTATTATAAATTCGATCCAACTAACTTCACGGTATTTTACTCCAAAATATTATAATCTTAAAATTTTCGCTATCATTTTATTAATCATGACTTTCTCGCACATGCATGACCAAAACTTTTCTTATCAACTAATCTAAAATCCAATCTATGTTCATACAACTTAAACTCACCCTAAAACTTATAGTATTCAATCAGTTTCCATTATAATTTTATATATTTTTTTCTTTCACTTTCAAATCGTTTTATATATGTTTAACGACCGTTAAATTAGAATTTTTTTTATTTTCATTATATGATGTGTACCGTGTTTTTGTTATATTTCATTTGGAAAATCTCAATTTCGCTTTTAAAATTGTACTTCAAAACGATATATATAAAGGTTATTGCTGTTGTTGAATGCTTGAGGAAGAAAAGTTAATGAAAAAAAACTTTTACAACAAAAATAAATTAAAATTGAGAGAATCGAATCGATTTGAAAATAAATAAAAAAATAATTTTTTTTTTTGTTTTAGAAAAAGCTTTATATTCAGGAGAACGAAAACTCCATAGTTTATAATCAACCCATTTCCTAAGAGTTCCTCAAATGATAACCTCTACTTCAACCAGAATAATAAATTCTCAATCAACGTTTGTTCTAGATTCACAATTTCAAGTGACACAAAAACAAAATTTCAGTAGTTATTCCATCCAAATCAATTTATCATGTTTTGCTTAATTATTGTCAGGAACAGACATATACATTAAAAAAAACGAAGAAAATTTTTAAATATTTTCTATTTCAATGGAGCTTTTATCACAGAATCTTGTCATATATATTAATCTTAATGGTTTTTAAAACAACAAAGACATTGAAATAAATAAAAAAACCGACAACAAATAAACTACAAATTCAAAATAAATCTTTTAAGATTAATTGTTCTGTATGATGAATGTTTTAAATTTGTTAATTCAGTTTACATAATTTGTTTTCTTTTTATGAAGTAAACTTAGTGATGGATTATATTGTGGTGAAAATAGTATCATCTTGAACTGAAAGAACCTAAATCAATAATATAAGTTTAAAAAAAACCTATGCTTACCATGAGAGTGCACAAGCACTAAAATAAAAGCTTAAAATCACATAGTAAATCTATCCCTAAATAAATGACATACCTAATAGAGATTATATTAAAGTAAAAAATCTGTGTTAAGACTCTTGAAATGCTTTTTTGCTTACTGTAGAAATATCCCTATAAGGGTACAGCAGTTTTACATACCGCTTGAACGAAAATGCAATGTTTGAACGAAATAGAGGAGCACTGGAAGAATATCATTCTTAAAATGAGTGCGTGACATGGTCGTAGCATAATTAGGTCTAGATTTACAGTAAATAAAAAAATTAAATGAAGACGAGCAGACAGACAAAATGCCTACCTTATTTTTTCAACAACGCCAATGGTAAATCTACCTCTATTAACGCGAAAATTTATTAAATTCATAATAAAAAGACTCAATAACTCTGAAGTGTTGGGTTAATTGTTTGTTAATCGTTGTTTAGTCCCATTGTTAAATGGGACTAAATTTTTCAAATATCAATTGTAATACTTGTGGGGATAACTTTCATGACCCAAAATGATAAAGACCTCACAAGCCGGGTTACGATTTTAAATAAACAATTATGAAAGATCCAAAATCACTCAAAATATTGTTTAATAAATCAATTTTATTTAAAATAATCTTTACTACATGTTTTGAAATTCAATATTTCATCGACAGGTATTTTCGTACAATAGTACATGTCGATGAAATTTTGAATATCGAAACATGTAGTAAAGATTATTTTAAATAAAATTGATTTATAAAAAAATATTTTGAGTGAATTTGGATGTTACAATTAAAAACAAAAAATTAAATATTATGTTTCACTCAAGTCGCTCCGGAGAAAGTTTTATTTTAATTATAAAAGGTTCAAAAAAAATTTTACGTTTTAATATCATTTACTTGTTATATTTCCTTTACCGGATTCGTTTTTTAATTTGTAGGCAACATTACCAACTGAACGAATTGTTTTGGCCTTGATAAATTTAAAGGGAGTTTCGTGGAAATCTTTTTTGCGGTATCTCTTTGAGAAAATAAGAAGTCGCTATGTGAAATCATGTAAAACTAAATGGTGTCCAAATATTAAAAAGTTGGGAGCTTTATGGATTCGTGAATCGTATTGCATTAGTTTTTGGTAGGTGATAATACCAGTCTTGATTGGATTTCTGCCCCGATGCAATGCATCCGGGCTGAAATCAAATTGCGGCTAGTAAAATAGAGTACATTTATGTTAATCTCCTAAAAACACAAAAATTAACTCCGACACAAAAATTTAGATACTCCAAACACACCAAAATATTCGGTCTTCGAGTAATCATTTATTCAATGTTTCAAATGTTCAATGATAACATAACGCAAAATATGGTCCAGAAAAATAAAAATGCAAGTGGGATGTGGTTAAAAAAATCGTTTGCCAATAGTTCGTCGTAATATAGTATTACTCGGCTTATTCCATTGTCACCTTATTCATTTCTTCACATTGTTTGGGATATTTGATCAATAAAACTATCGTTTTAGCACTCTAGAGTTCTCGTCAACCTGTGTGCGGTAAAAATGGAGTGCTATGCTTTCGTTGAATCAATACATCTTTTGGAGTTTTTGGAACAATAAGTTTGAATTAGAAGTATTTGGGTACATGTTAAAAAAGATTCATTAAAAAAAATCAATTACGATTATGTAAGATAAAGAAAAAAATTTCCTACCAACTAAATAAAAATGTTAAACGCTTACCTAAATATATAAAATTCTGCTGAGAGCAGATGATTTCCAATCTTCCAGGTGATCCAATTTAAGATGCTTTAACATTTGTTTTCCCGTTTCAACGGTAAAAAGAAATTCCTTCCCAACTAGCACAGATTTCAATTTGTACTAAAAATATATAACAATTCGGTTGTAATCCAGTTTTTTTTAAAGAAATTTAGTCACTTCACATACACAATACCCAAAATAATTCTATTAAATATCATTTAAAACTTTATTTACACTAATTAAAAAAAGGTTCTTCTATTTACACGGTTTCCTATGAACGGTATAGCGTTTTTATCCCTTAACTGTAAAAGCGTATGTATCCCTTATCTGTAAGAAAATGGTAAACCAAAACAGTGGCGTCATTTCACCAAAAACTTAGGGGGGGGGGGGGGGGGGGGTTCGAGAATTTAAATGACATAATAAGTTTTTTTTCGTAAAACATAACATACACATTTTTATACACACATGTATTTAAAAGCATTTAAATGCATGGACTTAGAAATAAAAATAAAATGCTTGTGATCTACTTTGGTTACTCAGCTAGATCTTTGTCTTCTGGTGTTGTTTCATCGAAGCAAATGCCGCAAAGTTCTGCAAAATCCCTTCATTTGTTAAAAATTATTTTAAATTTGTATAAAAAAATGAACAAAGATTGACGTTTAGGATACGTTTTGGATTTTATTATAACCAACCAAACATATACTTTTTGCTATTTTATGAATCAAAAATTATAGTCCATATAGCGAAAATAATTTGTCAGCAAGTTTTCATAACATACTTTGAAAATATTTACATAACTTAAATATTTGTTCGTGTCGTTAGAAAATATTGCTTGTCTATTATAAAACATTCACTATTATAAAATCACTGAAAATAGCACAAAAAATTTAAATTACTCCCGTAATTATTTTCATTCATTTTATAAAATTAGTACAACTATCAAGAAAACTTACTTTTGATTTGTAGATGTCACAGCATTTTACATTTAGAATTGTTTTTAATTTATAATTCAATAAAAAAGTTTGTTGTTGTAAATAAATAGAAATTCAAATGGCGAAAAGAGAAATTGATTGCTTATGTATCTCTTCATACAATTTTAAAGTTATGTTCTCTCTATATATATATACTCTAAGGTATTCATTGAAAATATTTGAACTTTACTTCATCCAATATGTATACTAAAATCCCATCAGGGGCGCACACGTAAAATTTTTTAAGGGGGTCCAAAGAATTAATTTTTTTTAATAAAAAGTGTTATGCTATAGAAATTACAATATTTGTTACAACAACACATATACACCTTTTTAGACCTAGGTCTCACAACAACTTGCATTCTGAGGTGTTGATGAATATTTTTTAAGCTTTTATGGATTGAACGTCCCCGAGACTTCTGATTCGAGCAAAGCATTCCATTTGTAAGACTTGTACAAAGAAAATCCTCTGAATTATCTCACTATGATAGTGAGTGGTCTCAACATCCGAGCACTGCTGGTGACGAAATTTATAAAACACAACGAGAAATAGTGCGACAATGTTGTATAGGAAAGCAAAATTTGATGTTAAACTTAGAACACCCATAATTCACATAGCACGAACAGAGTCCAAAAGAGCTAGGATGGAAACAAATGTAGCGCTCCAGACTTGACAATAATACTCCATACAGAAACAAAATATAGGACTTATAAAGGTGGAGTAATTGATGCGGAGATAGTTTTTACATCTAATAAGGAGGCCGAGTTTTTTGACACGCTTTTTGCCATCGCCATTATATGATCGTTCCACGGTTGGAAATTGTGACTCCCAATAAACGGAAGCTTTCGCATTCGTCTGATTGTTCATCACGCATTATGCTAATTGAAATATAATTGGGGAACTCAATCTTTGATCTGGAAACTATATCAATAGCTGTGTTTTAGTGGAATTAAAATAAACAAATTTTTGTCACCCCAATCGGCGATTTTTTTCTAGGTCTTCGTTTACATTTATCTCCGATTTATTCGTTCATACATTTTACACTTTAAAAACATGGGGAGGAATGACTTGTGCAGTGTACGATAGTCGATAATCATATGCAAAACTTTTTATCGGATTAGTAGTGATTTTCAACAGTGCGTTTATATAAATTAAAAATAGACTGGGGAATAAAACTGAGCGTTGGGGTACAATATCGTTAATTAATTTCGACTCAAAAGAAAAGCCATCGATGGATACCGAAATGTATCGGTCGGTGAGAAAATTGTGAATCTTACGACTACGGGTTGAAATACGTACGCAACGAGCTTGTTGATCAGGTTGGAACGTCAGATTCGATCAAATGATTCTAATGGTGCTATTACACACAAATTAGATTCAGCTCCCATAGTCAATTTTGCAGTTACCATAATCTGAAAAGTTGATGAAAAATATTTTGTATGAGAAAAAGAGGGATAACATGCGCGAGATAGATATAAAAACTGCAAGAAAAGTTAGCTTATAGTAACTGACTTTTTGAAAAATTATTTGGTTTACTAATTAACTGCTAGAAAATTGTCAGATGATTTCATCTGCAAATTCAACCGGTTCAAAACCGATTATCACATTAATTGATTTTCAAATTAAAATCATAATAATAATTATATTATATTAGGTATAAAATAATTAAATACATATTTTCAAGATTTTAATGTAAACATTTTACGTTTCTTTACGTATTTTCGATTCACATTTTTTTTCAAATCTTAGCGCATTTTCTTATTGTACAAGATACAACAATTGCTCTTTAATGTGTTGTCGCCATTTTGACGTTTGATTTGCTTTTACAGTATATAATTTATTTACAATTTATATATCATTCATTTATATATAATCGATTATATAACATAATATCAATACTAAGTAACTAATGATTTTTGTAGAAATTGTTGTTTAAAAATTATTATTACTTCGTAAAATTATTTGTATTTTCTTGCAGTTTTTGATCTTGTCGCCATCTACAGTCAAAAATAATAAATACTATCATCTGAAAAGTTGATGATAGCAACTGAATTTAATTTGTGTGTAATAGCACCATAAGATGTCTAATGCGATAACATAAGTTTTACAATCTTTTTCAAATCGTTCCGTGAGCAACGTGACTTTTCTTGCTGCGTCAGTGACGATTAAATCACCGCAATAACAAGAGGGATAGAAGATTTGGTACCAGACTTTAGAAAAGGAATGGCACAGTAAAAATATTTTTCAGAAATGAACATTGTTGACATTTTTCCGCTTTCACTCTGTTAATTTCTGTTTTTTTTTGCTTTTGATTATCTGGTTCGATATCTTATTGGCCTTTAGATATTGGGACCGATTTAAGTGTTTTTTGTTATGGTTCCAAATGTTACATAATCTACGTTTGCTTCAGCAAGGGCCATATTTGGCTGTTTTGGAAAGCAAATGTTTTTGTTGAGATTTCATTATTGAGAAGGAAACGAATTTATTGAAAACATTCTAGTCAAAAAAAATGTATGCTATTTTATTATTATATTATTATTTTATTTTAATATTTTTTAAACTCAGATAATGGACCAACCTACCAGAGTTTCTGGCAAGTGCTTTATTTTTTTTGACAAATGATCTTTCGCGGATACAATTTATAGTATCAGAACTTTTTAGTGGATCTGCAGATCATAATTTGATTTTAACATATTTAAATTTATAAGTTCCTAAACAGACTAAATTTGATCCGAGTCTTTTTTGGGATTATAAAACTGCAGATTAGCAGGGGCCGATTAATTCAAACATTTCTGCAAATACTTTTCAGAAATAATACACGTGGGAATGGACCATGGAATGGGTTTATTCCAATAGATCGTTCCGAAGACTCATATAATATGGGTTTCGAGTAAATGTAAAAATGTAATAAAATTTTGAAAAAATGCTTTTCGAAAGTATAACTAAAACAAACATGATGAAAACCTTAGATTATAGCATATAGAAAGAAATGTATGTAGAAAATTAATAGATGCAAAGAAATATATAATTATTACAAGAAAAGGCTACTAAACTTTTGCTGAGCAACCCAGGATGGTTCGCGCAATTTTTATAAAGCCATTAGTAGAGCCTAATTTGTAACTTAGGCCAATTCCTGTATTTTCTAACAAAATGAACCGGATCATTTTCGTAAAAATATAATCCGGAAAATAATAAGACATCTGGGGCAGATAGTATTCCTTCAATTATTCTTAAAACATTTGCTAAGGTATTAGCATCAAATGTTCTGTCCGTCATATAAGAAGAGAATTTTTGGCAAATGGCTAGTTTACAGCAGTTCAAAGGTGCTAAAGCGGATCCAATAAATTACAACCATATTACAAAATACTTGAGAAATACATTAATTTCATATTATGAGCTTCTTAAGTCGTCAAAAATAATATGAAACACAATGCGGCTTCCTTAAAGAATTAATCGTCCCTGCATGAATTATTGTTTTCACGTATGGAGTGCAGCATATATAAAAGTAGTTTGAAGTGTCTTGATTCTATACAGAACAGAGCTATTAATCGGCGATTCAAATCTTACTAATTAGCTTGATTCCTTGTATGTCGATGATTTAACGTTATTTTACAAATACATTATAGATGAACGGGCGTTAACCTCGATCAAATCGATTAAGCCTTAACCTAAAAACTTCGCACGTTATACCAGAGTATCAATAACAGCCCATATTTTACGGTTTGAATGATAAGATGTAGAACTTTCGCTTTTCAAAGTTAATTTTCAACAGAGCCTGGCATCTCTGGAATGCCTTACCTGCGTGAGTCTGCAATGGTAATTTTTATCCTCAAAACTTTAAAAATAGTGTTCCAAAAATCCTCAAAGAAAATTGATCAATACTAACAAATATTAGCTCCATAGTTAGCATTGTACCTTCTGATATTCAGAGAGGTTAATCTATAATTTATTATCAATATATACACTATACAATATCTAAGTTTAAATTAAAAAAAATACTGAAAAATTTTAAGGAGGGGTCCGAACACGAACCCCCCCCCCCCTTGTGTGCGCCCCTGAATCCATTACATGCAATATCCTAATAATAATACATACATACGCATGGTTTATAATTTTGACACTCATAAGTCATAATATAAATGTCTATGGCTCTTCTTCCACCAATTCGTACGTGCATACAACCACATATAGTTTTATATTCATATATACACACATTTTCATGCGTGAGTTTGTTTATGTATATGTAAGTATAATATCATGTGGTTAAACACATACCTATACAAAAAAGTCTTGAAAAGTTTGTACAATATGATATAGATAAAAACAGGGCCACCAGTCAGGGTTCTCCAAATAAGGGGGGTATACTTAGGTTGTGTTCTCCTGCATGTACTTACTTTTAACTTTATATAAATTACCAACGGCCAATAACAATTGAAATTCGGATGTTAAATACTGCACTAGGAACTCTCGAGGAACCCTATACCCTGGCTCCGACACGAATGTCTTATAAACAAAACACAATCGTTCTTCTAAAAGCGGTGATGACGCGCACCTTATAGTACGATAGAATTTTGTCAAAATACGCACCCACGGCGTTTTTGGAAGAACGATCGTGTTTTGTTTATAAAACTGATTTCATCAGAAGATTAGATGCAATACGACCGCCTTTCGTATAGGCGGCGTTCTAGTCCTTGATACAAAGAACGATAACGGTTTGAATATTGCGGTAAACTGTACTTTAGTCGGGCCAAAATAATGTGTAACGTAATAATTATATTATCATATATATTTCAATTAATAGTATGCGATAAAATTGATATATTACTTAAGTAAATCTTCTAAACATTAGACGAATTTACAAAATAACAGTGCAATGAAATTTTTATAGTGTATAATTCTACCACGATTAGATGGTTTTATTGAATCGATGTATTGATGGTATCAGATCCAGCCAATGCCCCCCACCCAGCCCTATCCAATTGACACCCCTATGCCAAAGCAAATATTATTGGTCCTTCCAAGAAAACAACAACAATTATTTGCGCTGTGAATCATTGATGATGATGATGATTGTAATTTTACACAGGTTGCATTATAATATAATTTTTTGTCATATTTCGTTATGATTTTGTTATTATCGTAGCAATATTTTTTTCAAGTTAGTGAGGTATATATTCAGTTACAATGACAGAAGAACAAACGGTTAAAGTTCTATTTTAGAAATTTGGTAAGTTACAAGAACGCTAAAGTCGAAAGTTCTAATTTTACAATTACATATTATGTAAATTCTCATTTTTTGAGTGACGGCGGAAATTTATTTTCAGAGGTATATCACCTACAAATTCTACAAATTTGTGCTATCTAAGTATAGCTAGTATAGCTAGCTAAGTATAATGAGTATGCTAAGTATAATCCAGGCACTCAACTGATCCACATTAGTACATCACCACCTTACACCTCGCCATTTTCTTTTTTTTCATTCAATTTCGTGTAATATTTATTTCTTGTAATAATTTTGTTTTCGCCAGTTCAATCTTTCTTTGTATCAAAAATTTTTATTTTCTTCGAATAAAATACCTTTACGTTTTTCAATATGGATATTAAACTTGACTTTGACATAAATAAAATACTTTAAAATAAAATTGTATATTATAAACTTTCTTGTTTATTATCCAACATGTGTCCATTATCCAACATCCACATAATACCGTACCTAATTAAACAGCGTCGTAACAAATCAGAAATCTACAACTGTTTAAGCTAAACTATTTAAATAAGAAGTGAGCACCCAACGAGTTTTGAAAATCTCAAACCTAAGCAAAAAACAAAGAATCAAAACCAAATTCAGCTTACTGAAATAAAGATATATCTTCGCACCTGGCATATTTTATATAAGTCTTAACCTTTCCTCCTCCCACCCACTTCTTAAAACTAGTTGTGTCAAAACATAATGTTAAACGATTTTGTTCGTTTTGTTAAACTTAAATCAAATTTGAAAATGTTACGTAAGTGAGATAGAACAAATTTTACTAGTTCACATTTGAAAACCAAACAATTTAAATCTTTTTTCATTCCAAAAAAAAAACATTGAAACAAAATACAATATTGAACATATTTTCCCCAAATATCATAAATCCTTTTATTTTGACAAGGATGCATGTCACATTTTTTCAAATTACCCTTATCATAAATTTTATATAATATATATATGTAACCCATGATGACTTCTTCTTTACCTGTAAGCGAATTTCTATAGACATAAAAAATAATAAATTTAAGGAAGAAATTTAGAATTTTTGAATTACACTGTAGGATGAGGATTGGGGTGATAAGGTTGGACTATTGTTTTTATTATGATTCACATAACATTTGGACCAATTCACGATGAAAAAAAAAACAAATTAATATATTGTTTTGTCTAAATTTTGATTATTTTATTGATTATTGTTTTAGTTCTGTATCAAATCTTTATATAATTCTTAATGCTTCTTTCCTTTATCAATCAAAACTGAACTAGGGAATAATATTATTGGAATGAGTATGAAAAAAATATGTCAAAAACAGATTTTAAAAATTTTGTGTGTTAGAATGGATTTACGTTTTCTTGTTACTGTGTGTGGGCTTATGTATAAAATGTATTAATCATATAAGAACGTGACAAAAAATTTAACAATAATCAATAAACTATTTCTGTTGTAACAGAACTGTTGTAATACAACGTACATACAAGTTACAACCCTGTACCTTTCCCACCCATATCAAATCATTCAAAATCTTTTAAATAAAGTAAACAACGACTAAATTATATATAAATTATCTCAAAAAACACAAATAGTTACTTGGAGATTTCAGATATAATCCAAAGAATAAATAAAACAAAATTATTTATCTTAATCCTTAAATTGCCAAAAAATAACATTTTTTATGGTGTATAAACACAATTTCAGTTTAAAGATTTTCCGAAAGAAAAAAAAACAAATAGAAGAAAACATGAAAAATGAAAAGAAAAATAATATAAAAAAAGATACTAGAAACTTTTTAATTTGTTTCCCCTTCAGAATTACCAACAAAAAAAAAAAAAACAAATACAGAAAAGAAAATGTGGAAATTCTCAAAAAAATATATTATTAGAAAGTTTATAAAAAATGATCTCAAATCTAGATTATCTGTTTTTATTAAATCCAAATTTTGTTTTTTTAATTATTACGAAATTTATTTTCAATTCTTATTTTTTTGTCATCCTTGATGATGTAATACAGTTATTAGTAGGAGTTGAATGGAAAAGTTAATCTTTATCCAAGATTACTGATTTTCACAATTATGAATGTGGAAGCTGAGAAAATACTGAGAAGAAAAAAATAAATTTGCACTAAAACTTGAATGTTTGTCAATAATACTTAACCGCTCGCTATATAAAGTAAAAATCATAAGCGAAATATCTAAAATTAATTAAAACTTTTACTGGAAAAACATAGTTTTTAGATTTATATAATTATTTCAAACAAGTTAAACCACTTTCATATAACGATAAAGTAAATTTCTCGTAGAATATTTTTTAATGATTTAAAATAATGTCGTTTTAATTTTCAAAAATATGTTTATAAACTTTTAATTGAAAATCTTTTTTTTGTACGTGTGAGAAAATGGTTTTATTGTTATTCGTTGAAAAATTTTATGAGGGAAATATTGTTAAGAGATATTTTCAAAATATTGTCATGGTGCACTAATGTAGCTATCAAGAACTGTAAAAATTTAAAACTAATATTTTTTGTTAATAAGTATAACTAACTAACATCTCATGGGGTCTGAATATAACCCAAACACAAAATAAATAAATAATGTTATGATAATATCTGATTTATAAATAAGTCAAACAATACTCATATTGGTTTTGCAGGATACGTCAAGCAAATAGTGTGCAAAAATCTGTACACAGTTTGACATACATTTAATGTGGGATCAAAAATTCTAAAACGATCTAAAAAATTTACTCTATCCTACTATTATAAAACGGTAATCCATTCTATACCGGGATTTTAAAAACTTAAATAATCAAAACAAAATCCATATGTGGCCTCTGGCCTAGGAAAACTCAGCTTAAAATTAGCCAATCATATTTAATAAAAAGAAATTTAATTCCAAACTTATTATGAAATCATAAAAAATTAAATTTTACTCAAAATTATGAAATTCAAAATAAGTATAATAAACAAAAATATGAAAGTAACTTAACTAACCGGTAATTGGTTGTGTGTCACTAGATTCTTATAACTATTAAATTCTATATTATAAATCACACTAAATTGTTTGGTACATGCGTTAGTAATAATTATAATCAATTTACACGAGCAATAATTATTTAAGTTTCACTAATATAATATAGTCAATTTTGATTTACCAAGATTTACCAATTTTTCAATATATCCAACTTTTATAGGTATTAAAACACAACCTTTCTATAATAATTATTTTATATTTTTTTTCTTTGTACATTCACATCAAATAATTAAAACCTCAATTCTTAAAAAAAATTCCGAACTTACTCACGTTTATCTAGTCGGCTAGCCCTGATGAGAATGATAAACTTTTTTAAAGTTTAAAAAATTTTCTCATTGGTTCGAAACTAGATCGCTCTAAAATTGTATGGATTGCAAAAAGTTTCATAATTTGCACCATAATTTTTTAGATTCAGTTCTTATATTATTCTTGATGGGAGATTTTCCATCGGGGTGATGTTATATCACAAATAATTTACTGAATTAATTGTTGATCATGTGTCAATAGACACAAGTGAAGACTAGTCATCTTCCTCTCACCGATACAAGTTTGTTATTCAATACTAGAATGTCTAGAGTATAACAAAACAGTGATCACCAGAGAAATTAATTGACTAAACCTGAATTTATTAAATGTATGTTTATGTAAATTTTTTGTTTTTACACTTCGCTAGAGTTGTAACCTAATTTTTGGTTTATATTCATTAGCGTTGACATTTTTTGGTAGAGTTTATCTAGTCGGCTAGCCCTGATGAGAATGATAAACTTTTTTAAAGTTTAAAAAATTTTCTCATTGGTTCGAAACTAGATCGCTCTAAAATTGTATGGATTGCAAAAAGTTTCATAATTTGCACCATAATTTTTTAGATTCAGTTCTTATATTATTCTTGATGGGAGATTTTCCATCGGAGTGATGTTATATCACAAATAATTTACTGAATTAATTGTTACTCACAAAATTTATTTTATTTTAAATTTTTTGTGGCTGAAGTCCCAAACTTAACTAACTTTTTTTTTTTTTTTTTTAATAAAATGTGTTGTGTAATAGGGTTTAGAATATGTGTCACAACAACACATAAATACCTTTTAAGACCTAGGTCTAGACCTGGGTCCCACAACAACTGGCGTTCTAAGGTGTAGATTAACGCTTTTTTTAAACATCTGTGGGTTGAAGCCACCTGAGACTAAGTGTTCCGGAAAACTATTCCATTTGTACGCAGTTCGGACAAAGAAGTCTCTCTGCGATCTGCCAGTATGACAGCGCGGGATCTTTACCGTTTCACCGGTTGCGGCAGCCGATTGCCGAGTGGAACGGGTATAAGAATAAGTTTGAGGCATGATGCCGCTGATTTCATCTGAGCACTGCTGATGACGATATTTGTAAATTTAAAACATATCCAACGTTTTATTTAATATAAATTTATTTAATTTAAAATCCCATGTAATGTAAAAACATTTCCATAATATGGAGTCTAATGACAGTGGAAAAATTCAACTTAAGTAAAACAAATAAGTGAAGAAGAAGTTTCAACTTCAAAATTGTCATCGCCTCAACGGCATAATCGATAGCTTGTCTGCCTAAGGATTCGAACCAGGCACTGAGGAGAAAGGTTCGAATTCATCCGAAACACGAAAAATGAGAAGTGAAGTTTTTTTCTCAGAAACTGCCAACCATATACCTTTGAATTGCAAAAATTCCAATTATTTCTTTACTTTCTTTACTTTATTGATCTCAAAATCCCCAATAATTTTATTTAATGTTTTTGGACCTATCAAAAATAGGAAAGAAAATCTGTGTCGCTCTTCATTATCTGTTGCATCTGTTTTTTTTTTCTAATGAAGCTGTATAGAATATTTAACGCTAAAACTCAACCAAAGTGTTTCCAAAAAAACAATTTTACACCGCGAATACATACAAATTTAAACAACCTAGGTGAATCAATCCATAAAAATCTCACAGCTGACAAAAAAAATGAAATACCAATACAATATTTGCAAATAAGCCACACAAGCTAGCTTTATTTAGCAAACATTTAAATGAAATGTATCATTAAATCGGTTTTCTCATTTACTTGATATTACTTTTTTATGAAATGAAACAAAGAAAACATAACATTAAATTGGTTTTCTCCTTTATCCTTTCATATTTTTATATACGTATGTTTTAAATACAGTGGATCTCAAAGTTTTTAAATGATTGTTTTTACATTTATTTTGCTAATTGGTTTGTTTGAATGTTTGATTCTTATGCAAGATTAAATGTTTGTGCAAATGAAAAATGTTGGGCATAACAGAACTTAATTAAATGAAAACAGGGTTGATAAAAACAAAATGTATAACACTATTTGATAGTTAATTAAGCAGACCAACCTTATAATATCATCAGAAAAGTACTATGAATTGATAAGCGCATGCTTCCAATGAGATAGTCGTATTGGCAGCAAACTGCATTATAATGATAACAAAAGATGAGAAATAAAAATGAAAAATTAAGATGTTGTACATAAAGAAAAAAAAAGTTATTGACGTTAGCCAATATTACCTGCACCCATATCCTTGACCGTAGAAGCGAAAGGATTATTTACCATGTCTCGAAGAAAATCCCTCAGTTGAGACACACCGGGTCTTAGCACAGTAGAAGCGAAAGGTTTATTTACCAGCTCTATTAAAATTATCCTTTTACCTGTTATGTCTCGAAGAAAATACCTCAGTTGAGACATACTGGGTCTTAGCACAGCACGACAACAACACCCAAAGCTTGCGCACAAAGTTAATAAGTATGCACAAAAGAGTCAATCGATAGGTACAAGCGGAAGAGAAAAATAAATAAGGTAAGTTCTATTGTAAAAAAGTGCCCTGTCTAGCAATCTCATGAGGAACTGATGACAGATTTGAGTCTTAATCTCCTTCTATGCTCATCAGTTTCCCCCAAAAAACCAAAAAAAGAAATTCCTAACACTCTTACTGGGCAGTGCCCCCAAGTACCAAAATTCAAATTCAGATACATAGGGAGTCCGCATTTGCTTTTGGGGACGATGAATACGATTTAAAAGGTAAGACTTTTGTAGGGAAATTGGTAAGGCTTCTCACAACAATGACGGGTTGGAAGAGAGAAGTAAACTTAAACAAACCGCAGTTGGATAACCGTAAACTGTAAAAAAAATGCAGTCTTAAGCGGCTCTTATCTAACTAGAAAACGTTAACCTGGTAAGCATATTTGAATGATTTATTAAACCAACCAGGGTCAGAATAATGAACTGAGGTAACACAAACAGAACAAAATAGTTATGATAAAAAAATAAGAAAAAATATGAAAAAAGTAATAATAGGAAAAAAAATTAATTTAAAAGTAAATAAAAAGGAAAGAAAAAAAAATTACAAATAAAATAAATTAATAAGGAAAAAAAATAAGAAATAAGGAAAAGGACTATTACAAAAAATAAATTAAACAGAGACCTATGCTAAGATGACTAATACAAAATAAATTAATAAGGACCTAAAGGGACTTTGCCCCTCTTTAGGGCAAACTAAATGTCATGATCTCATGTTTATAGCGTGGTATATGTACAGGAACTTACCAACCTTGCATGCTATAATGGTTGGTAAACATTGTTAAGTCATCATGGCCGAACATTCAATTGCACCAATACTTAAGTGATGTTGTCGCAAGACTGGTTGTTGTGGTTAAAATGTCCGTGGTTTGGTTCGCGTTTGTAGTTTATGCTGTTAGAACTTCTTGAACGCAGATACCATATGATGTAGCACGTGATATCTGATTTTCGCTTACTGATCCGCGTAATAAAGTGCTTCGGCAATTGGAAAACCGAGACTATTTATAAATGAAGGAGTGATACCAAAATCTCCAGAAATCTGCACCCGGGTATACCTCCTACTTGGGGCAATATAGAAACGCAAAAGATTTCGCAACTCCATTATCCAGAAGTTCATATATAATTTTATTCAAGATATCGAAACTTCAGATAACGTTTAAAACGCTCGAAGCGCTTTAAAGAAATTATTTTTCGTCGAATTGTAATTTGAACCGTGTAGTATTCCTAAATAGGAATATATATAATAGGCTAATAAACCCCCAAAAGCTACACAAAGTAGTTTAATATAATTAAAACAAATAAAAATATTATAACCAAATATAAAATGCAACAATGTCTAAAAATATATACATTGAAAATTCTATAAACATTTTCCCTAAAACTAATTTCATAATCTTATGAAATTAATTAACAAATTCTTGAATATAATTCAAAAAGCCTAAGCTAAGCATTTTTTCCAAACCAACATGTTAAAACATGTTCTAATTAATATAAATTTTAATTCGAATATCTAATAATTTTTCCGTTCAGATCGACAATCCATTCTCAGCTATTTTTTCTATAAAACCAAATTCCAATTAAAATAATCTAAACATATAATATATGGAAAAACTATCTAAAAACTTTCCGTTCTGAAATATCTTATTCACAATAATTCTTATAATATAAACCAAAAACCAATTTAATATAACAACAACAATTAAACTAAAATTCGACTAACGGAAGCTACGAATCCAATAACATGGACAAAAAACATAAAATTTTAATTTAATACTCTATCGAAAGTGCGGAGTTGCATTTTCCTTCTACTTATTCTATTCATAAAAAATTCATTAATGAAATAGTAAAACTTACTATTTCGTGATTGGTTAATTTTTCATTCAAAATTTACTATAAATAAAATAGAAAATTGAATGAAAAATTAGTCTGAAGTCCGAAACCTAAAAACGTACAATTAACGCCGGTCGGAAGAGCGTATTTCTCCTAAAGTAAAAGATAGTAGTGCAGTGTTTAATTCAAATTAGAAAAAAAAGTTTACCAATGAAAAATTAGTGTTGATCAAATTTATTCAATTAAAGAAAAATTAGTGTTGATCAGATTTATTTAATTAATGAAAAATTAGTGTTGATCAAATTTATTCAATCAATGAAAAATTAGTGTTGATCAAGTTTATTCAATCAATGAGAAATTAGTGTTGATCAAATCAATGAAAAATAAGTGTTCATTAAATTTAAGTCAAATCAAATGTTGATCAAACTTAGTCAATCAATAAAAAATTAATGTCAATCAAATTTATTCAATCAATGAAAAAATAGTCAATCAATAAAAAATTAGTGTTGATCAAATTTATTCATTTCAATAAAAAGCCAGTGTTCATTAAATATAATAATTTATTAAAGAAAATTAGCACGGTTTAGTAAACTCAAAGTTAAGATAATCATTGATCATTAGTCAAAAAAATATAGTATTTAAAATCAAATTGTGTTCACAAAAATAAATGCTAAATATATGGTGAAAATTATAAGAAAAGAAGTGTTTTAAAACAAGTACCAACGAATTTGAGAACTAAAAAACCAAGGGTTAGGGACCAGGTAAGTGAACTTTAAACTTGATTTTAGTGACAAAATAGGTTCTGGGCAAAGCAACACCGACCTTTCAACGCATAACCGTTTGGCCATAGCATTGAAACTGATATAATTGAACCATTACCACAACACCAACATCAACCGTTCACTAAGCCCCCACAATTGGTGCAGCCGGTATCTCTTTACTTCAGAGGTACACCTGAATCCCTTACAACCGAGGTGGAATTTGGTGCATTTCGTACACCTGTTAATGTACAAGGGTCAATTGCCGATTGTTCATTTTAAATTGGCGAAAAGGTTTTCATTGCTTCTGCTGCGATGTATCGGGTTCGGTTTTCATCATTAATCCTTAGTTTACCAGTTGTTCTAATTGTAGTTGGTAAAGATGACGATAACTTTTCAAATTTCTAGCATAACACCCACAAGTCCTCTAGAGTGCCACATTTGCCACCATGTAGCGTTTCTTAGTTCCATTTTTATGTCTTTCCTTACAATCTCAATCATCTCCATTTCCGAAAATGGTTGAGTCAGTCGTCTATTAAGCGTGCTAACCTCTATGATGTAGTCGTATATCCCCTCCTTTGGGGATATATTATTTTAGCGAATAGCGTATTTTTTTATACATGTTTTAAATACAGTGAATCTCAGAGTTTTTAAATGATTGCTTTTGTTGGAATA
Source organism: Diogma glabrata (assembly GCA_963693315.1). Taxonomy (NCBI): domain Eukaryota; kingdom Metazoa; phylum Arthropoda; class Insecta; order Diptera; family Cylindrotomidae; genus Diogma; species Diogma glabrata. The sequence continues at coordinate 271,715,414 of OY856186.1, forward strand.
CAAATGGTTAAAAGGTTAGCACCTTTATTGTGCTAATCGCTTTGTTTGAATGTTTGATTCTTATGCAAGATAAAATGTATATGCAAATAAAAAAGATTGGGCATAACACTACATGCTTCCACAAGTTACCTCTTTTGAAATTTCAGGAGATGATGAGGGTTTGCAGTATTCAATTAGGGCGTCACCAGATTAGTAGTAATGTTTGTTTTGGTCTACTAACTATACTAATTTATTCAATCAATTCAAAAATCGAATTTGGTTCAATGGAACTCAACCCCGTTTGCAATGATATTTTTTTTTTCGATTGCTGTCTTATTTTGATATGTTGTTGATTCATGATTTTTTATATATGTAGTTGCACATTTGTTATTTTTGGGCGTGAATATACTCAAATGTCATCTTATAAACTGTTAAGTGAATTTTTTTTGCAACAGGTCAGTTCTGCGTATATATTAACAAGAAAAAAAGTAGTTTAATTTTGTGAGTAAGATTCATAGATTCAATTACATAATACCTATTTGCTGTTATTTAACAAAGACTACCATTTTTATTGAAATTGATTTTCTAGTTATTCTGTTGGTAATATGATAGCACCGCCATGTTTATCATAAGTAATTTGTTGTTTATAATTGGTCTAATTTAAAAGAGAAAATTTTGATTCACACTATGTTTCTAAAATTTAAATTTTAATCTGTTAGTATTACTTAGTTGAATTTAGGGGGTTACTTGAAACTGCAATTGATATATTTTAAGTGTCTTGAAGTTTAATATATTTTCAAAATTGTATTTCTTAACGTTATAACTTTATAAAAACATTAAACTGAAACATCTGCATTATTTTTTTGTGTATTTGTAAATGTTTTGTTAATTTTGGAGTGTTAAGGTGTTAAGTGTTTTAAAAAGTTTAAATCTGGACAACGAGGCCCATATCGTCAACAATTTATCTGAACAACTCCTTCCTTGGTCAGCATTGCCAATAATTTAATGAAACAAATCATTGGTCAGCATTGCCAAAAATTTATCGGAACAATTTATTGGTCAACATTGTAATATATTATACAAAATTGTCAACAAAAAGTTTTAAAAGTTTTTCACATTTTACGCTTGCATGTGATAGTAAAAGGGAATGCAAGCTACTCGAAGGTACCCTCTAGAGACTATATCCAAAATTGCCTTGTTTACTAATCCATCTCATAATTCTTAAAAAACTTTGTTTTAGCTTAGGCAAAAATATAATAACTTAGAAAAAAACGTTTTAATATGAAACGATGTATAGTTCAGCGTTCATTCCAATGATTCATATAGTTTAGATAACTTTTTTGAAAACAAGAACGTTTTTTTTATTTTCCCATAAAAATTCCCATAAAAGTTCTTGAGAAAACTCACTAGTACAAAGTACAAAAAAACATCAATCATCAACATATTGCAAAATATCTTGTGATCTTATCAAAAATTGACACATTCGTGGTTACAACCAATTAAACTCTATTTCAAAATGTTATAATTCTCCAATCGATTTAATACATCAAAACACTTTCGAATATGAACATTTCCAATAATTTATCAATTTTTGTGACTCAAATCGAATCAAAAATTATTTATGTTTTCTCAAAAATTCAATATTTTTCCTTTCTGTCTAATAAACTCAATAAAATTCAATTCAAAATGAAAAAAAGGCAAATGAAAATAACATAAATATAACATAAATTTTCTTTATATTTTCATTTTTATTTAAAGAAAGAAAATGAAGAAAGAAACACAACAAAACAATATTTCAATAAACAATAAGTCAAATTTACGACAGGATCCCCTTGAAGTTGAATTTAACAAAAATACTTAAACCATTTATCATTGTTATTGTTTGGATCTGGGGTGTTTTAGTCTACAAAGAAATATTAATTGTGTCGTTTAGCTAACGTATTGTTATTATACGTTTTACTACTAAATTCTTTTTCTTTTTCTTTAAATCACATATATTCACTTTCATCCTAATAGTTTTTCTCTTATATCCGTATTTTTCAAACGATAGAAAAAGTCCTGCTTCTTATCTAATCCCACCGAGTTATCCAACAATATCCCACTATTATCAACGACATTAAATTAATCTCCTTTTATAATATTTTCTATTAATACACAAATATTAAAAAAAACACATTAAACTTGCTGTTATTGTTAAAAGTTTTCATTTAATTTCCCGTTGAAAAATAAAAAAAAAATGAAGGAAAAATAATTACAGCAGAAAATAAAGATAACGTGTATAAAAAAGATTTAACAAAACTAACTTTTAACACAACAAAAAATAGGATCCGCGACAAAATGTTATAACTGTTGTGCTTTTCGTATTTTCACTTTGTATTTTTTTATTGTTTTTTTTTTGTTGTTTTTGTTACTGTATCCCGTAATGTGTTGATAAGAATGGTTTTAAAGATATCGTGAGAACGTAATAATTATTAAAATATGTCATAAGAAACGATATGCTATCGAGTATGTGTTTTTTGTTACAGATCATAGCACACGTATTGTACCAAAAAAAAAGCTCGTAACAAATCGACAAACAGATATATTTATGTCATTCCATCAAAAAATACCTTACGTTCCCATCCATTATTTCATTTCCATCTTATTCTCATAAACATTCCTTTCAATTTCCATAATAAATTTTTTATTATAATAATATTATTATGTTTTATCAGATTTGATGACAGGAAATTTGATTGATGAAGATTTTCTATAAAAACGACTAGTAATCTAATATATAATGAATAATTTTGGTTTTTGATAATAATAAATATAAGAAGAAATAATTTGAAATTATGTAGGAGAGTTTTCTCTCGATACTAAAATTTATAGAATCACTAAAACGAAATTGATTTCTTGAAAATGAGGAACAGCACAATATGTTTAAATTTGTTGAATATTATGCCGTTTTATACTGAAAGACTTTTTACAAGGTTTAATCCTCTTATCTATAATTTTACAAAAATCAATAATTTATTTATTGTTGAAAAGCCCTATGGTATGGATTTATCTAAAGCTATAATATTTGCTAGAACTCTTCAATGTTCATATAAGAGGTCGTTGTATATAAAAAAATCCATATTGCATTGATGATATATAACCAAACTAAATATATCTACACTAAATTCCATTTGTTTAAATGTTTGTCAGAAGCCATGTATAAACTCGTTTCGCAAGTCAGTATTCTATTTTATACAAACTATGCCTCTAGGCCCTTGTTGGTTTTGACTCGACTGAAAGAAATGCACATACCACAAGCTCTGATAATATGCTATTGTTTGAGTCATGATTCGATCCTAAATAGTTAATGGTTTCAACTCTCTAAATATGCTCACCACCGCATATCGTGTTTGAAGAAAATAATTTTTCGCAATCCACAATATACCCACAATATTCATAAGTATTCCCCTAATTATTACAAACTAGGGATATCCCGCTCCCCCCCTTTCTCCCCTCGCATACCAAGTCGCTCTTACTTTTTTCATCCGGCTTTGAAACAACCACTTTCCATCACAATCCAACCTTTTCTAATCTATTTATCAGACGGTGCATTTCTGCTTAACTAATTTTACAAAAATACACTGTTAGGTGTACTATAAAGTTTTATACGGAATTATATTTCCGAAACAATTAGGAAAGTTAAAGCACAAATTTTTGAAAATAATAATAATAAGAAATGTCCTGTCCCATTTCCCGACGAAATTGAAATTGAATCTGCAAATCGGATAAAAAATTTCAATTTATTCTACTATCCCACTTGAGTAAATTTTGACAGATTGTGTTGAAAATCAAATAATAATTGTTTTCAATAAATATTTTTTCATAGTTTTTGGTGTAAGATAGAAAATAAAGCATAACAAAAAAATATGAAGGGCTGAAATCTCACAGCTCTGAGATATCAAGACTTCGGTTTTGGTTAAGGATTTTGATATAGTTTTCGGCATAAACTTTTATGAGGACATTGTTTTTAGTTATCGGCAGCGATGTATATCAAACATAAAACTCTTTGTGAAAGTACAAGTATTTTATATCTGTTTAGAAATTTATTACAAAACTGAGGAAAATTATAACAGATCATATATTAACATAATTTAGTAAAAAGATGATATACTCAGCAAAATACTGTAGAGAAAATTGAAGTTTATACGAAAAATATAATATTAAACCGGAATCTATTGAATCTATGAAAAACAAAACTTATCTGGAAATCTCTTATTCTTATACAAAAATTTACAAAAACCTAATATCAAAAAATATTTGAATGGAAAACAAACACAAAAATTATATATAAATTAAAATACAAAAAGCTTACATTAATTGAACGTTGAATGTTGATCCGCTGTACATTTTTAGCATCTTCTTGTAATTGCATCAACTTTCCCACATATGAAACGCACTAAAACTCATTAACCCATTAACAGTCCCACATATATCGACTGAATACCTTATTTTGATCTTTGTCTCCTTTCTGCATAAATTGGCTGTAACTGGCCCAAAGTGATTCCTAGATGTGGCAAATGTATGACAAGTTCCTAATATCTTTTTAATCGTAATATTTCACCATTCTATGATTTTTTCCAAACGTAAATTCCTTTTCTCGTTAATGGCTTCAATATAATTGTCAGCAATTTTTTCCATACATAATTATTTATCAGCATTTTGTGTTGTTTGACATTGTTAAAAACCAATTGCTTTTTTTATTATTTTGTATTTTCAAAGAACAGCACAAATGATAATTATTTCAATGAAATTCGATAATACAATTTATTTGTACTTATAAAATTTCTATTTTTATTTGCACATTTAACAGTTGAAAACATGGATCTTTATTAATTAAAAATTATATAATAATTATTATTAATAATTATTTGATATAAATTTACATAATCTTTTGATTTAATTTTACATAATGTTTTGATTTAAATTTACATAATAATCTCCCGATAAAAATGATTTGATTTGATTATATACAGACAATTTCTCTGTTTCCTGTTTCCCTCTCCATTATCTTTCTCACCGCAAATAGGTTCTAAATAAGCAATTCTCTCCAATACCGACAACAACTCTACTTTTTATAAACTAAACAACTGCAGATATGAACAAAATTACCATAATTTATGTAAAACAAGTATTATCAATTGACATTGATTGACGTAACTAACCCATCAACAAAAAAAAAATGTTCAAATGCACAGTAGTACAAAAAAATGTCCATACGCTTATTACAATTGAAGAGAAATAAATTAATAAATTACTAGCGAGTTTCTTTATATGAATACTATTATTTTAGAGTAAACATTGAAAATAGTCCGTCGTTACAATACTCAAAAACCTCTCCATTTAGCGTTTCGAGAAATATTACAAAGTCAAAAATTCAGATTTCTTTCAGATATCTAAAAATATTCAATCAAAAATTTAAACTTTTTTTCAAAATTCTAAAAATATTATAGAAATTATTACAAAATCAAATATTTAAATTTATTCAAAAAATTTTAAATTATTGCAAAAATTATAAAAAAATCAAGAGTTCTGTACTAAAATCCTAAAAATATTTCAAAAATTATAACAAAATCATAAAGTGAAAATTTTTTCAAAATTTTAAAAAGATTCCAAAAATTCAAACTTTTTCCAAAATTCTCAAAAATTATAACAAAATCAAATATACAAACTTTTTTTAAAATTCCAAAAATTATAATAAAATCAAAAGTTTACATGTCGAATTTCATGTTCATCAATCATCACATTTCATGTCATACAAAAAATTAATTTTATTTTTTCTTCACAAAAATTGGGTAAAAAATAAATGAAAATCATTCTTTTGACACTTGAAATTATTTTTTTGGCAAACTTATAACGCAATAATCTAGTTTTTGGTCTCACATACCAATCCCGACTATCAAGATTTTTTTAAATTCAAGGTTACTATCTCATTATTAAAATGAACGTTTTTAAGCAAAAAACATGCACATTTTCTTGTTTTAACACATTTGACGATTTTTTCGAAACACTTCCGGTACAGCTATCGAACAAATCGTCCTTTCGGTTTTTTTCATTGAGTATATATATTTTTAGAAAAAAAAATCCCTCCAGCGGTTTCCGAGATTTTGTCGGTTGTGACGGCCGGCCGGCAGACAGACATACATTTTTTTTTGCTTTTTTAGAATCCGTAGGTCCTTAAACGTGGAGAAATGTCAAAAAAGGGGGTAAGCATTTCAATTTTGGCTCATGAACTCAATACTTTGGTTTTTTCACAGCCGAAGTAATAATGTTTCAACGCGAAACGTCAAAATTTCAATTAAATCGGCATGTTTGAGCTTTTGTTTTTCCTTATCTTATTTACAGTAATGAAACATTGCAAAAATAATGTGGAAAAAATATTAGGTATATGATTTTTAGCACTACCTGTAATTATTTATTAATTCTTAATATCAAGATATTAATTTGAACGCAACGGCCAAAAAAAAAAATAGCAATAATTAAAAATTTTTATTCTGGTATATTGGTTTTTTATTTTATTTTTCTTATTTATATTGAAATATTATATTGGATCGAACATTGTAGAAATTCTTTTCAGTTGTTTCTTGTATTTTTATTTCGTAATTTATTTAGTTTAATCAATTAAAAAATAATGCAAACTGTGTATTTGAACTTAACAATGTGAATTAAATAATTGTAGATTATTCAAATAAAACCATACATTCGTAAATTATATCTAATCCGTTTTAACTAAATTATTGTAATGAAGATTTAATAATGTAATCAATAACCTTATTATAAATACCATTTTTATTCGCCTACATATTAAAGTGTTACTTTATTACTGTGATTTGCGGCTTTAAAGTATCACTTTTCAACTATTTATTTTGTTGTCATAGGTATGTCCAAAAAAGTAAAAAGCATTTGGATTTGTTTAAATTCTATGAAAAATAAAATTTTTTATCAAAGCAACCCTTAAATTCAAAATTTCATTATCCAATTAAAATAGTTGTTATCATTTGTTGTCATAGCTACACAATAATTTGGAAAAAATAACAAAAATTTTGTCAAAGGTAACTTGTTCCACATATTTTTATTTTAAAATTTATGAAAATTTATAATTTTGATTTAGAATAAACAAATTTTCTAAAAATATTTTGCTTGCGGCGAATAAAAAATAGTATATTATGCACGGACGTAAGCTATTTTGGACTTACTGTGGGTGCAAATCTCGGCTAGCGCCTCGATTTGCAAACTCCACATCCGTCCAAAATCTTTAGCTTTACGTCCTAGCATCATAATGTACTATAATCAACTTTGTACTATTTAATTTACAAATTATTCCTATAAAAATAGAATGTTCTATGAAACTTTAGAAATTCTACCGAATTATAACTACAGAAAATCGAAAAGATAAAAAAAAAAGAAAACAACAACAAAAGTATAGAAAACTATAGAAAATACAGGAAACTTTTCTCCAATTAAAAAACTGAAGAAAATATTACAGATGTCATATAATCCCTTAAATATGTGGCGTTTCCACCTTTTTGTTTATTTAACTTTTCCAAAATTAAATTGGCATTTGGCAATATGTAGTTTAAATTGATTGAAAAAGTACGCATTTGTTTAAATTTTAAATCTTAGTAGTTTAAAAAAATTTTTTTGTTTAATTCAATTGTTTCTTCAAAAAAGTTTTAAATAGTCTTCTTATTATAAGCTAGAAATTTAATTTTGTTTTATAAAATAATATTAAATTCTTTCTTTGGACAAGGGAATAAATTATTTTTTCACCAGTAATGTGGCGAAATCAGTCGTGAATTGACTGATAAAATCTAAGTGTCTGAATTGGAGAGGACTACCTTTGGCAGGATTTTGCGACAAAGCGTAAATGAGTGGCTTATGACCGGTGAAAATAGTGAAGATTCTAACTTCAAGGAGATATCGGAAATGTTTGATTGCACAGTAAGCTGCCAGGAGTTCGCGATCATAAGCGCTGTATTTCTGTTGCGTTTCATTAAGTGGTGTCCAACAATCGTTACTTTTTTGTTGGACAACAGCTCACAGGAAACGGCGGAGTTGCATAACTGTTACAGGACGTTCGTAAGAATTGATAGCATCGACACTTTCAGAAGTCTGTTTGATTCCAGTTGAATCAATGGAATGTACAAGAAAGTCAACGTTGATTTTAGCAAAGTTGCATTTATCAACGATTCAAAAGAATCATTTTCATATATTTTGTTTCTACAATTTTTGAGATCTACATTCGACTAGAAAGATATAAAACATAATAGTTATTTATGTATTAAAGGCATAAAGTATGTCTTTTCCGCTTGAGAGTGAAATTGTTGCTTGAGGCGTTAGCCGAGAGAAAAAATCACTCGAAAGCAAAAAAGATGCTTTATGCCCGAATTGCATACAAAATTTTTTGTACGAGTAAGATTCTGAATTAAATGCATAAATAAAAATACGTATATTTACACGAAATAGTATAATATTTTTTTAGAAAATTATTTTATCAAAGTAGTTTTTCGAAATAACTAACTTTAGGCATTGTTTTTTCAATTTTAGGCATTGTTATTTCACTTTTGGCATTGTTATTTCAATAGGAAAAAAAGGCCTGCTTTACGGACAATTTTTGAATCGAAAAAGTGGATTTTACGCTTTACTCGTACAAAAAAGTAATTGTATTTGGATAACATGAAAGGTAATTGAACATTAAATTTGACATGAAGTGTGTCAAAAATCGTTAAGTGTGTCAAAACAAGAAAATTTGCATATTTTTTGCTTAAGTAACGTTCATTTTATATGATAACGAGTAGTAACATTGAATGTGGAGAAATGTTGATGATCGGTGTTGGTATGTGAACCAGGAGCGTGATTATTCTACAATAAGTGTGTCAAAAAATACCGTTAAGTATGTCAAAAGAATGATTTTCATTTATATTTTTAACCAATTTTTTTGAAAAACATCAAATTAATTTTTTGTATGACATGAAATGTAACTGAACATGAAATTGGACATGGAATATGTTTCTATCCAGTTTCAATTTCTCTAAACTTATAGGAACAGTTGGAAAAGATCAAGTTGTTGCAGATCAGATGATGTTTTTTAATTATTAGGGAGACTTTTCTTAAGTAATTTTTTGTGTGATGCGAGATTACACAACTTCTGAATAACTGGAATTATGTTATAAATTTTGCAATATTTTAAAAATTTTGATATTTTAATCTTTGATTTTAGATTAATTTTCGTAATATTTTTAGAATGTTGAATACAGTTTAAAGTTTTAATTATATTTTTTGGAATATTTGTGGACGTTTAAAAAAAGTTTGATTATGTCATAAGTTTTGCAATACTTATAGAGCTTTGGAAAAAGTTTGGATATTTTATTTTAATTTTTGGAATTTTGGAATCTGAATTTGTATTTTTGATTTTGTTATAATTTTTAGAACTTTGAAAAAGTTTAAATTTTTGATTATATCATAATTTTTGCAATATTTTTAGAATTTTGAAAGAAGTTTGTAATATTGATTTTGTTATAATTTTTACAATATTTTTAGAATTTTGAAAAAAGTAAAAGTTTTTGATTTTATTATAATTTTTAAAATATTTTTGGAATTTTGAAGAAAGTTAGAATTTTGGAAAAAGATTGAATTTTTATTTTGTTATAACTTTTTGGAATCAATTCAATCAGAACCTTTTTTGAAAAAACTAAAATCAATTAGTTGTATGACATAAAATGTAATAGAACATGAAATTGGTAGATAATGGGTTCTTTGTTTTTGAAAAGTTAAGGTTGTTGAACGCTAAATGGAAACGCCAAATTTTCATTAAATCATGTTAATTAATGATCTGTAATAAGTTTCTGATAAAAATCCTGAACCCAGAACGAAGTTTTGATAATTCAGATTTTAGAGCCTTGTGATTTCAGCTTCTTCATATTTTCTCTATCATATTTCTATGAAAAACAAATTTCGAAGTTTGAATATCAAATATCAAATTTATTAGTCTTTGAAAAAAAATTGAAATAATTATTGCTTGAATATAGATAACTAACTATTGCTAGTTTGAGATGTAAATTATGTAAATATGATTTAAATGTAGATTATTTTAAAATTTTATTGAATAATAGATAAAATAACGGTTGTGGAAAATATTTAATGTTCTAGTCGGACTAAAAATGGATTCTGGAACTCGTAAGATTGCGGCACTTTGCTATCGCGTCGCACGGCCATTTTCTATGCTCGTCCCAAAATCCATCAGTTTTTGTCCTATAATGCAACAAAAAACTATCTTTCCCTGTCGGATACTTTGCACTTTTTGTTTGGGTATCTTTTACAAAAAATATATCATTTGTGTATTGTATCTGGTTGTCATGGTAGCAGTTCCAAAAACTATCATTTTTTGTCCTAGGACAAAAAATAAACAAATCTTTATTTCTATGCAAAACAAAAATCATTTTATTTTAACTTTTGTGATTTTAATTTGGCTGTGTAGCTTCTTTGTAAAAAGTTTTTAAAAAAAATTTTATTCTTGTTAACTTATTTTACCTTAGGCTTTTAATTTTATTAAATCAATTTAATGTGTTTTGTGTATATAAAGTATAGTAGTTAGTATAATCATAGTATTACAATTATCCGAAAAATAGAACTCATGTAAGCAAATTTTTATTTCAAAAATCTTAAAATAGTACAAAAAACTACTTATAAAGTTTTCATATTTACTTTGTAGATTTCTTAAAAAATATTTATTTAAACCTGAAGATGCCAATTGGCAAAATATAGTTGTATAGTTGTATAGTTGTAAAGACAAAAATGTTTTTTTTAAATAACTCACAAAAAGAAAATTGACTAAAAATCTGATGCCCAAGTTTGGGACAAAAACAGTAAATTATAATATTTAAAACAAAGGTCGATAAGACTTAGTCTTAAAAACAAAAATAAAAATCACAAAAATCAAAGTTTGAAAAGGACATTTATTATTATTTGACAAAAATTGAAATGATTGCTTCGATTTGTTTGATATGCAAGATAATAGTACATTATGATGCAAGGACGTAAGGCTAAGGTTTTTGGAAGTATGTGGAGCTTGCGAATCGAGGCACCAGCCGAGAGTTGCACTCACATTAATTACAAAATAGTTTATGTCCGTGCATTGTATACTATTTTTTATTCGCCGCGAGCAAAGTAATTAAAAAAATTTGTTTGATCTAAATCAAAATAAAAAATTTTATAAATTTTGAAATAAATATATTTTTTTTCCATTTTTACTTAACTAACTGGTTTTTTTGGTGGCCTATACCACCCTATTAACTAACTTATATACTACCCAAAATCAATACTTTACATCTAAATTGGCTCTGTAATTCTAATCCAGTAAATCCATATTGGCTTTGACTGGATTCGAACCGTCAACCCCAACGATGTATAGACTAGTGTTTTAACACAATTGGCTATACATCGCCTATAAATATGTTAAACAAGTAGCCTTTGACTAAAATATTTGTTATTTCTTTTCAAACAAATCGTATAACTATATGACAACAAAGAATAACAACTATTTTAATTGGATTAGGAAATTGGGAATCGAAAGGTTGCTTTGATAAAAATTTCTATTTTTTATAGAATTTCAACAAGTAATAAAGTAACACTTTAATATGTAGGCGAATAAAAATATAATTTTAATGTTGATAATTTTCAAATTTGATTAAATAACGGTTGGAGATAAAATTTAATGCTTCACTCGGACTAAAATGCATTTCGAAACTCGCAAGATCCTTTTTACTCGTCCCAAAATCCATCATTGTTTGTCCTGGTAAAACAATAGTACATTATGATGCACGGACGTAAAGTTAAAGATTTTGGACGTATGTGGAGTTTGCAAATCGACGCGCTAGCCGAGATTTGCACCCAAATTAAGTCCAAAATAGCTTACGTCCATGAGTCATATACTATTTTTATTCGCCGCAATCAAAATATTTTAAAAAGAAATGTTTATTCTAAATCAAAATTATAAATTTACATAAATTTTGAAATAAAAATATGTTGAAGAAGTAAACTTTGACAAAATATCTGTTAATATTTCAAAATAAATAAACTATGACAACAGATATAAAATTATAATATATATATATATATATATATATATATATATATATATATATATATATATATATATATATATATATATATATATATATATATATATATATATATATATATATATATATATATATATATATATATATATATATATATATATATATATATATATATATATATATATATATATATATATTAGGGTGCTTTTTTTTTGGGCGATAATTCTTTTCTTATGGTGCCCCACCAAAATTTTGTTGGAAATACCCAAGAAAACGTCCTCCTAAAATATGAGCCCTCAATATTAATGTTTAGCACTCGGCATCGGCGTTTGAAGATTTTCCATACAAAATACATGTAAACTATAGTGTTTTTTAAAAAAAAATTACAGCTCAGCGGCATTTTATACTATTTCAAAAAGGAAAAAAGCCACTAACTCAGGACTAAATTATCTACAAAAAAGCCTAAATAGATGTAACTGTAACTTACACCGGTGACACAGTACAGATCACTAAAGTCAGTTTTATGTGTTTTTCTTGTTCTTTTGTTTTTATTTCATAAATGGCTAAAGCTACAGGAAAAATGTCAATAACAAAGTTTAGTTAATTAAGTTTCCTACAAAAAACTCATAGTAGCCGAATCTCTATGATTGATATTTCTCGAGACAATAAACTTTTATTATTTTAGAACTTGCGATTTTCATAAATTGATGACGAAAATCTCTTAAAACATCCATTTTAATAAAAGCTTATTATCTCGAAAAATATCAATCATAGAGATTCGGTTGTTATGAGTTTTTTGTAGGAAACTTAACTAACTACAACTTTGTTACCGTCATTTTTCCTATAGCCTTAGCCATTTTTGAAATAAAAACAAAAGAACAAGAAATTCACATAAAACTGACTTTAGTGATCTGTACTGTGTCACCGGTGTAAGTTAAAATTACATCTATTTAGGCTTTTTTGTAGATAATTTAGTCCTGAGTTAGTGGCTTTTTTCCTTTTTGAAATAGTATAAATGCCGCTGAGCTGTAATTTTTTTTTAAAAAACACTATAGTTTACATGTATTTTGTATGGAAAATCTTCGAACGCCGATGCCGAGTGCTAAACATTAATTTTGAGGGCTCATATTTTAGGAGGACGTTTTCTTGGCTATTTCCAATAAAATTTTGGTTGGGCACCAGAAAAAATGAATTGTCGCCCCAAAAAAAAGCACCCATATATATATATATATATATATATATATATATATATATATATATATATATATATATATATATATATATATTAGACTGGTCGTTAAAAAACTAAATTTTCCGAGACGCCCCCTAGAAAAATTCTTTGTGGTCAAAAAACCACAACGGCATTATTTTTTTTTTTTTTAAATCAAAAGAACACGTGCCGCAAAATCGTCGAAGTTGATTTTTTGAAAAATTCGTAGATTTTTTCAAATATCTCATAAAATATGCAGATGTCAAAAAAAATCACATAACCATTTTTGTAGGAAATTTAATTTTCTACAAAAATGGTCCAAGTAATTTTTTCCCGAAAACGTATAATTCTCATGATATTTTGAATATGAACTTGTAAGTTTTCGTAATTTTTAAAAAACGTAAAAAATAAAGATGACGAAAAACTCCTAATTTTCTTCTTATGCTATAGAATGAAATGTATAAAAAAATAATCGCGACAAAAAAAATCAAAATTTGTACTTTTTCGTCGAAATTTTCATCATTTGGTTTTACGAGTTTCGAAGAATTTCAAGTTTTATTTCAAAATATCATCAGAAACATAGGTTTTAGGAAAAAAATGACTTGGACCTTTTTTGTAGAAAATTAAATTTCCTGCAAAAATGATTATGTGATTTTTTTTGACATCTGCATATTTTATGAGATATTAACAATTTTATCGAAAAATAAACTTCGATGATTTTGCGGCACGTGTTCTTTTCACTTAAAAAAAAAAAAATAGTGCCGTTGTGGTTTTTTGACCACAAAGAATTTTTCTGGGGGGCGTCTCGGAAAATTTAGTTTTTAACGACCAGTCTAATATATATATATATATATATATATATATATATATATATATATATATATATATATATATATATATATATATATATATATATATATATATATATATATATATATATATATATATATATATATGTATATATGTATATATATATATATATATATATATATATATATATATATATATATATATTTATATATATATATATATATATATATATATATATATATATATATATATATATATATATATATATATATATATATATATATATATATATATATGTATATATATATATATATATATATATATATATATATATATATATATATATATATATATATACATATATATATAAATATATGTCAAAATGAATCAAAATGATTTTTTTTTTCATATTTTTCGAATTTCCATGTTATACAATTTATTTATTTATTTATTTATTTATTTATTTATATAAAGTACACAAAACAGACGGTAAACGCCCAATACATGTGTAACAATCAATCAAAACAATTATACAAAAATAATAATAAAAAAAAAATAATAGAAAATTAAATATACAAAAGTAACAAACAATAAAAGTGACAAATCTTGAAAAAATAATCAAAAAACAATCGAATTAAATTAATTTAATTTATGGATTTTAAAAACTTATTAAATTTATATATAGGTGTGAAGAAGAGATCAACTTCAGATATCGTGCAATATTTGTTCCATATTAACATCATCCTGTTAACTGGAGCATTCAGTCCAATATTAATCCTGCTATTATTGGAATAAAAAACTTGATGTTGCCTGTTATTCCTGGCAGGAACATTGAAGTTATAGCTACTGATATGACTTGATATATCAATCATTCCATTAAATGATTTATATACGAACTTCAGGTGACTTATATCGCGACGAACACTTAAATGATGAAGTCCGATGCTTGCTGCAAGTATATTATAGTTGTAATCAGCTGTGTTCAAAATTCGCTTTTTAAACAGTCGATAAATAAATTTCCTCTGTATTTTTTCCAGCATATCAATATAAGTAGATTGAAATGGAGACCAAACTATTGGACAGTATTCTAGTTGAGAACGAACCAAGGACTGATATAATAATACGAATACATCAACATTTTTTAACGATTCACATATTCGAAAAACAAAACCCAACATCTTATAAGCTTTCCTGATAATATTGCTGATATGTAATTCGAAAGAAAAGTTTTTCTTAAATGTCACTCCCAGATCCTTAATGATTTCAACTCTATTCAATGATCTATTTTGTATCTTGTAGTCATATAAAACATCATTTTTAGTTTTAAGAGAAAATGTCATGATTGAGCACTTGTTAATGTTTAGATGTAACATTGATTTTCGACAATAATCTGTAAAATTATTAATATCATCTTGGAGCTTAATGCAGTCATCAATATCTTTAATTTCTTTATAAATTTTCAGATCATCAGCATACACAATGAAATCCGAGTTCACGAAGCAAGCTTTGATGTCATTTATAAATAATATAAATAAAAGTGGTCCTAAATTAGAGCCTTGTGGTACGCCAGAGGTTGGGAATATTACTTTTGAAGTAGTATTATTAATACAAACATATTGTGTTCGATTTAAGATATAGCTTTTAATCCACCTAAATAAGTTACCATGGATACCAAGTGCAGCTAGTTTATAAAGTAAAATAGGATGTTTTACCTTATCAAAGGCTTTAGAAAAATCTGTATATATGACATCAACTTGTTGTTTTCGATCAAGAGCTCTCGAAATATTATTTGCAAATGTAACCAGATTAGTTTCAGTAGATCGTTGTCTCATAAATCCATGCTGCTCATCAATGATACGATGTGAAAGATGTTTGTATATATGTGTGACAATGATTTTTTCGAATATTTTAGCTGGACAACTAATTATAGATATTGGTCTATAATTGTCGATATTTTCCTTACTGCCACTTTTGAAGATAGGTACTACTTTAGATTTCTTCCAAACTGATGGAAATAATCCATTTAACAATGATGTATTGAAAATGATGTGAAGAGGTTTTGATAACGTACTGGAACAATTTTTGAAAATTATAGGTGGTATGAGGTCAGGTCCAGCACCTTTTTTCATATCCAATGAATTGAGTAGCTCATAAACCATATTATATTCAATCATTAAAGGGGGCAACGCATTTAAAGGTTCAATAAATATACCATCAACAGAATTATCCCATGTATCATTAACTGTATACGTGCTCTCAAAAAAGTCAGCAAATGCATTACAAATTTCAACATCACCTGACACAGTATCATTACCAAATTGCATTTCAGATGGTAAGGTATTGTTGTTATTTTTTTTGGTTTTAACGAAATTCCAGAACAACTTAGGATTCATTCTGATTTGAGACTCAACATTACATAAATAGTTTTTATAATCATTTTTCATTTCCCATTTAAGTTTAGTTCTCAAAGCACTAAATTTAACATAGTCACGCATGTTGTTATATTTTTTGAACTTCTGATGATGTTTAATTTTTTTGTTATATGTTTGTTTAGTATTTTTAGTGACCCAAGACGGGAATCTGGTATTTTTGGTTTTTTTCTTTGGTGTAGATTTTATTAGTGCATCAGTAATAACATCATAGAATATATCTGTCATTTCGTCTACATTGGAGCAATTGTTGAGTATTGTATTCCAATCAATAATTTGTAGTAAGCTGTGTAACATATCATAATTGGTTTTATAATAATTTAATAATAATAATGGATGATCATTAACATTGGAAGGAGGGTAACTAGGGCTTGATTCAAGTAGGAAGAATTTTGCAATATATGGCGGGTGATATTGGTCGATGTTGACTAATTCTGTGTCTGCTTTACTTAAATTCATGCTAAAATTAGCGAAAACGAGATCTAATATTCCATTTGATGAATTCAATAATTTAGAATTTTGTTGCAAGCCACAAAATGAAATACGATTTATTAAATTTCGAGAGTTTTCGCTATAGATTTGGAAAGAACCATCTATTTTGAACAATTTTGACATATTGTAATCCCCCATAATTAAGAAATGGTCTTCAGAATTATTGTTGATTTGATCCTCCATTTTCTCTAGGTGAGTGCTAAATCGAGAAGGATTTATATTACAATCAACATATACACAGCAAACATGAATATTATAATAACTATATTTAATTGTAACCCATAAATCTTCCACTTCAGAATTCCAGTTTTCATTGTGTTTGATATTTTTAAATTTTGAGGAGTTAACTGCTATCAACACACCACCACCTCTCATTCTATCATTACTATCATCATATCTATCCCTCCTTACAATCACATATCTACTATCGAATAGTTCACTATTATTAATGGTAGAATTGAGCCATGTTTCAGTAATTAAAATTATGTTGAAATTATTTTGTAAAACATTTAAATATAGTTCAGCTGTTTTGGTTCTCAATCCTCTCATATTTTGGTAATAAACATTTATTTCATTCATTAAGAAAAAAAACTGTAAACGACAAAGAATTTTTTATAATATTATTGTATTTTAAATATTGCTTTCAATTCGTTACAATTTTTTATTTTATATGACCTATCTTCGTTTGATTTTTTGACATATATTTGGCTATTACGTATCCATACAAATTTTATCAAATTGTTTTTGCAGATTTTTTTACATTCTAAGAGATTTTTTTTCAATTCAGGGTGTATGTGTTCATTTACATAAAAATACTTGTTTACATCAACATTTGATGGAAACTGCAGTTTTAAGCAACTTAACGTGAAAAAAATTCTATTGGGATTATATTCACTAATATTAGCATTACCATCAATTGTTTTATCATCATATGTTTTATTACGGCCTGAACTATTTGATCTGGTTTTGATTATGTTTTTATATGCAAATAAAAAATTGTCTCGTACAAGGCTTGATATAAATTTTACAACAATATTCTTTGCTTGATCACTTTTATCATCGAATTTCCTCACTCTGTGGCATTCAAGAACATGATATTCTTTATATTCAAAATAATAAGATTACACAATGATTTCACAATATCGACAATATTTTCATTATTCATTTCTGGAATGCATGAAATTTTGATATTATTTGATCGAGATTTATGATCAATTTCTTGAAACTTGTTTTCCAAATGTATAATCTTTTGTTTGAGCACTACATTTTCTTCCTTTATTTCTTTTACTGTTTCAAACAAATTATCAAGTCTTTTCATTTTATTATTAAAATCATCCATAAGATTAGATAGAAAAGATAAACTTTCCTGGAACTGAACTTGAGTTTCTTTTAATAGTTTCATTTCGCGATGAAAATCAGTTGATTCAATGTTATTTTTAGTCAAATTCTGTTCCCTAGAAAGACTATTTTCCCTAATTATTAAGGATTTACGATTTCCACTTTTTTTACATTGTGAACACTCCCATATGATATCTTGTTGTTCAATTAAAACAAAAACATCATCAGTTATATTACCACATGTTTTATGAAAATTATTTTTACATTTTCCACCACAATTTACACCTGGAAATTTTTTAGAAATATAATTATTGCACTTAAAACATTTTTCAGGCATATTTTAGATAAAATTGCTGTTATTTAGAGATTATATTATGTTTTATGAATAACTGTCACCAAACCGGAACTTTGATCTTTTATAAAGATTAATAAATAATAATGGTAATCAATTTTAATAATTTTAAATTTAATAACTATCTTTATAGATTCTTTTTAATTTATTCAATATTCACTTTTATTAATTATTCCTCTAGATTATTAAATATTTCCTTTCTATAACCATTTTTGTACACTAGTGAAAAAACACGTCTGCTTTGACGAAAATACTGATGAATTTATGTGGAAACCCAAATACATATACAGACATATATACAGATTATTTATTATTGGTAGTAAAGGAGACAAAATCACTTATAATATTAACTAATTGGTAACTTACAACCTATTAGGTTGACAATAGGTGATAAGCAACATAAATTCGAAGTCAAATATATCTTAGTTAGGGACAAACATACTTAAATAGATCGCCTTAATAGTTAAAATAAACCTAAATCGAAAGTTTTACCCATAACATTATGTTGATTTTTTTCCCACAATGGTCGATTCGACTTAAAAAGACACCTAATTATAAAGTTATCACAACCTATAAGTCGAATTTTAAGTAGAAAATTACCAGTTTTCGACTTACCTAAACGTTTTCCAAAACAACCACACCAGGGGTCACCATGCAGCAATATGCAAAGTTTGGTGACATATGTCACCAAAATACGGCAATTATTATTTTTTATAGTGTAAGTACCTTTATATGCAACAAAAAATTAAATTAGAAAAAATCAAATAACTAACTCCAAACTATCTTTTGAACAAATGCAGAGCCGATGTAAATATTTACTCTATTTCTTAATGATAGGAATAAGGGCATATTTGTTAGGAACTCAATACCTTTAATCTATATCAACTTTTAATGTAATCGCATTTCGTTTTTACAGAAAATGAATTGGGAAACAAATAAGTAAAGCGAACTAGATCCAATCACAGAGATTTGTCTGGTTTGATGAAAAATCACTAATGAGCTCTCCCTGTGAACATTATTTCTTCAAGCATACATATAATTGTACTTTTGATTGAAAAATATAATATAAATTTTTTATTTCAATTTTCGACAGGATCCATCCCATCTCACATTTCGATATCAGCAATATTATATAATAATAATGTTTGCTAGGAAAAAATGCTTCTATCATTTTTGGCCTAGTCCTTAAAATCCATATCTAGAAATAACTTGGGTTAGACGTTTGTATTTTAAAACAAAAAATTAATAATTCATGTTTCAGAAAAGAAATTTTTTGACATTGACTAATGATAAAATATTCCTTTTGTGTCAAGAATATAAAAAAAAATTATATAATTGTATTTTTTATATTATTTCAGTAACACCAGTCTTAAATGGATATCCTTCCTTTTTTTACTTTTATTTCTGTTTTTTTTTGCAAAATTAAGTCTGTGCTGGATATGAAATATATGCTTAAATGTTGACAAAACAGTTGTATTGATAATGCTAGTTCTTACAGATTTAATTCATGTCGCACGTATTTTTGTTAGGAAATAGAATGAAATAGTAGACTAACAAAGAATTTAAAAAAAAATTAATCAATCATAAAAAATTTGTGTAAATTATGAAATGTAGCATATCCATATGTTATGGGATTATCCAAATAAACTTGTGTGATTAAGATAAATGCTTAATAGAAATAAATACAAAACAGGTTTAAATATTAATGGAAAAACCTACAACTTTCGGTTTCTTTTTGGGGTGAATCCAGAATATTCTCGAACACTTTCATAATTACAAACAAACGAGAAAAAAAAATCATAAAAACTTGATGTATCCTTTTCCAACCTTTTCATCTTCAATTATAATTTAATTTATCAAAATACTAAACTTAAACAGAAAAGAAAATATAAAAAAGTTTGATCATCTTACATCATTTAATTTCCTTTCCCAAGAGTCACAGTAATCG
Organism: Diogma glabrata; assembly: GCA_963693315.1. NCBI lineage: Eukaryota > Metazoa > Arthropoda > Insecta > Diptera > Cylindrotomidae > Diogma > Diogma glabrata. The sequence continues at coordinate 271,736,088 of OY856186.1, forward strand.
ATTTATAAAAACGAAGAACAACGAAATAAATAAAGAGTAATTGAAATAAAATAAATAAATTTCAAAAAAAACTAAGTAATTAAACATTATATGAAGTAAATATGTAATTGGACAGAATAGTTATTATATTTTTAGTTTTCAGAACTTTTGAGTCTCATGAGAATCGAATCATGGCCTAGAATTTAGAGTTTAAGCATAGAAACATCGAACTAACTTTCAAAACAGCAAATGAGTCATACATGTAAAGTTTTTAAGAAAATTTGTTTTGTTATGTTCATATATGTAGAAAATGTGACATTCCCATAAATATATAATTTGTTGTTGCTGTTTTATATGTCTGTTAAAAACTACAAATTCATTGTATGAAATTTTTTCTTATACATTTTCATAGAACAGACCAATTTTGTTTTTTTTTTCTTTTTTTTTTGCTATAATACTTTTACATGAGAATGCACTTTTCATTTAAGAAACAGATCAGAGTTTTGGTATAAAGAAACTTTTTGATAACAATTGACGTCAGATCTGTATTTTGACCAAAAAAGTAGAAATTAAGTTTTTTGGACTTTTGTCGAGTGAAATATTTATGCACTAGGGAGCTGTAACTTAATTTAAGAGAATATTTCTTTGGATTAAGAAGATCAGCGATGTTTGAGACGGAGATATTTGCCATAGGAAATATTTGTATTCGAATATAACATTCTAACCCTAAAACTGTTGATATTTGTCTGTTTTACGTCACTGACAATTGCACGAAAGTTATAAATTTATTATTCGCCTACATATTATAAAGTATTACTTTATTACTGTAATTTGCGGCCTTAAAGTATCATTTTTTAGCCCTATATTTTTTTGTCATAGTAACGTCCAAAAGTTTAAAAATGTCGGACAAGCTCGAATAAAATTCGCTCACCAAGGGTTCCGTGAATGTAAAAGAACACAATATCAAAAATAATTGACATAACGTTGCGTTGTAAAGTCTTTATATTGCAAGACCATTACGATAAAAAATAAATGTTTAATCGTAAATGTCAATAGTAAATGTCAATCACATCTACATTGATCGAAATGACACAAAAAATGTTACTTGAGGTTGAGGGGAAATTATAATAAAATCATAAATTCCAATTTTCTTCAAAAATTGAAACTTATGTCAAAATTCTAAAGATATTGCAAAAAATATAATAAAATCAAAAATTAAACTTTTTTCAAAATCCTAAAAACATTCCAAAAGTTAATCCAAAATCAAAGGTTGAAATTTCAAAATTAAATATAGCAACAATTATAACATAATCAAAAATTCAAACTTATTTGCCAACTGTTCCGGTTATTCAGAAGTCGTGAAATCACACAAAAAGATTACAAAAGAAATATCCCCCTCATAATTACATTTTTTTTAAAAACAACCTTTAATCTGCAACAACTTGATATTTTCCAAATGTTCCTATAAGTTGGGAGGTGTTGAAACTGGATAGAAACGCATATTTCATGTCCAATTTCATCTTCAATTACATTTCAAGTCATTCAAATAATTACATATTTAATTTCATTTTTTTTCCAAAAAATTGGGTTAAAAATTAAAAGAAAATCATTCTTTTGACACACTTATAATACAATAATCAAAGTCCTGGTCTCACATACCAATACCAACCAGCAAGATTTCTCCACATTCAATGTTACTATACTCGTAATCATTTAGAATAAACATTTTTTAAGCGAAAAATATGCTAATTTTCGTGTTTTGACACACTTCATGATTTTTTGACACCAGCTTCTGGTACAGCTATCGAACAAATCGTCCTTTAGGCTCTTCTGAGTAAAAAATTTTGAAATCACTCCAACGTTTTCTAGATCGGACAGCCGACCGGCAGACAGACGGACATTTTTTTTGCGTTATAATCGTTATGACCTACAACGTGCCAACAAAACAAAATTTCATAACTAGTCAGAACCAAAAAAAATCTATGTAAACCAAAAGCAATTACTAAAAATTCATGCCGGCATAACTCCATTTTAGAGCAATAAATTAAAAAAATCAGAATTTAATTTTTTTCATTCGTGCAGACACCATGACATACAAAATTTTGATTTAAAAAAAAAATCCACAAAGAAATGTACATTTTCAAACGAATTGCCCAATTAACTTATACTGCTGACATCTAACATTTTAATTTACTATATTTTTACCTGTGAGGAGAGTACTCCCTGTTTTTCGATGATATGATTTTTTGATGTCATGATTTATTCATTACATCGAATATTTTCGATGATATGATTTTTTATTCGATTTTATGCATTTCGATGATATTTTGTGAATCAAATTTTCGATTATATGATTTTCGGTGATGTCATCGTTCGATGCTATGACTTTTCGACGTAATGAACTTTTGGTGATATGATCTTTCGAATGCTATGACTCTTCGACGTAATGAACTTTCGATGATATGAAATTCGGTGGTTTGGACTTTCGGTCTTGTGATTTCTGGTGATTCGACGATTTGATTTTTTGATGTTATGATACGGACACCAATCAACAATAATATTGTTTATTACTTCGGATTTGAAAACAAAAACAAAGTATTGAATTCTAGAGCCAAAAGTGAAATTCTTACCCCTACTTTTGTGGCATTTCTCGACGTTTTAGGACCTACTGATTCTAAAAAATCAAAAAAAATATATGTATGTCTGCCGGCCGGCCGTCACAACCGACGAAATCTAGAAAACGGCTGGAGGGATTTCAAAAATGTTTGTTTCTAAAAATAGGTATACTCAATGTTAAGAGCCGAAAGGACGATGTTTTCGATAGCTATCCCGGAAGTTTGTTAAAATAAGGAAATTTGCATATTTTTTGCTTAACAAAGGTTCATTTTAAGTGATTACGAGTAAGAACATTGAATTTGGAGAAATCTTGATGGTTGGGATTGGTATGTGACATTAAAAACAAGATTATTGCATTATAAGTTTGTTAAAAAAAATATTGTCAAGTGTGTCAAAAGAATGATTTTCATTTTTTTTAATCCAATTTTTTGGCAAAAAATGAAATTAATTATATTTGTATGACATTAAATTTATTCGAACATGAAATTGGACGTGGAAATATTTGATTTTGTTATAATTTTTGGAATTTTGAAAAAAGTGGTATTTTTGATTTTGTTATAATTTTTGCGATAGTTTTAGAATTTTTTGAATTGAAAAAATTTCAATTTTTGATTTTGTAATAATTTTTGGAATATTTTTAGAATTTTGAAAAAAGTTTGTATTTTTGATTTTGTTGTAATTTTTGCAACATTTTAAGAATATTGGAAAAAGTTTCAATTATTGATTTTGTTATAATTTTTGCAATATTTTAGAATTCTGAAAAAAATTTCAATCTTTGACTTTATTATAATTTTTGGAATATTTTTTGAATTTAAAAAAAAATTCAATTTTTAATTTCGTAAGAATTTTCGGAATATATTTAGAGTTTTGAAAAAGTTTAAATTTTTGATTTTGTTATAATTTTTGGAATTCGAAAAAAGTTTATATTTTGTTATAGTTTTTGCAATAATTTTAGAATTTTAAAAAAGTTGCTTCGGTCTGAATTTGAATTTTTGTTGTAATTTTTGCAATATTATGAGAATTTTGGTAAAAGTTTGAATTTTTGGAATATTTTTAAAATTTTGAAGAAAGTTTAAATTTTTGATTTTGTTATAATTTTTGAAATATTTTTAGAATTTTGAAAAAGTTTGTATTTTTGATTTCTTTATAATTTTTACAATAATTTAAATATTTTGAATAAACTTAAATTTTTGATTTTGTAATAATTTCTGGAATATTTTTAGACTTTTGAAAAAAAGTTTAAATTTTTAATTTTATTATAACTTTTTGGAATATTTTTGGATTTCTGAAAGAAATCTGAATTTTTGATTTTGTAATATTATTGATTAGTTTGCTGAGAGTATCATCTTTTCACTAAATTATGTTAATAAATGATCTTTTATAATTTTCCGTCAACGAATTGATATTTCGTGTTAGTTTTGTAATAAATTTCTAAACAGAGATAAAATACTTGTGCTTTTACAAAGAGTTTTATATTTGATATACATCGCTGGCCATAACTAAAATAAATGTCTTCATAAAAGTTTTATGCCGAAAACTATATCAAAATCCGTAACCAAAACCGAAGTCTTGATATCTCAGAGCTATGAGATTTTAGCCCCTTCATATTTGATACTTAGTTTTTAGTTCTTAGTTTTTATAAAGTATTTTGTAAGATCTTTCAAATCAATGTTTAATGCATTTAAATTTACGTAAATAACTTTTATTTGTTTTCAATCCCTGATGGTGATCGTTATTAGCGATCGAAAAATAGGATTAATTAAATAAATAAAATTTGTTTATTTTTTTAAAAGAATTTATATTGACTTTAATTACTTTAGATGATAAATAGAATAATAATATAAACAGTCAAAAAGATATAAACAAATTATAATATTTTATTATTTATTTACATATTTTAATTAATCACATTTCTGTTATTTTATTATAAGATATTTTGTAAAGAAATATCAAAATGTTTCTATACAAAATATTGACAGCAAATTTGACACTACAGACACTAAATGGAATGCGTTCAAGTACTAAATGAGCCTCGTTTCTTTTGACTATTTAATAAAACTGGAAATTTATTAAGTATTCGAACGCACTCCTGGATTTTTTTTCTCTAAAATGCGGGTTATACGGGTATGAGTTTTGGTAAGTTTTTATAAGTTTTCGGTATGACTTGGGTTTTTACAGATAATGCAGGTATCAAATTCTTAAGATAAAAATAAAGAACCCAAATACAGTTTTTTAATGATTTTTTGAATATTTAAAATATTCAAACATGAAGTTATCTTCAAAAACTCGTAAAAAGCAATATACATAAGAATCACTTAATGTGTTCTGTAAAATTTGAAAGTTGCATGTATTATCTGTTAGACTTGCGAAAAGTTTTTATTTAAAAAGTACTATTTAAGAAAGGAGCTTTTTAGTGAAAAGGTTCCAGCGTGATGCACATCAAAAATGAGATGAATTATAAATTTCTAACTACCATTTTTCGATCAAATAATAATTTTCAGACTTATTTGCAAAAATTTGTAACGATTCAATGTAATTTATGAGTGCTATAAGCAAAACATCGACGTTGTACCGAAAATCTGTAAAAACTGGCCAAAACTCAAAACTCAATTTTAGAGCAAACAGAAGATCTTGAATTAAGTTTTCCTTTTGTCGAAAACATGCAAAATTTTCAGTTTTTTAAAAGTAGTCGAAAAAAAATCGATGTACACTATCAAACTTATAAGGAACTTGAGATTAATACTAATTGTAGAGAAACTGATTAATAATATTGGTTTTCGTTATGATAAACTACTATTTTTAAATTAAATTTATATTCAAATGTTCTCCAATACCCTACCACATGTAAACATCTCTATTGCGTGATATTGCTATATGTCTATAACACTGATAAAGGGGTGCATGTGGTGAACTTTCAAACTAAAAATTTATTTAATTGTTTTAGTACTGTAGATGATCAATTTATGAGCTTAGGCTGTCCTCAAGTCTCCCTCGCCCGTATTAATTTTGATTAATCAATCAATTTTTCTGGTTGATTATTTTATTGATAAATGAAGACGATCATTTGATATTCCAATATTGAATACCTACTTGCTTGTTTAATCAGTATTACGTACGTCAACAATTTAATTTTAATTTTTTAACAACATACACAACACGTAGTGAGAATTACAATATGTGTCAACAACACATAAAAACCTTTTAAGTGCAAGCTCGAACAACAACGTAAATTTTTAACACACAGTTTTTTTTAAAGAACGGATAAATCATCTAAACAATAAATTATATCACATATAAAAATATGACATAGGCCAATACTTCATGATAAGAAAGATAAAGGAAATAAAAATAAAATAAAAGGGTAAAAATCAAATTTTTTTGAAAAAAGTTGAACGAACAACACTAAAATTTGGTTGCCAATAATTGTTACGAAGCAGTTGTCACTACCGGTTTTTACTTAGAAATGATGGTTTTACCTGATCAAAGGCTATCGAGGTCAAAACTGTCGGTTCTGTTCCATGATAGATGATAGTAGAATTAGCTCTGTGGTTCTTTTATCTAATTTTTTTTTGACTTTCGTTAATATTTTTTGTATATGTATGTCTATATACTTGTATCAAAATGTATATATTATACAGTTCGTGGAAAATACTTAGACGCTTGAAAAGTTTGAAAAGAAGTAATTTCATTCTTTTAAACTCAAACAAGTATTGGGAAATTTTTGCATATAAAAACATTGTTTAAATTTAATTTAAATACTTTTTTTTGTTGGATAAATTTGCTTAGCCTAATTAAATTGATTAAATTAAATTAGATAAATTTTTTATTATTAAATAAAATTTGAAAAACATTTTCGGAGTGACGTGAATTATCCATTTAGCTACAAAATATTATAAGAACTGAATCTAAAAAATTATGGTGTAAATTATGAAACTTTTTGCAATCCACACAATTTTCGACCGACCTAGTTTCGAACCAATGAGAAAATTTTAAACTTTAAAAAAGTTTATCATTCTCATCAGGGCTAGCCGACTAGATAAATTACCAAAAAATGTCAACGCTAAATATAAACCAAAAATTAGGTTACAACTCTAGTGAAGTATAAAAACAAAACATTTACATTAACATATATTTAATAGATTCAGGTTTAGTCAATTAATTTCTCTAGTGATCCCAATGAAATTCTCAAAAATGTAATGACATCATTCAATTTGAGCAATCACATTTTAATTATACTAATAATAGGAAGGTTATTAGATAATTTACCTTTATCACGGTAGATTATCACCAATATTTTGATTTTTTTCATAAATATGAATTAATAGAATTATAAATTAATAAAAGTCTTAAAATAATATTTCTTGACTCATCCCAATTTTTGTCCTGCAAAATAATTTTCATAGTGTAGATATTGTATTTATTGTAGGTAGCGATATAGATATTGTAGGTAGCGGAATCCGAAATTCGACGTCCACGCCGTGCTGCCTGGGTAATGCTGACAGAATTAGGTTGGTGTATTGGAGACAAGCAGAGTAAAAACTGCTTAGTCAATGACGCTACATCACGGCGAATTGGCGCTCTACAACCAATGCGACTCAAGCGTCTGTTCTCCATGTCAGGGGCGGCTTGGAGCGGGCGTCTGTCTTGAATCAAGCGGCTCGCTATATAAACGTGTAAAAAGGTTGATTCTGGTGACCTTAATATGCAGAACGGACCCATTCACGACAATTTGGGTTGGGCCTAAGGTTAACACCCTAACCCCGGAAAAAAACTAATATGTTAAATTTGGTTATCAGAAAGAGAAAAACAGACCCGGAAAAAACAACAGAATTTTACCTGGACGTGAAAAAGGACCAGACTACCGAATCGGAACGTGGAACGTGCGCAGCCTGAGCGCTCCTGATGCTCTTATAAGTCTAGAAACAGAGGCTGAGAGGTATAGGATGGATATTATTGCTCTACAAGAAATTAGACAGCCGATAATCGGAAAACAAGATTTTGATAGTCACTTTCTATACTGTAGTGGTCATCCTTCTCGAAGAGAATTTGGAACTGGCTTTCTTGTTGGTGCACGCATACAAGAAGCCGTGATGAAATTCATCCCGGTCAGTGAGAGGATCTGCTACCTACTTGTACGCGGTACATATAACAATATTTCTCTTATTGCCGTGCATGCACCAACTGAAGCTAAGACCGTCGACGAGAAGGATAATTTCTACATATCACTGGAAGAGGTTATGAAACAAACACCAACACGCGACTTCATTATGGTTCTTGGTGACTTTAATGGACAGGTTGGAAGAGATATCTCTTATGGAAATGTGGTGGGTCCCAACAGCCTGCATTTGAATTCGAATGATAATGGTGAGAGAATGACTGAGTTTGCATTATCAAATAATTTGAGAATTGCCAGTACGTTCTTTCCGCATCGATCGATTCATAAGCAGACTTGGGTCTCACCGAATGGAAATACTCGAAATCAAATTGATCACGTTCTAGTAACAACACGTTTCTTTTCGAGCGTTCTGGATGTGCGATCCTTTAGAGGTGCATACATTGGAAGTGACCACTTCCTTGTATGTGCAACGATAAGGTTCCACTTCCCAAATCCAGGCATTCCAAAATTCAATCAACGGAAACGTTTTAACATCTCAACATTAAAGAATGCTGAAACAGAAGAGAGATATCAAATCCATATTGCCGAAACATTGGAGAAATCAGAAACCATTAATGGAGACGTCGATAAGTCATGGTATTTGGTCAAAGATGCTGTTTTAAGCGCTGCTGAGGGAATACTTGGACGACCAGAGAACCACTCCCAGAAGCCATGGATGGATCAAGCATGCCTTGATGCTATTCAATACAAAAGAGATTGCTATCTGAAGTGTCTACAAGGACGCAACACCAGGTCCACGAAGGAGAATTATAAACTGGCAAGACAAGCCGTTACAAAGCTATGTAGACGAACGAAGAGAGAATGGTGGAAGAGACAGTGTGAGGAGATTGAAAGCTTCAATCAGGAACATCAATCGCGTAACTTCTTTCAACAGGTTAAAACCTTAAAGAAGGGCCCTCAAACTAGATCGACTGCTATTCAAAACGAAAATGGGGAGCTACAAGTAGACCTTAAAAATATTTTAGATACTTGGGCCGCTTATTTTGAGAATCTTCTCAACTTAAGTGACCAGCAACAAGTCGGGCGACGAGCTAAGCTTATTCGTGCGTCAAAGGTACATGTAGAAGAACCCACCAGAGAGGAATTCGATGCGGCGCTGTCAAAATTAAAATGCAATAAAGCACCTGGTATTGACGATATAACATCCGAAATGATTGTACATGGTGGCGAAACTCTATCCTCAAGATTGTTTGAACTTGTTCAAATGATCTGGAGGACTGAAACCATGCCACAGGACTGGAACAAAGCTATGCTGATACCAATCCATAAAAAAGGTAATCGCCTACAATGTGCAAACTACAGAGGAATCGCCCTCCTCTGCACAGCATATAAGATCTTTTCCTACATTTTGCTATTCAAAATCAATCCTTTTGCTGAACAACTGTTTGGAGAATATCAGTGTGGTTTCCGGCGGGGCCGAGGTACCACCGATGCACTTTTCTCGATAAGGATGATTTTGGAAAAGTGTCGAGAGTTCAACATACCTGTGCACCAACTTTTCATTGATTTCAGGCAGGCCTACGACTCTCTCGAACGAGAGACTCTATGGTCTGCTCTGGTGTCAATGGGAATTCCTGGTAAACTGGTATCACTATGCAAAATGACAGTACAGAACTCTCAATGCTGTGTACGAGTAGAGAACGAAATATCAAAGTTTTTTAAAGTCGACTCCGGTTTAAGACAAGGTGATGCTATCTCTCCTATACTTTTTAATCTAGCCTTGGAATATGTGTGCCGTCAAAAGAAACTACCGACTAATAACTATATCTTGTCAATAAACTCAGTACAGATGATTGCTTACGCTGATGATGTTGTCATCCTCGGCCGAAGTGAAGCTGTTATGAGTGAGACTTTCAAGTCGCTTGAGAGTGGTGCTAGGAAAATTGGTCTGCAAATTAACTACCATAAAACCAAACATATGAATGTTTCAAGAGAGGCTGAGAAGAAAGATTTGATGTGCGGCGATGAACGAATTGAGGGAGTTGAATCTTTTAAATATTTGGGATCAATGCTTGACTCAAACAACAGCATACTTACAGATATTAAAGCTCGAATCGCTGCAGGTAATCGAACTTTCTACTCAATTAAACCTCTCCTTGGATCACCGTATGTATCAACTAACACCAAGCTCAAGTTATACAAGACATTGATTAGACCGGTTGTGATGTATGGGTCACAAACGTGGACCCTTACACAAAATGACGAATCGCATTTATCTGTATTTGAGCGTAAGATCCTACGCTACATTTTTGGTCCACTTAAGACAGACGATGGAGAGTATAGAACCCGGTATAACTTTGAGATCAGAGACCTTCTTGAGGGTCCTGATATAATAGGTTGTATCCGTTCTAATAGGATTGCTTGGTTTGGGCATGTTCTACGAGCCGATTCACAGTCTGGAATGATTAGAAAAATGTACGTTAGTACCCCAGGGAGTGGTAGACCGCGAGGTAGACCACGACTACAATGGGAGACTGACGTAATAAACGACCTTAAAAAAATCGGCTGCCATGGTAATTATGTCGCTGTTGCGAATGACCGTGGTGAATATTCAAAGCTGATTAGCCTGGCAACGCTCCTACATGGAGCATGAACGCCTTAAAAAAAAAAAAAAAAAAAAAAAAAAAAAAAAAAAAAAGATATTGTATTTGCTATTTTTCTGGGTATGTTTATTTACAATTTTTAAAAAAATTATTTTTGTTTGACGCCTCGATGAATTTACAGTAGGTCAGAATAAATAAAAACAATTCACGTATAATGCATAAAATATCAACTTGCTTTTGAAATTTTCGCAAAAAATTATTTCCCATTATCACCACCATCCTTGGGAAATTACTACCGAAAATTTTTTGCCTTAAAAATTATTAAAAATTATCAATTTAATTTTGAAAGATTTAAGTGATACAAAAGTAGACCAACGTATAATTCATAAGAAATATATAAACAAATGAAAAGTGGCAAAAAATTTTCTAAACGAATTCCCCTCGTTCGTTGATAAATTCTCATAACTTTTTGAAAAATTCCTCAAGCAAGTGGTATTGATAATAGCCCTCGGCCAACGGCATCGTGCTTTTATCAATATACTTGCTTCCGAAATGGGCCCTTGGGAAATTACAACTGATAATTTTTAATATCCCAGTAGGCCAGACGTATAAATATTTGTTATTAGTATAATTCAAATGTTATTGGTGAAATTGAATGATGTCATTACATTTTAGAGAATTTCATTAGTTTAAATTAAAATAAAACTAAAGCAAAAAATTTCCAGTTTAATTTTGAGCTAATTAACTGATATCAAAGTAGGACAACGTATAATTCATAAAAAATATATAAATAAATGAAAAGAGGCAAAAAATTTTCTAAACGAATTCCCGTCGTTCGTTGATAAATTCACATAATTTTTTGAAAAATTCCTCAAGCAAGCGGTATTGATAAAAGCCATCGGCCTACGGCCTCGTGCTTTCATCAATATACTTGCTTTCGAAATTTTTGGCAAAAAGTTATTTCGAATTATCACCGCCCTTGGGAAATTACAACTGAAAACTTTTTGCCTTAGTTTGATTTTAATTTAACCCAATGAAATTCTCTAAAATGTAATGACATCATTCAATTTCACCAATAAAGTTTGAATTATACTAATAACAAATATTTATACGTTTGGCCTAGTGGGATATTAAAAATTATCAATCTAATTTTGAAATAATTAACTGATATCAAAGTAGGCCAACGTATAATTCCTAAAAAATATATAAACAAATGAAAAATAGCAAAACATTTTCTAAACGAACTCCCCTCGTTCGTTGATAAATTCTCATAATTTTTTAAAAAATTCCTCAAGCAAGTGGTATTGATAATAGCCCCCGGCCTACGGCATCGTGCATTTATCAATATACTTGCTTTCGAAATTTTTGGCAAAAAATTATTTCGAATTATCACCGCCCCTGGGAAATTACAACTGAAAATTTTTTGTCGTCAGTCAACACTAGTTTACAAATTTTAAAATTTGTTGTCTTCCTGAATAAACCCTAACTTTTTTTATGAATTTTGACCTGCTGAGCAGGAATATCATAATAATTTTTTTCTATTTTGCATCTAAAATAAAGTCATTTCGATACCCAAATGCGTATCGAAATGGCCTTCATTAAGATACGCAAAGTTTTGTTTTTCAAGGTTGGTCACATTGGTCATACAAACGTCAGTGAAAGTTAAAACGAATAATTATATAAATAAAATTATTCTTATTAATTAATCTTTTTATTAAAAAATAATCTAAATTAGTGTTAAATATTTTAATTAATTAAAATAATTAGTAATAATAACAAAATATCAAATTGACTATATTTTAATAAAATACACATTTTATGAAAGCTAGTTTTGCAACAAAAAAAATATATAGAAATATGATGAAACGCAGAGCTTACTATTTTGAATTGAAATTTTTAGAAATTTTCTTTAAAACATTAAAACATAAAAATATTTTTTTAAATTTCAAGACAAAAAATGCAAAATAGAAAAAATAGTATAAAAAACTCGTTTCATAAGACGTTTTATCGCACTTATCCTTTAGAAAACTCCCCGCTGCGCGGGTCGTTTTCTAAACAGATTGCGTGCGATAAAATCGTCGATTATGAAACTAGTTTCTTAATATACTATTTTCTAGGCCAGCTCTTGTCTTTGATATATTCGCGAAAACCCAATTTTTCGGTAAAAAATCTTATTCTGGATTTTCGATTTTATAGTTTACATAATAAACAAACTTAATATATAACTGAAATGAGTGCATAATAAATATGATAACAAACGTCTTAACCTGGAAAAATCCATCAAGGGTTGTGGAAGTTACACTCGAAAAATGTTGAAAAAAAAAACGAGAAATTCACATTTTTTTTTAAATTTTCCATATATTCACCGCCATAAGTTTGGAGCAAATCAGTGATTGTAAATTTCTTTAATTCTTTGGAGCCTATAGTAAATTAAATTTTCTTTCTCTTAAGCTAAAGAACACGAATGTTGGTGCAGTTTTGACCAATTTATACAAGTTTTCGCAAAACAAGTCAAACTCAAAATTTGGAAAAAAAAAGTTTTAAGAATAATTTGAATTCGATAATATTTGATTTGCTACAATATTCAACCTTCTTCTATTCAAAAATTATCCATTCAAAAACCATCTGTTTCTTTTTATACAGCTTTTATTTGTAGCTTTACCATTGACATTGTTACAACGATTGGTTTATAGTATTGTAATATTCTTGTTCAACAAACGCCTATAACTTTGGCGCAACTCATGACTTATCTTATTGTATTATTATTCTTATTCAACAATCGCCTGTAACATTGCACGTAACTATTGAACGAAATTTTGTGATACTTTCAAACAAAGGAAACAAACAATTATTTGAAATTTTATATAATTCTTGCACAGCAAATCAGGACGATTTATCGTGCAAAAAATAACTTGACTGAGTCTAATATTGTTCAAGAACAATCTAATTAGTCTCTATTAACTTCTTAATTCTTAAGGCTATAAAATTATTTATAGACAGGATTTTTAGGTTCAAAATAAGAATTTCAAAGACCAAGCCTCTCTCAGGGGTCACAGGGAGTAACAAAGTGGAGGTCCCGCCCGTGTGGCGATATAAAAAGATATAAAAATCCTCCACAAGGCTAAGACTTTGGTCGACTTATTTGAAGATGGCGGGTAGTGTAGGAAAAAGGCAAAGAACTGACAACTCTACGCCTAAAAAAGAGATTGTTCCTCCAAAGGGAGTGAGGAATACAAACAATAAAGTAACCGTCATAGCACCTAACGAAATCGAAAACAGAAATAATGATAACAAGATTGCATACCCTGTTGTAGACGAAGTTCAAACAGGTCTTAAGGACTTTTCTACCGAACTGTCAAACTTAACCACAGTGACGAAATGCGCTACAAAAGAGCCGCTTATGAAATTGATCGAAGTGGTAAGAAATACACAGGAGGCTTACGTAAAGGTTCTGATCAATGTCGCAACTCTTGAAGCAAGACAGGACAGCAACCAAACAATGAAAGCCGAAATTCTGGAAGGAATCGAGGATATCATTAACCCCAAAAACGTGATACCAAAAACAAATAAAAATCCAAAACATAATAGTAATAACAAAAACGACGATACAATAGTAATCGGAAAAAAATTCAAAGGAACAAGGCACAGGGCTATCAAATCTCATACGCTGAGGTTGTTCCATCAAAAGATCCGCAGACGACAGTTGTTACTGACGCCCTGTTCGAACGAGCCGATGACGTGGTTGAGAAAAAAGAAGGTTTGACGCGTGTTGGAAATAGGAAAAGAAGAAGGCGGAAGATGTCCAAAGCTACAAAGCAACAAGGCCAAAATCATTGGTAATCTAACTACGTGGCAATCAATGTGATGTGTGTTAACCGATGCAGAAGTAGCATCTGCCATCTGTAAGCAAGACGGTATTGATAGGGAAACGTGCATAATCAAACCGATTTTTAAAATAAGTGCGAAAACTGGTACGGATGTTTGCTGGGTTGTGGAGGTTTTTTTTTTTAATAAAAAGTGATGTGTTATAAAGTTTACAATATATGTCACAACAACACATAAATACCTTTTAAAACGTAGGTCCCACAACAACTTGCGCTTGCGAGACTATGGATTCCGGCAAACTATTCCATTTTTATGCAGTTCGGACAAAGAAGTCTTTCTGTGATCTGCCAGTATGACAGCGCGGGATCTCGACCGTTTGACTGGTTGCGCTAGTCGATTGCGGGGGTGGAGTGGAACGGGGGTAAGAATAAGTTTGAGGCATGATGCTGCTGATTTCATCTGAGCACTGTTTATTTATTTATTTATTTATATTTATTCAAAAATTTTCTAACATACAGATTATAAATCCAATTACATGTTAGGTAGTATACATAAGATTAAAGTTTCTACACATTTGTATGCAAGCAATTTAGTGATTTAGTGTTCTATATTTTTTTTTTTTTTTTTTTTTCATAATCTATAATTTATTAGACCTGAATTCAATTTATATTTATGATAAAGAATAAAAGAATATTATTATATTGATAAGAAAACTAGATGAAAATATGAAAATAACAAAATGTTAAATTAGCAAATATTTGAAAAAACAACAAAAATTAAATTAAATTAGTTTATAGTAATTTCAAATTAAAATTAAAATTACGGAGCATATTTTAACTTTAATAAGTTCCTTAGCTTATTAAGAGTTATACTGGACAAATCAATTTCATTGCACTTCACATTATGGAGTACTTGTATTCTGATTATCGGAGAGTTATTACGGAAATTATTACCAAATGTGTTAATTTGAAAACAAAGTGGATTTCTTATATTGTAGTGAGTATTTTCACGGTACTTAATGCAATCAATAATTACACAGTCGACTTTCAGATTAATTATCTTATATAATAAAACTTCACCCGCGATTTGTCGTCTAGAATCCAAAGTTGTGAGTTTATATCGTTTAAGTCTTTCATGGTACGGTTCCTCTATGATTTTTAATTTGTAATTAAGAAAACGAGTAAATTTACGTTGCACACGTTCAAGCTTAGTTTTATTAAAATCATAAAATGGATTCCATATAACAGATAGATATTCTAAGATACTACGAATGCTGCTATTATAGATAGAAAGAAACGAACCACTTTGCTTAAAGTCAGCTCCAATTCTCACTAAAAACCCTAGTAGCTTATAAGCACGATTTACAATACTATGAATGTGGAGATTGAATGAGAATTTGTTATCAACTAAAACCCCGAGGTCAGACACATGATCTTTAATTTCAAGTGTTGAATTAGATATATTGTACAAAAAACCACAATGATATAGTATAGGTTTAATTTTAAGGCAATAACACTTCGCGACATTGAGATATAAGTTATTTTTGAAGCACCATTGATTTAGGTTATCAAGATCTTTTTGCAATGCAATACAGTCGTTTAACGATTTAATGGATTTATAAATCTTGAGATCATCAGCAAATAGCAGCGCTTCACAACAAAGTATTTCCATAATATCGTTTATAAAAATTATAAAAAGTAACGGACCCAAAATTGAACCCTGTGGAACACCGGAGGTAGGATAAAAGGGTGTAGATTTACAAATGCCAATTTGTACAAAATGATCTCTGTTACGTAAATAAGACTCAAACCACTTCACAGTTGCTTGTGACAGTCCGAATTTTTTTAATTTAGATAATAAAATTGAATGAACGACTTTATCGAAGGCTTTTTTAAATTCGGTGTAAATCACATCAACCCCCCAATTAGAATCTAGTGAATTAAAAACATATTCTGAAAATACAAGCAAATTTGTTAACGTAGATCTTTTTTTATAGAAACCATGCTGTTTATTCGAGATCAGATGTTCAATGATATCGAATACTTTCATATGCATAATACGTTCAAAAATTTTAGCACAGCAATTTAAAATAGAAATTGGTCTGTAATTCTGCACATCTGTGGAATCGCCTGATTTAAATATCGGGATAACTTTTGCCACTTTCCACAATTCAGGAAATGTGGACTCAATTAATGAACGATTCATTATTGTACATAGTGGTTTGCAAATACTCTTCGCTACATTTTTAAAGAAGACAGGTGGTAGGGAGTCAGGACCGCAACCTTTATTAGGATCGATATTAGTTAAATTTAATAATAATTCATCTTCTGTTATAAGAAATTGAGCAGATTGATTAGGTGAAATTGAGGATATGTTTGTACTGGAAGATTGGTTAAAATTATTATAGACGGATCCAAAATAATTCGCGAATAAATCGCAAATTCCTTGAGCCGAATTTTGGGTAGAATTGTTGAAATGCATAGAAGCAGGTAAATTATTGTTTTTTTTTTTAGTCTTGGAGTAACTGTAAAAAGTTTTGGGATCTTTTTTAACCTTTTCTTCTATAAATGCAATGTATTGCAAGTTGCATAGTTTTAATTCCTCTTTCACTTTAATCCTTACTCTGGAAAACATATCTTTGTATTCTAAATCGTTTGATTGTTTATATTTTTTGTGAAATTTATTTTTCAATTGATTAGTCTATTTGAATACCATAATGGGTAATTTGATTTGGCTTTAGAAGATAATGGTATACAAATGTTAATAATTTCATTTAATTTGTTATAGAAAATTTCGAGGGTGCTATTCGTATTTTTATTTTCAAAGAGTTTGTGCCAATCAACTTCATTTATATGCTGGTTAATTTTATCGTAATTGCAAGAAATGAAGTTATAACGAGCTGCAAGCTTTTCTTTTAGAAAAACAGTTTTAGTTAGTTTGAGTGAGATATTCAGTGGAGGGTGGTGACGATCGACAACCGTAAGTATATCATATGCTTTATCAACTTTGATATTAGAAGGAGATATATTAGAAATCACTAGATCTAAGAGTACATTATTATGATTGTGTATAGGATTAAATTGATTCAAGCAAGAAAAATTAATAGATTCAATAAGTGCTTGTGCAGGTACAGTGAAATTAGGATCTGGCTCTAAAGTGTTATGAGTTGTAGGAATCCATTTTAGAGAGGGAATGTTGAAATCTCCAACAATGAGGAAGTTATCGTTAATATTGTTATTGTTAACAATTTTATTGATGTTATCAAAATAAGTTAAATAATCTATGTTTTTAGCTTCAGGATAAATATAGACTGTATTTAGATATAGATTATCATTATGATGTTTAATACATACCCAAAGTTCTTCGGTGTACGATTCACATTCAATTACTCTGTAGGATTTTATATTTTTATTTATGGCGATTAAACAACCACTTCCAAAACCAGTCTTATTTGGAAACATGCTATTGTCCCTGTCTTTACGATATACACAATAATTATCACTAAATAACTCTCCGGTAAATATATTTTCATCAAGACGAGTTTCAACTAAACAAATAACGTCATAATTAGATTGCAATAAGTTCATATAAAATTGATTTGTTTTTGTACGTAACCCGTTAACATTTTGGTAGTAGATTGATAAATTCATGTAAGTATTTTCTTTATTAATGTTATGACGTGAACTAAAAAGGAAAAAAAAATTCAAAAAAAATTCAAAAAAATAAAAAAATTCAAAATAAGTGAAATACTGTAAACGTTAAATTATTTGTTGTTATTATTAGATGATTTTGTATTTTTACTGATCAGCTGGTTGATTGTGTCCTCCGAAAAAATTTTGATTATTTTTGAATGTTTATCTTTTCTTGCAAGGACGTTACCATTTTGAGCCCATATAAATTCGAAGAGATTGTCTTCCTTTAATTTTTTGGCTTTTGATAAGAGATTTTGTTTGAAGGCTGATAGATGGTTTGTGATAAAGAATTCGTTGTTTTCACTTTGCTCATTGAATCCGACATCAGTTACTTTGAGGTTGCGTTTTAGCTCAATTTGTTTGGCTTTGAAGGCATCCATAATCTTGTTTTTTGTTTGTTCGAGATTACACTGTATAACAATTGGATCAATGGTTGATTCTTTTCTGGATTTTATTCGAGTTGCTTTATGTACCTCATTTTTACAGGATGGAATATTGAGAAAATTAAGAACTTTATTATTTATTTTTGATAGATCTTCGTTTAGTATAACAGGAATACCATGAATTAAAATATTTTTGCTACGTGAATACTCATCATTATGATTAAGTTTTGAGTGAATTGTATCCATAGTGCGAGTGTGTTGTTCAAGCTGCAATTTGATGGATTTGATTTCGGTTTTTAACTCTTTATTTTCTATTTCTAGATGCTTTATTTTCTTATCATGATCATCCACAATTTTAGTCACTTTTAATACTTTGTCAAACTTAGCACTTAAATTATCCAATGAAGTAGAAAAATCGTTTTGTTTTGACTTCAACGATTTTATGTCAGCTGAGCATGTAGAGATTGCCCTTTGAAGATCAGCAATGTCGTCATCCGATTCATCAGAATTAATTATGGTTGAGCTATTTATAGAGGAGCTTTCCCTACATTTGGTGCATACCCACTGAATAGACCCAAGTTCAATTTGCTTAAATAAATCCTGTGATATTTCCGCACACCTGATATGATAATCCTTATTGCAGACCATCACGATAATGGATTGATTATTACGAATTGAACAGTAATATTATGTTTCTTGATTTTTTTATTTATTCACTCAAATTTTATAATACTGATATTCCAATTAACACGAGAATAAAAAACACTTTGCAATGAATTTAGTTTCCTTTTCAGTCACTTATTATACAAAGATTTGTTTGTAGTTTATAATCAAAATCAACAAATTAAAAAAACTAATGATATTTTGATTTAGTATAATTCAATATTTAAACACTACACAAGTTATTTTAGTTTAAAGTAGAATAACTATAAAAATTATAAAAATTTCAATCCTTGGATATGAAACAATACAGTTAACTGTTGATTATAGAGGTATTGAATTGTTTAATTTTAATTTATATTAATGATTTATAATCAAATTTATTTCACATCTGAACAGATGAAATGACGATGAGAGAATGTTGATGACTATATTTGTAAAAAAACAACGAGGTCAGCAACAGTGCGACAATATTGTAGGAAATCAAGTTTTGATGTCAAAACTCGATCACCCACAATTCGTATAGCCCGCTTTTGAAGAGTCCAAGAGGGCCAAGATGGAAACAGAAGCAGCACCCCAAAGTTGACAACAGTACTCCATACAGGGACGAATATAGGACTTATAAACATTGCAATTGTTATTGAGTGAAAAATTTTTTGCATCTATTTAGGAGGCTGAGTTTTTTAGACGCGCTTTTTGCCATCGCCATTACATGATCGTTCCAGAGTAGGTCATTTGATACTGTGACACCCAATAGACGAAAGTTTTTACTTCTTGCATGCACCTATTGGTTCATCATACATACTGAATAAAATATTTTTGGGGAACTCGGTCATTGATCTGGAAATAATCAACAGCTCTGTTTTGGTAGAGTTGAAATTGACCAGGTTTTGGTCATCCCAATCGGCAACTTTTGTTATGTCTTGATTCACGTTTATTCAGGTTTACTCTGAAACTAAAGTAAAACTAGTAAGAAAAACCAAGTAGGAGTACGTCATGCGACTTCGATGTTACAAGTGTCAAAACATTCAAATCTTTGGTCATATGACAAATAAATGTGCTCAAGCTGCCTGTTATGCCCGCCAAATTACGTGTTGTTAAGCATGTATCATTTACGATTAAGATTCTGTATAGGGCGTGTTGACTGAAATTTGGGGCTTGACAGAACAAACAACCAAAACAGTTGCGCTAACAGCAAAGACTGAATTTCACGTTAACACAGTTTATATTTTCCATCCTTGAGCTAACATACAACATGTTTTGCATTATCATGGTTTTACATTTAACAGATCACCATACAAATATTTTTTTGCCTCACCCTCGGCTATAATATGCATTTTGCATCAACATTTTTTTCAATAATCATCGGCACACATGACTTTTTTTGTAACATCAAGGTTATAATGATTTTTGTTATATATACTTGCACTCTATTTGCAATGTTTAAATAAGAAAAAATGGAACAAAAGAATTGCTACGTTTGGATTTCTCTTCTTTCATTTTATTATAGTGAAACGAAATATTATAAATAGAAATGCAATATTGCAATACATGAACGTTTTCAGTTCTTCTTGCCTGTATTCTTAATTGACAAACGGGTGCTTTTTACTTTTTTTTATGTTTTATAAATCGATAGAAAAACAAGAAAAACGTTTTGGAAGGAAATAAAACAATCTGTTATTAACTGGTTTCGTTGTATTGTATGAAATCATATGCATGACAAGTTAAGATATATGCAATCAGCTCTTCCTCCTCTGTTGTTCAAAGTAATTAAAAATTATAAATAGAAAAGATTTTTTTAATTTTAGTTGTGTTGTAATTGAGATTTGAAATTAAATTAATTCCGAATTCATGAGTGATTGAAATTTCTAAATAAATTGTATTTCATTTTGCGCTTTATATTTCGAAAAATAGAATTGCTAAAGTTTATATTCGATATTTCTTTATTGTTTAAATATTGGAATGTAAATGTTTCAAAATAAAAAAAAAATAAAACATCCTTTACATGTGTTGTTATAAGAAAAACAAATTTAATAATAGAAAAATTAAAAAAAAAAAGAATTAACCCATTTGATATTAATAAATTACATCTGAAACCAAAAAATATATATATATTACATCTGAAGTATTACATCTGAAACAAAAATATATATATATATATATATATATATATATATATATATATATATATATATATATATATATATATATATATATATATATATATATATATATATATATATATATATATATATATATATATATATATATATATATATATATATATATATATATATATATATATATATATATATATATATATATATATATATATATATATATATATATATATATATATATATATATATATATATATATATATATATGAAGAATTGTTTCCTTTATGAAAAGAGTTAAAGATTGGAAACCATAGTCGTGGTGTTCAACTGTTAAAGAGAATCATGCAACAGTTATATGGTATAACAGTAATTAAAACGCAAGCGAAAGGGCATTCAGGGACAAATTTAGAGAGTACCTAAAACGTGTTGGAATAACAACGATGGGAAATGCAGCATCTGCGATGTGGATGAAACCGCATTGCACGTTCTTCTGAACTGTCCCGATTACGAGATATACTCAGTATTCTACTGTCAAACACCTATATTGACGTATTTAAAATTTTTTGCAATGAAGCTCTTGAGCTTTGGTTGGATAGAAAACGGGTATAACACTTCAGGTTAGACTAAGGAAATTCAAACGTTAATAAAGCATGCTTATTAGATAAGCATGTAAACCATTAACATCCTCGAGGTTACGGATGGAATCGAACAACTTATAAATCTCTGACTGAGATAATATAACATTATTTCTAATGGATACACGGCATTAACAAGACACAATTGCATCGGCTAATAAATGGTTGAGCACATGGCAACCTCTGTAATAGTTTTTTAACTAGGATCAGAGAGACGGGCACACTAAGTTAAGGGTGTATTCTTATTTAACAATCACCTGTACCATTGGCTCAATGAATGATTTATACTGTCATTATTGTTCAACAATCGCCTGTGCCTTTGGCGCAACGGTTGATTTTTGTTGTTTTATTGTTCTTGTTCAACATTTGCCTGTACAATTGTCGCAATGATTGATTTACCATAAACTTAAGCGATAGTCATTACGGTTAGCTAATATTACTGCAGTATGGAGATTTGGATCAGTTAGAAATAATAGGGTGAGTAAAACATTGTTTTATAAACAATTATATTTGATGTGATGAGGATGATGTTCTTGTTTCCTCTGGCTTGTGGTTTGCAGAGTTTTTATTTCTTGCTCATTTGAGTCCATCCAGCTAGGGCATGGTTAGATTAATCGATTGTTCGATTAATTGATCGTTTGCCAAATTGTTCGATTAATCGAACAAAAAAAATTTTAATCAATTAATCTAAAATTAAGTAAAGTTTAAAGAAAAAAAGTGAAGTTTCTTATGTCACAATTTTAATAGTAAAATATGCTTTAAACTTTAAAGTATAGTTGACTTTGACTATTCCTTTTCATTCTTTAGGCAAAAGTTTATGGTTAAAATTCAATTAAAAATATATTTTTTTATATTCAATGTAAACACATTGTCCATTGTATACTTTTCTCAACTTGAATCTTGATGTGAAAAGATTTTGCATTATTGTGAATGCAACATTTATTTCGATATTCAGCAAACAAAGTAATTAAAAAGAGAAAACATTCTATAATCGAAATAAATTCGAAACATCTCTTTTAAAGTTATCAATATTTCAAGTCCTTCGCATTTGGAAATTGACGTTCTTCTTGAATTGTTGTACAATTTAAAAATAGTTTATAGGGTTTCCCCGTTTTACGTTTAACTTTACAAGTCACGTAGTTTTAACTTAAATAACACCCAGTAAAAGAAGTAATGAATTTTATTATCAGTTTTAATGTCATTTTTATACGTGAATTTTAGGTTTAAGTTAGAGAATGGCTAAAATTGAAAATTTGCAGATCGTAAAAATTATAACAATGACTCTTTAATATTTTTTAGGTTATTTTGATAAAAACTTGAATATTTTGTGATTTGTTTTGGATTATTTAAGTTACTATTTAAACAGGTAATTTCGAGATCACGAATTTTATTATTTACAAAGACAGTTGAGTTGTGAATAAACATTTTATGCTTTTAGTTATACTTATACACCAAATTTATAATTAATAATATCATGGATAACAATAAGGAACAAATTGACTGGCTAGAAGTAAAAGGGAAGCGTGCGGATGTATGGCAGTATTTATTGATAAATAAAAAAGATAATAAACTTCTGAAATGTAAACAATGTGATACAACTTTCAAATTGCATCCAACAACCACCTCCTACAAATATCACATGACACACAAACATAAGATTACACTGCAACAAACATCTCTAAATGAATCAAAATTAACGACCATTCCTTCACTTTTCCAGAAACATAAAGATAAAGAAATATCTCCAGCAAATGTTCTTGCGAGGCTTACTGCCTTGGACAGAATACCCTTTGCTACTTTAGCTAATAGTGCCGAAATAAAAAAGGGTTGGAAAGCCCGAGGACTGAAAATTCCACTTACCGAAAAAGGAATACAAGCGTTAGTAATAAAATATCCAGACGAGATTCGTGAGCATATCAAATCGGACATATTATCCAATATTGAACGGTCTGTGCGATATTCGTTATCACTTGATGAATGGACATCCAAAGCAAATCGACGTTATATGTCATTGAACTTACACGGAATAAACTCATCTGTTATTGGGTTAGGATTAGTACGACTCTTCGACTCAATGCCAGCTAGAAAAGCTGTTCAAATTATTAATACTAAATTACAAGAATTCAATTTAAATTCTTCTAGGCACATTGTAGCTATAATAACAGACGGTGCTTCTGTTATGAAGTGTACCGCACGTTTAATGGGAATTCCTCATCAAGTTTGTCATAGTCACGGCATTCATTTAGGAGTTGCTGATGTGCTGTATAAAAACAATGATACGAACCTTCAAGTTTCTATGGATCACCAAGAATTTTCGGGCAACGTCGAAATTCCTGAAGAAGACCATTCTAGTTTAGACTCTGATGACAGTTGTGAGGAACAAGATAGTGAAACTGGCGTTGATGAACACTTTTTAACGGAGATGCGAGACTTAAATGTTTCTATAAGACCACAGTTTACCAACATAATTCAAAAAGTAAGAATAATAGTAAAATTGTTTAAAAAATCTCCCCTAAAAAACGATTTGTTACAAAAATCTTGCCAAAAAAAATTTTCCAGAGAAGTGAAATTAATACTGGACTCTCCAACAAGATGGAATTCACTTCTGCATATGCTAAAGCGATTCTTAGAGTTAAAAGATATTGTTAAATCAATTCTACAAGAACTATCACTTGCACATATGTATCCAACATCAACAGAAATTAATTCAATTTGTAAAATTGTAGAATCATTAGATATAATTGAAGCTGGTGCTTTAGCACTTGGGAGAAGAGATTGTAGTTTGACTAAGGCGGGTTGCGTATTTGATTTTTTGCACCGTAAACTCAAAGAACAAATTTCCACGCCAGTTGAATTGCGTTTTTATGAGTCAATTCAGAAGAGAGTAAATGAAAGGCGACTTTTGAAACTGGAAAGGTTGTTAGAATATCTCGAGGATTCTCACTTATATTTAGAAAAAAGCAATCGAGGTGATAGTATACAAATATACTACACGCAACACGAACTAGCTGAAACTACTAAGGAATTGCATGACCGATTATTTGATGTTGCTAATTGTGATGAAATTGTCGAAGAACAAGAGGGATTAAAAGCCAATGAAGTTGAAACTCGTTTTGTAAATAACCTAAAGTTGTCGAACGCTGAAGAACTGCAAAGGTTGTTGCACACAAAAGAAAAGTCTACGGTCTCAGTTTTATCGGCCAAAATTTCTTTACTTGACATTAAACGTGAAATGAATGTGTTTGAGCATACAAAAGTACGACCAACTACACTAGAAAAGGTGTACAATTGTTTACTAAGTATACCCCCAACATCAGTGGAAGTCGAAAGAAGCTTCAGTGCGGCTGGACTTTTTGTTTCAAATCTCCGAACCTCTTTAAAAGATGCAACCATCGATACTTTGTGCTTTTTAAGAGCAAACCTTACCAACTATGAGAACTTTGGTAGTTCTGCAGAAATATAAGGAACATATATAACAGAGATGGCCAAGCTTCACTACACGTGGAGCCGCATTACAATAATCTCTCGTTACGAGAGCCAACATAAAAAATACAAAATTTCAAAAGTATGAGTTGTTTGGAAATATTTATTTTATTGATAAAACAAATATGTACTTATGGTTAAAAATACATACAAATACATATTTAAATTTTGTTACAAGACATGCTTGCTGGTAGATGGCATGTAAGTTGTGAACGGTGGTTTGATTTTATAAACTTCATGGTTGAAAAAAGTGATTCACGACAATATATTGTACCGAATATGGACAGTAATCTGGCAGCAGCTTTTTTCAAATTGAGGTACTTTGATTGAGACACTAATTTCCAAAACTCATTTGGAGATTGTGTGGCTTTGTGATGCATTTTACGATCTTCCTGTAGCTCTAGTAATTCCATTTCTCCTGAGACACTGTCAAATTCAAAATATAACAAGGAATCGATAAGCCCTCGTTAATAATGTCAATCTCGAATAGATTTACAAGTAAATTAAGAGGAATATTTAAATTATTCAGATCATTAAATCGCAAGTGAAAGACTTAATAATTCTGCTAATTTACTGTCGTATTCACTCAGTTTGTTATCATAAATTTTAGAGAGTCCGTTTTTCAGACGAGGAAAGTGGTTGAACACTTTTGTTGTTAAATCTCGTTGAAAAAGTTGAATTTTTTTAATAAAACTCAGAATCGTTTGAATAATATCAGTAATAACTTTATCTTTTCCTTGTAATGCTAGGTTGAGGGATTGCAGATGCTCCATTATATCAGTAAAAAACATACAGTCATTAATCCATTCATCATCCTTGAATTCCAGATAGTGTTTTCTTTTTCTTTGAGGAAATTTCTGAAAGGTTCCATTAAATCGACAAATCGGCTTAGAACATTATAACCATCGCACAAGGCAGTAAAATGTTATATCTTAAGGATGATCTTCAAGCTCCAGTGCTTCGATAAAGTTCTTGAATTGGCGATGGGTTTTTGAATTCGTCCGAATATAGTTCACAATTTGTAGCACAGTTTTCATTACGTTTTCGTATTTAAAAATATTTTGCAACTAAATGTTCACGATGAACAATGCAATGAAGTGGCAAAAATTCGGGTATTCTTGGATCATTTTTAATAGACCAATAAGGCCTACATTTTTTTCTAACATTGCAGGTGCTCCGTCAGTTGCTACACTTACCAAATTATTCAGTGGAATACCTGTATCTGACAATATATTATCAAAAGCACTCTTAATATCAATACCACGAGTAGTATTTTTAAGTGTTACCAAATCCAATAGTTCTTCCTTTACGATTAAAGATTCGGAAACGTATCGGATAAATACAGCTAACTGTGGAGTGTCTTGTATATCGATTAATTCGTCAAGGGCTAAGCTGAAAGCTACACTATTTTTTACATATACTTGTAACCGCTGTTTAATATCTTTACTTATTTCCGTAATACGTCGTTCAGTGGTATGACGTGATACTGGAACATTGCTAATTAATCTGTGCAATTTTATATTTAAAGGATCCAGCATTTTAAAGGATCAATCATAGAAAAACAAACGAATCCAAAAGGAAAGACTTTTGATTTTGAGAAAGATTTTTGTGCATTAATTTGAGACAAATACGAAGTAAAGTAGTATCAAACTAAATCAAAGCCGCAAAAAACTCCAATAGTAGTAACTTCGACAGGACAGACATATTATATTAAACAGCATTATAAATTATGTGTATTGCTTCTAATTTTGTTACAATTTTTTATGAATTATTTAATTTTTTTATTTCTTTTCGAGAGCCGCATTTATTCTTTCAAAGAGCCGCATGCGGCTCGTGAGCCGCGGTTTGGCCATGTGTGATATATAACATTATATAACATTATAATTTTATTAACTTTGAAATATACAGAAATATATTATTTGTTTATTAATGTCTTTTGTTGCATTATTTTGTTTTAAATGTTTAAACCGAGCTTTGTTTCATATTTTAAATTTATTAGAAATTTTTTTTTGTATATGTAAATTGCAAATTTTACAACCGTAATCAATTAAAATGCATTTTCTTTTAATTTCAAAATTTTAATTTAGTCTTACAAAACGGCATACATAGTTTTGTAATAATAAATTATAATTCTGAAACTAAAATGAATCCAGTTTTATCGATTAATCAATTAATCGGTTGTAAATTTTTCATATTAATCGTTACTCGATATTTTGTCCCAAACGATTAATCGACCATGCCCTACATCCAGCTTTTGAAATTTTTGCGTGCAATTCAGCATTTGTGATGGGGTGAGGAGACATATTCAAAATCACAGGCTGTGACTAGTTGGACTCATCTCCAGGCCCTCTGATTCTGATTTCATTATCAGAAACGCATGATATTCATTAAATTATCTAATTATTGGTATATTCTTTAATCATGTGACTTCTTTCTTTCATTATTATTAAAACCTATATCGATATAGAGTTATAATATAAAAACTCGTTATATACAGTACTGTCAACTGTATAATTATAATATTTAAAATACCAAAAGATTGAAGCTTCTGCGTCCAAATTGACCATAACATTTCACTATGAGTTCATTAAATTTCACTATTCTGATATTGATACAATCTTTATTTAGTTAAAATTATTTAATTTTAAGCATCCTTAACTGACCACAGAAAATATACAAATCTAAATGAAACAATTTTTTGCATACCGATAGCTGGATACCGATAGTATGACCCTACATTCAAAACCAAATCGGAATATTACTCTAACTATTTGTAAATGAAAAATGTAAAAATATTACTTTCTGGAGGGTCTGGAGTCTAAAAGCGGCCATCCTAAGCAGAGTTATACAAACCGTTAATCAGCATACCATTACTGAGTGCCCTTCTTGCAGCAAAGGGTGAATAATATGAGCTAGAAATTGGCCAGATCTAGGCGTCTTTTCACCGCCCAATAGAAAACGTGCTGGTCCGGTAATGACAATCAGTAAATATATTAATGGGGCGTTTAATAAAATCATAACAAATATAATTTATTGTTCTAACAATAATTTTATAATAACATTATAAATTCTCATTATCATTTCTATTTATTTTCAGTTTCATTTGGTCATATTAAAGATGTGTTATAAATTATATACGATTAATAGTAATTCCCTTAAACCTGCACGAACCATAAAATCGGTCAAAATATTGGCCGTAAATTTATTCGTAGCAATTCCGTAGCCAGACATTGGCCAGTGGAGGAGAGATATCCAGCGGCTATTTTTTGTAAGTCAGATCGGACGATTAATAGTTTTATCTCTAGAGCGAGGAAACCCTGCACGGGATGCACAAGTTTATTTACCATTCTAATTTCATCAATACCGCTGGGTCATTGAAGTTTTTGAAGAAAACATAAAAAAAAAACCTATTTGCACTCCTCGCGGTTTTAAGTCAGGGCTTACGAGTCACGGTACGCTTGACTAAATATTTGGCTCTTCCAATCTTACTCCTAATTTATTTAAAATGATGCAACTAAAATTCGTAAATAATAATTTCTAACATACATTATTTTTTATTCAATATTTATTCTGTTCCAATTTTTAAAACAATAAACTTAATAAAAAACAAAATGTACGATGTACGCAAACTCTCTCTTGTACATATTTAAATTTCTACTTTTCTGAACTGCAAACGAATAAATATCAGGAAATCTGGTTTAATATTCAGATATAATTAAGAACGACTTAATGATGCAAATGAATACATAATTCTACCCTATTGTTGGCTTGAAACCTAAATCAAATTTAAAAACTGATTACGAGAATATAAACCAACTCTTTTTATATCATCTACAAAACATCGCCATCACAAATTTATTCAAATTATCAGAATATAAACTTTTTATTTTTGTTGCTGTTACAGCATAACTAAAAGTTCTCAATTGCTTTTAAAAGCTCATAAAAACTAAAAAAATTTTGTTCGAAAATGTGTTAGAAAACTTTTATTCTTTTCAATTATGTTCAATATGAAATGATAAAAATTTTCAATTATGTTCAATAAAATTGGTAAGGAAAAAAACTATTTGTTTCTCTATTTCTTTTATACTTGTTAGATATTGAATAAATAGTTATTATTTTTAAATTATTCTCAGGTTTTTTAATGTTTGTTTCTGCACACAAAAATGTTTTCGAAAGTTTTTTTATAAATCTTATACTTTTGTAAGCGATAACTGGTTTTTATTGACCTTACTTAAAGCATCATCGTCTTTATTATGAGTTGATATAGAACTGCTTTACCACCTTATTAAGAGTGGAATAGCATCTTAACTTATATGATCGTCTGATTTTGTATCACAAACCTAAGAGCCCTCACTAACTTATCCAAGCTGAGATATAGTATATAGGCTCTAAAATTTGGATTTATTTATTACGACATTTTCCATTCTGGAGTAAGTCTCACTCTTATATGAAACCATAAATATGACTTTCATTCTACGTTTATATTAGATGCTTTGGTTCTAGAGGTTTGAGTGCTATCTAGAAAAGACCGTATGTCGGTGATTTTCCTAAAAATCCTCAAATTCGTAAGATAAAGCAGTTTGGGATCCGTTATTCTAAACGCAACTGCAAGAAAAGCAGACCTATATGGTGTAGTAAAACTAATTATAGAGTTTTCCTACAACAACTCCCCAAACTATTATTGCAATTGTAACGAAATAAATTAATCGCGCCACCTATTAAGCATTCTGCTTAATATATTATTGTTTATAAGTTTGACCGCAATCAGCACTGGAGATAGAAGAAAGAAGATTGATAGATATATTGGTTTTGACAGTCAACAGTAATAAGAGCGTCGTAAAATTACTTAATGGAATATATATATAAATTAAATGTATTATTTGAAATATATTGTGAAATAGTAAAACTCAAGTATTATAATTAAACTAAAATTTATTGTTTTATATATCAGAAGTGGGATTAATCTGAAAAATTCAGATTTTACTTACACGCCACACCAAATCAAATAGCGTGGTCATACGAAGCATCGAAAAATGTTAGAAAAAGAAGCTGAACGGTCATTTGATACAAATGACTTTAAAGGATTTTCAACACCATCATTCCAACAATATTTAGTGAACAATAACAACAGCTACGTCGAACTAAATCACCACCCTGCATGTTCAGAAAGTTCGAGATATGTAACACCACCATTTGTATCACCGATAACACCACCGATAGCATCACCGAATATACCAATACACTTTCACAGTAACAATCAGCCATCTCCAGTCCATCAAATATTTCATCAACCACAAAATTATGAAAACTTTGCGCAACCAATGTATTATAAACCAAGGCCTGATTATGGAAGTCGACCAAATGAGGTAAGCGACACACGAGGTAAGAATTTTAATTTGTTTAAGCCAAGTGAAATAGCCGGTCTTTTGTGTGATTTCGATCCATCGAGAGCTAACGAAATGTCAATTACACGATGGATCAAAATAGTCGAACGAATAAAAGAAACATACGACGTAAACGATACTATTGTGCTGTACGCAGCAATAACGAAACTTAAAGGTATCGCCAACCTATGGTACGAATCAATTGCGGAATCAATTGTGAACTGGGAGCAGTTTAGGTTTTTAATTCAACGTGAATTCGCGTCATCAACAGATGTGGCATCTGTACACCATAACTTGTCGAATCGAAAAAAACATCCCTCTGAGACATTCATCGAATACGTGTATATAATTAGAAAAATTGCAAGCGAAATAAATCTGGATGAGCAGACCATCATAAAGTATATTATTTCTGGAATAGGAGATACAGAATTAGTAAAGTGCTTAGTTGTCCAAAATTTTAAAAGTGTCAATGACTTATTAGATCGGTTAAAATCATTAGAAAATTTATATAGTAATAGTAGTACAGAAAAAAATAAAGGTCACTATAATTATAATAGAAATGTAGATTACAAAAGTAGTAGAGAAACTACTGTCAAACCAACACAAAGCAACGCGTGTTACAAATGTCAAAGTCCGGAACATATAGCACGATACTGTAATAAACTGATTTGTTCTTTTTGTAGAAAGGGAGGTCAGACTGTCGGTTTAAAAAATATAGGTTAAGTACTAACAAAAACGATGAGGTTAAACGCATTGAGACACCATCATTGAAGGATGAGTATCATAAGATAATTAAGATAAATGGGACTAGTGTAATTTGTTTTATAGATTTGGGTAGTGACATTGTAACCATCACCGAAAACGCTGCTAAAGAGATAGGATTAGAATATGAAAGTCATTATCAGTATCTGAAAGGATTCGGGAATAGTCAAATAGTAACGAAAGGAAAGGCGCAAGTAGAAATATTAATTGATAACGTTAAAATAAAATCAGACGTAGTGATAGTTCCAAATTTTGCCCAATCAGTTGGAGTTATGATTGGTAGAAGTGCACTGGATCAATCTCACATCATCATCGAAAAGTCATTTGGTAAATTGATTGTTAAATCTATTCCAGAGCAAGAACTCACACGCAATGTCGAATGTGATTCGAAATTTGAATGTGCGGATTTTGTGGAAAGAGATTGGGATGAGGTTTTAGGATTAGATTTTGATAGTAGTGCCATTGAGATGGACAGTGAGTTAAATATATTAAGTGATGTTTCTAAGAAAAACAAGAGATGTGATAGTTTCGATTCATTGTTAGATGTAGATTTAAATAATTTGTTCGCCGAAAGAGAAATAACTATGAATACAAATCTTACACCGGAAAGTAATTGGTTAGATGTACCGATTAATATAGTTATACCAAAAATGGAAGTACTGAATGTGTTCGAGCAAACTAATAGGAATAAAAATAGGGAAATTAGCGACGAAATATTTGATAAATGTATAAATAAAAACTTAGAACTAGAAATAAAAAGTAAATTAAAATTATTAATTAATAAATATAGAGATTGCTTCGCGTTGTCAATGAGTGAGTTAGGAAAAGCTGGAAAGACGGAATTAGTTATATCGCTAAAGAATGAAAATCCAGTCCATTATCATCCATATAGATTATCACAACCACAATGTGTAGAAGTCAGAAAACAGATCAATGATCTACTAAAACTAGGGATAATTCGGCCCTCCGTTTCAGATTATGCGTCA
The DNA here is from genome assembly GCA_963693315.1 of Diogma glabrata. Classification (NCBI taxonomy): domain Eukaryota; kingdom Metazoa; phylum Arthropoda; class Insecta; order Diptera; family Cylindrotomidae; genus Diogma; species Diogma glabrata. Next base: position 271,768,332 of record OY856186.1, read on the forward strand.
CCTATAGTTTTAGTAAAGAAGAAGGACGGTAGTACTCGAATGTGCGTGGATTATAGACGGCTAAACGATATGACCATAAAGGATAGGTTTCCAATGCCGAATATTGAGGATTTATTAATGAAGTTAGGCGGTAAGAAATATTTTATTGTTTTAGATATGGCGTCTGGTTATTACCAAATACCAGTATCCCAAGATTCCAAAAAATATACAGCTTTCGTTACCCCAGAGGGACAATACGAATTCGAAAGAATGCCGTTTGGGTTGGCCAACGCACCAGCCACCTATCAACGGATTATGAATAGAATTTGCAAGGAACTTAATAACGAAATCGTAATATATATAGACGATGTAATAATTCCTTGTGTAACAGCCGAAGATGGAATCCTATTGTTCGAAAAGTTATTAGTAAAACTACGCGAATATGGCCTCACATTGAAAATAGAAAAATGTCAAATAATGTGTGAAGTGGTAGATTTCTTAGGACACGAAGTGTCTGCAAAAGGTATAAAACCAGGAAAGCAGAAAGTGTTGGCTATTAAGAATTTTCCAAGGCCAGTAAGTGTCCATAATATACGCCAGTTTGTAGGGTTAGCTAGCTACTTTAGGAAGTTCGTGCAGAACTTTTCAATTTTAGCGGAGCCATTGACTAGATTAACACGACAAAATATCGTATTTAAATGGGGAAAAGATCAGGAAGATTCATTCAACACAATCAAAGAAAAGTTATGTGGTAGAGATGTGTTAGTACTATACGAACATGATAAGGAACACGAGGTTCATACAGATGCTTGTGCGTTAGGAGTAGCAGGTGTACTGTTACAGCGTAATAATAAAAACCAATTACAGGCAGTTGCATTCTATAGTAGACAAACCACCGAATTGGAAAAGAAGTTTCATAGTTATGAATTAGAAGCTTTAGCTATCGTCGAAAGTTTGGGTCGGTTTAGATCATATATACTAGGTAAGCATTTCATTGTAGTAACTGACTGTAATGCTCTTCGTACAGCAGCAACGAAAAAAGATTTAACCCCTAGAATAGGCAGGTGGTGGCTTAAATTACTAGAGTTTGATTTTACTGTGCAGCATAGGTTAGGTAGACAGATGGCTCATATCGACGCTTTAAGCCGAAATCCAGTTGAGCTCGCTAATGAAATAGAGCCTGCGTCGTTAAATATATTTTGCATTGAAAGTAAAGAGAATGATTGGGTGGAGATATTACAAGACACCGATTTGGATATAATAAAAATTAAGGATAATATTTCTAAGCCAGAAAATAAAGATTTTAAGATTAAAAATAATAAGGTATATAGGATAGATAATGAAAATCTATTGTTTGTAGTTCCGAAAAACGTCCGGGGAAGATTAGTTAGACATTTTCATGACGAACTAGGACATTTCAGTTTAGAAAGGACTTTGTTGAAATTAAAAGAATATTTTTGGTGGCCTCGAATGCGACAAATGGTCAAAAGGTATATCGAATCATGTTTCGAATGTTTGTTTCATAGGGAAAATCGTGATAAAAATCGAATTACACTTTATCCCATAGAAAAAACCCCGCTCCCATGTCACACTTGGCATCTCGATCACCTAGGTCCATTTACGAAAAGTTCTAAAAATAATACTCACATATTAGTTATTGTTGATGCCTTTACAAAGTATGTTTATTTAAAAGCTACGAAAAATACATCGTCACGTTTCGTTATCTCTGCATTAAGGGAACTGGCTGTTCACTTTGGTGTACCAGTTAGAGTGATTACCGATCGTGGATCAGCATTTACTTCCCAAGAGTTTGGTCGATTTTGTAACACACATGGCATAAAACACATATTAAATGCAACAGCGACACCTAGAGCCAACGGTCAAGTGGAGAGGTATAATCGGACAATTTTACATGCATTACGTACAATGTCGGATGCAGAACCGCATCACTGGGAAGACAATCTGGCAAAAATTCAATGGTCAATAAATAGTACACCACACACAATAACAAAAGTTTCGCCACAAGAATTACTTTATGGATTTACGCCAAGATCTATGTTCGAAAATAAGTTGAAGTTACAATTATTAAATGAGCCAACGGAAGACATTAACATGAACAACGATGGAAGAAAACAAAGTGAAGAAAAAAACGCTGAGCTTGAAGAAAATATTATTAATAATTGGAATAATGAAAAAAAAGTAAACACCGCTGATTCAAATAGAGAACATCTCAGGGAAAAGGCAAAGGAGAGAATTGCGACCAATCAAGTTAAACAGCAAGACCGGTTTAATTTGATGTTTAAAAAACCAAAACATTATAATGTGGGAGATAGAGTGGTTGTTTTTCGTGAACCACCAAGTACAGGAGAAAGCCGTAAGTTATTAGCCAAATATAGAGGCCCATTCACTGTTGTCAACGCCATGCATGGTGATAGATACCGGGTGGAAGATGCAAATATAGAGGAAGGTAAAAGAAGGTACAAAGGTGTAGTACCCTCAGAACATATGAGGTTAGTTATACCGCCGGATGAACATGATTTTGATTGCTCCTCTGATGAACAATCAGTGAATTGAGGACAATTCACAATTCCAGGATGGCCGAATGTAACGAAATAAATTAATCGCGCCACCTATTAAGCATTCTGCTTAATATATTATTGTTTATAAGTTTGACCGCAATCAGCACTGGAGATAGAAGAAAGAAGATTGATAGATATATTGGTTTTGACAGTCAACAGTAATAAGAGCGTCGTAAAATTACTTAATGGAATATATATATATAAATTAAATGTATTATTTGAAATATATTGTGAAATAGTAAAACTCAAGTATTATAATTAAACTAAAATTTATTGTTTTATACAATATCTTTCAAAATCTTACCAATTAATGAAAAACAATTACACCTTACATAAATAACTTTTACTAAAATCTGGGTTATTTCCAAATATTTGCTGAATCGTTTTGTTATAATAAAATCAAAATAAATTCGCGACATTGGCATTATATAAATAAAATACTAAGGTTTTGGTCAGTGGGTCAATTGTTTCGATATTAACTTTTTTTTATTTTTTTTTATTAGTATAAAAGAACAACTGAGCTACGCTCATCTAGTAATTTACATTTCATATTTATAGCACATTTTTTGGAGTGTAACCCATTGGTTAGTCCCATTTACATTATTTTATTAAGTATGCTTCTGATTATAAAATCAAATCTAGTGGCTTCGTTCTTTTAAGCCTTCTGTCAGCAACGGGCACATCCATTAGCTGGCGTATTTCAATATTTTCATGTACGCGTATACGCGTGCTGTGTTTAATTGCATATTTTTTTATTTCATCCTTCACGAACTCTATCTTTAGGTCCCTATGGATGGATGTCTTCGTTTCTGATGTACCACGGGGCATTAACAATGCAACGCAGCACTTTGTTTTGGAACAACTGGATGGTTTTCGCGTTCGATTTCTTAGTACAGCCCCATAGCTGGATGCCATACGTCCACACTGGTTTCAGTATTTGACGATACAGAAGCAGTTTGTTTTGAAAAGATAGTACTGAGTTTCTACCAAGTAACCAGTACATCTTTCTAAATTTCAAATTCAGTTCTTCTTTTTAACATGTTCCTTCCATCTCAGTTTAGCATCCAGAGTCATACCTAGATATTTTGCTGTGTTTGCGTAAGCAACTTGTGTTGATTTGATTTTCAGAGGTATTTGGCTTACTTTTTGGTTAGTGAAGTTAACATGAGAGGATTTTGTTTTATTCAGCTTAATTCGCCATCTTTTTGTCCAGTTGTGGATTTTATTAGTAGCGTATTGCAGTTTGCTAGTTGCTTCTTCTACGGTTTTTCCGGTGGTCAAAATTGCGGTATTATCTGCAAAGGTTGCAATGGTTGTTTTGCTTAGGCCAGGCAAATCTCTTGTATATAGTAGGTATACTACCGGTCCTAGGACGCTACCCTGTGGAACTCCTGCATCAATCTTTTTCAATGTTGAATAACTGTCATCATATTTGACTCTAAAGTGCCGGTCATCCAGATAAGAGTTTAAAATTTCATAAAACTGTTTGGGCAGATCTCTATGCAATTTATACTTTAAGCCATGATGCCAAACTTTATCAAAAGCTTGAGCGACATCAAGAAAGACTGCGGATACCCTTTTGGCTTCAATCGTTTCTTCAATAATATTCGTGATTCTGTGCACTTGTTCAATGGTAGAGTGGTTTTCTCTGAAACCAAACTGATGCGAAGGTATGAGGTTTCTATTTTCTATTATTGGCTTAAGCCTTTTAAGAAAAAGTTTTTCAAAAAGTTTCGATATCGTTGGGAGTAAAGATATCGGTCTATACGAGTTTTTGTCATTTGGTGATTTATTCGGTTTTAGGATCATAATCACTTCTGCTACTTTCCATTGCATAGGTACATCCCTTAATCGGAATGCAGCATTAATGATATGAAGTATTTTGCGCATACCTTTATCAGGTACCATTTTAACAACTTCACTGGTGATTAAATCGTAGCCTGGGGCCTTTTTTGGAACCAAACTGGTACGTATTTCTTCTTTAAGTTCATGTAATGTTACATATGAAATTTCCTGTGAATCGGTTTTGCTCGCTTTCGTTATGTTTTCGTCTTCTGTTAGTCAACCAAATGGCTTGAAGGTGTTCTCTAGTAATTCTGCAAATAGATCAGCTTTTTCTTGAGCACTACTGGCCCATGTTTCATCATCTTTTTTAATCGGAGGGATCTGCACTATTGGTCTTTTGAATCCCTTTGTTGTTTTCCAGAGTGAATACTCATTGCTTTTATCACCAGAAAGACTTGAGAGATATCTGTTAATAGATTCATTTTTTGCTTCTTTAATAGCTGTCCTTACTTGTATGCACAGATTATTTAATATAGTTTTGTGTTCTGGAGATCGAGTTGTCTGCCAGATTTTACGTGCCCTGCGCTTTGATTTTATCAATTCTCTTAATTCCATGGAAAAGTTTGCGGTAAGAATACGATTAGAATGTGGTGCTGGACTACTTGTCGTTGCTGCAAAGTGTACAGCTTCAATCAGCCTTTCTAGCTCTGTTTCTAGCTGTTCTGGGTTTCTAATTGGTACTTGTAGATCTATTTTCTCTTTTATACACTCACGAAAAACATTCCAATTAGTGTTTTTACCTGTTAGTTTAGGTGCATATGTCCGCTTGATTACGTTTTCACTAACTGTCATTATAACAGGAGAGTGATCTGATGACAACCCTTCGTTATTTTCGATATCTATGTAGTTTTTTGACATATTCCTTGTAATAAAGAAGTCTATTAAATCAGGTACCTTACCAAGGTCGGTTGGCCAGTAGGTCGGAGAACCACCGGAATGAAAATCACACTATTTTATCTGTCCTGCTTCGTACAGTTCTTTACTTTTTGTTGTGGTGATTCTTAATCCCCAATATGTGTTTTTTGAGTTAAAATCTCCACCAATGATAAATTTACTGCCTAGTTCATTGAAGAGTTTGGAGTAATCATTTTTTTTCAAATTATGTTTTGGTGGACAGTATATAGCGGCTACAACAAGGCTTTAGTAATAACTGTTATCGACGTGACCTGCATTACTTCTTCTTCGATTTTAATACCTTCATGGTGCTTTATGTTATCCCTGACTAGTATTGCTGATCCTCCCCTCGCTTTTTCTGCTGGATGAATTGCATGATAAAGTTTATACCCAGGTATTTTTATATATGATGATTTAACAAAGTGAGTCTCTGATACTAGAAAAATATCTATTTTTTCTAACTTCAAGAACATTTCAACTTCTGTGGTGTGGTTGTTTAACCCGTTTGCATTCCAGGTTGCTATTCTGAGTGTTGTATTTATATTTAATTTTTCTTGGCGATTGGTTTTAAGCTTTCTATCTGCTTAATTTTTTGGAATATCAATTCGTTTAGGCTGCTTTGTTCATCTAACCGCCTTAGAATTACTTCCATGCAGTTCTTGATACTTTCTAATACTTCCGAGTCTTTGATTGACTCTGAGCCTTTCAGTACTTGTGCGTATGATTTTCCATTTTTCGCGTTGTTAGATTGCTCACACAGTTTCTCTTGGTATCGTTCATTGGATCTACCAGCGTTATTTTGCTTGTTTTGTGATGGCTTGCGCGTTTTATCTCTTATTTTTTGGAGTTGGATAGCAACTTCGCATCCACGATAGTTTGCTGGATGTTGCCCCTTGCAATTTATGCACTTGGCTATGGTGTCCCTGTTAACTGGGCATACTTGCGTTAAGTGTTTACCGGCACATTTAACACATACTGGTTCACGTGCACAGTAGTTTTGTGTATGGTTAAAACCTTGACACTTCTTGCATTGTGGTATTCTCATCGAGTTTTTCTTTAAAGGTTCAATTTTCACTCTCATATTGAGTATCCCTTTTATATTATAAATTTCTTTTTTATTTTCGTTTTGCTCAAAAGTTTCCATAAAAAGAGGAAGTCCTCTTTTATATATTGTTTTGGATCCATTTTCGTTGGTTTTTCTTTCTTTTTTGATGATGTTAACAGCATCTAAGATTTTAAGACCTTTACGTGTCAGATCTTCAATTATATCGTCGACCAAACAAGTGGGATGTAGTCCTCTTGCCATTACCTTGATTGGGCGTTTGTTTTTGTTTTCATATGTAACCCATTGATATTTGTCAATGTTTAGTTTCATTGTTAAATTTCTGTATGCATCAGAGTTTGATGTGTTGATTTTCCAGACATCATTGTTAAGAGCAGTAATTTTGTACTCTTTATCCGTTACCATTTTCATTATGGTTTGAATTTCCGCATGACTTGAAACACCCGTTACAGTTACTGGCGGTGGCTTTTTCTCTTTCGTTTCTTTTGTTGGAATAACTTTGTCTTCATCAATTGTATGTGCATCTTGCGGTTGACTAGCGCTTGATGGCACATACTCAGGGGAAACTTCAGCTTTCCTCTTTTTACTTTTTTTACTTGGCCTACTCTTTTTCAGTATCTAATCTGTTTCTCTTTCCGATTCCTCTTCATCTGTTAGATACTCAAATGCGTTTGTTCGTCTTCTGATATCTTTGCCGATATTTAGATTATCAGTCATTTCCGATTCACTTGCTTCTCGACTCATTTTCAGGTCTTGATTTTCTCTTTTTAAAGCAGCAATTTCATTGCTTAGCTTTGATGTTATCTCTTCTATTTTGCTTAGTTTTTTCTTGAGCTCTAAATTTTCTTTTTCTAGATGCCTGAGTCCTTCTCTTTCTTCATAGTCTGGTTGACGTTCCTCACTTTTATTTTCCACTTCATTTGTGTTTATATTTAGCAAGATATTGCTTCTTTCTCTTTCAGGAAGGAGGGAGATCTAGACGTCTTTCTGCTAAGTTGGAATGGATTTTATGATTTGGTTTCAGTACTTGACTACTTTCTCTACTAAGTGAACTTGTAGTTGGGGTACCTTCCGATGGTTTGCAGTCGCTTGATCTCGACGGCTGGGAGCCTGCTTGCGCACTCCCTCTAGCCGCCGGCACTGGGTTTCCGAAGCCCTGCACCGTAACGTTCGATCCTTCTTCACTACTCATGGGTGGTTGATAACGGGGTTTGCTCCCCGCACTAAGTTTCATTATAGTCTGCCACCTAGCGGAAAAGACTAAGATTTTCGACCGCCCCTAACATGGAGAACAGACGTCGTTTTGTGCCGCTCCATCATGGAGTACAGACGCACAGGGTTCGATTGACTATTTGCTATAATGCATCACTACTACGAAGGGATTTGGTACCACAACCGTTCGTTCCACATCACATTGCCCAGAGTACGCCCGTATCCGTTGTGGATACTTCGTGGAGGCTGCCAATCCAGTACTCCTCGATATTAACTAACAGTAATTTGTTTGTAACGCGTAATCATTTTCCAAATTTTAAAAAGCATTTTTAATTAATCGATTAAGTGGTCAGTCGTTTTACACAAATAAATCAAGTCGGTCGTTTTGAAACAAAACCATCAAACTTAGTCGTTGAGTTAGAGTCAAGTTTAGAATATAACTAGCAATAAAACCGTCAATAAAAAAGCAAGTAAACAAGAGAAAGTATTACCTAAATTATAAGTTACAAGTTCGTCAGTTGAAAATTGTGAAAGTGAATAAAAAGTCTGATATATTTTTCTAAAGTACTGTATAGTTTATAAGTTAAAAGTTTCTAAAAGTTGTGAACTAATTGTTAATGCTAATTGAATTAAAGAACTAAAACTGAACTAATTGTTAATGTTAATGCAAACTATAACATAAGTGATTGTATAATTAAAATGCAAATATAAACTAGAATTCTGTTACATCATTTGTACTAAATAGCAGTGTCCAAACGATTCCACAACATCCTTCATAATATAAGTAGTGGATCATCAAACAAAATATTAGCACTACATTTTGGCATCTACAGTTTAATAAGTAGTGTACAAACAAATATTGCACTACAGTTTATTATATAGTAGTGTTGAAGTCTTTTGCACTACAATGGTCACCACAAGATCTACAATGATTCATATATGTAAGTGGATATCGGATGCTTTGTAGGAGTTATTACTGATCACGATATCCAAGGAAAGGCGCCAAAGTCTTGGTGTATCTGCTAATGACATTTGCAGCAGTTTATTGCTGGACTCATCGGCTTATGACTAACATCAAAATGATGAAAATGAAACTTGCAGAACACGCAATATTAATAGAAGTTCCAACTTCTTCAAATAGTAGGAGGGTATTTGGTGTATCACAATCTCGCTGTTTTTGTTGTAAGTATATCACCCTAAGTTAGAGTTATGGTGACAGCGACTAAAATTTTAACGTACTTATAAATGCTGCAGACGAATAACAAAATAATCTATGAGTGACGAAAAACGAAACTTGATCATGGTCTATACCAAAATCATCGAAAAACTGAAAATTCTATTCGAATAAGATCTTTTTGTTGCATTCGCTGGTTTAGGGTAGAATTCAAAAGGATCTTTAGCACTTCTCTCTCAAAATTCACTACAAACAAGCCTAGTTCGTATATTTCTTGCTTTGATATAAGGAAGAGTGAAAACTACAATATATTATTTTACTTTTATTAATATCAAAAACTTAAAAAAAAATTGTTCTAATACGTCCCTCTTATGAACATCGCCTTGATGTAGCAATGCTTACTGCACTGAATGACCTTCATATAATATCAGCGGATTAAATCATGTGGGTAACGTCTGAAGAGAGAATTTAAAATAAGATGTATCCTGGGGTTTTTAGTGTATTAGGTATCAGGTAGGTCGTAGGTGGTAGATATCGTAACCTCTGTTTTGATCTTATTGCTTACTAACAAAACGATCGATAGCAGTGTAGATCCCGAATATAAAATAATCTAGTGATTTGGCTGAGGAATCGATTGACTGATGGTGATCTTTATCAGTCTCTAACGGCGCTGCTCAGTGCTCTATCTCCATCAGTAGTATTTTTACTTGGTAGAACAAGACGGCTTTGCTTTACTCGGTTGCCTTTCCCACCATTATCGTCTGATGAATGTAGAAAAACTTATAAAAAATATTGCGACGTTGATGCATAGGCTAACTTCCTCACAGCTCTAGAAACAAAATGTTCTGGATATACAGTGAGCTAATATCCATAAAATACTTTAATTAATGGTTAACCAATGTTATAGATTTCGCGTAGTTCTAATAACATAAACATTAAAGAAAGCTGTAGTATCCCAACAAACATAAATTCTGTTATACGAGAAAAAGTAAAAAAAATTTTTTACCGGAAGTGAAAACCGGGATGCAGAACTGTTGTAAACCGTACTAAATATTTAAGCACCAAGTTTCATCTAATTCGATCATCAGATATACAGATGTTATGGAGATTTCACGAAAACAGCTGGACGGGGCACCCTCCACCACTTTGTTTAATATACTATGCAGGAAAATCACGAAACCCACCCGACCCCCACCCAAACACTCACCTACCCACAGACATGCACCAACATTTTTAATGGCTATTTAAATAGAAGATGGTTCAAAACAAAAGAAAAATAATAATTTGAGGTATGTAAGATTTTTGTTTTCTCGATAGATTGTATTACTTCACACAACTTAAAGTTGTGGTGAAGTAAAAAAAACAAAACGACAACACACACCAAAACAAGAAAATATCAACAAAGAGCCAGATGAAGAGTTTTCGGCAGCAAGAGTTTTTGGAGTTGTTGGAGTTTTTTTTTTCGCATAACCGAAATCTGTCAGTTACTCTACTTCTTCTCTGGTGGCTATGGAACCTTAAGAGTTGAAAAAAAATGAAAAAAGAAAAATGCCTGTGGTTACTACCTCTAGCGGACTCTCTGCAACAACATTTCCCTTGGAAATGAGGAGCCAGATGGTGGAACAGACTCGTCTACTGATCACCTCAGTCTTGCCTTACAAAGCGAGCCTTCGTTTAGGCTATAGGAGTACCTGAACAAAGAAATGGCGAGACAACTTACCGTGAGGTTTTGAAGCTCAAATGTGAGAAGGCTTCGAGTGATGTCTCAAAGAGTCCATGGAAGTCGACGACAACGACGAGTCCGAACAAATTTGCATCAAGTAATGCTAGTACGGCCAAGAGGGGGATGTTCGGAATTGTTGTATCAACCTATGGAATAATCAGCAATTTCATGCAACACTACCTGTTTGAAGATATGTTGAAACAAACAAGAACTCTGCCAACGTTTGAAGGGCTGGTGAAGATAAAGGAAAACTTTGTTTCCGATACTCAAATGACCTCTAATTGAACTGGTTGGTGGACGTTATTTCAGGCTGAATTCCATGGGAGGGAGCAATTCTCTCATAAATGAAGTTCTGTGATTGCTCTAGGACGCATATCTGGCCAATTTGGATACCAGGTCATAGACAATCTGAGACAGTCTTGTTAAGTGGTCACGGATGACAAAATGGCTTTGAAACTTCTAAATAAAAGATCCGAGCATACGAGGGAAGGGGGCTCAAATGTCAATGTCTGTTGTAATGAAGAGCTTTCTCATTGGCGAACCAATGAGAATGGCATAGCTGGATGCGTACCTAGAGTAATTTAACGCCGTAACGACTAATGCTCAGCCATCGTGGATTTGATAGATTTTTACCTGCTGCTTCAACACAAATGCAGAAATGTACGCAATATACGAAAATATACAGAAATGGAAAAAAAATACAAGTGGAAAAAGGAGACTCTGGCGACCCCTTTTTCGAAACAACCACGATCAGCACGTCCAACCCACACAATCATTCCCATACGCCCACACACTCACGCTTCATACATGCTAACATTCACCCACACACCCAGACTGCGAAGCAAGACAATTAAGCTCAAAGACCCGCAGCAAGTATCACAGATGGTAGTAATCAAACATAGGTTGTATTGTTGCCAGCTGATCAATCTGATACAGCTTGTACACCACTACCATTGCTGGTAAACCGAGAATCAACTCTTCGAGCACGGGAGAGCGTCACATGCTATAGTGAAAGTCTTTATTAATTATTTCCCGTTTTCTTTATTAATATCATTTTTAAAAATTTATAAAACCATACGTAATTCCCAAAAAAAAAATATTTACAGCTCAAAAAAAAAATTATCATTTGATTTGGAAGTTGAAAAAAAACATGTCCAAACCAGTTTGTTTCAATACCTGTAGTTTACAGTTGGTTAATGTATTATAGAATTAATAAATCTAAAACATGACAAGAATTTGTCTTTTTTTGTAATACAGGTTATTTGAGAATGATTTTTGATTTACTTAAAAATATAAATTCATAAATTTAGGTAATATAATAAAAGAAAGGGTATTTGGAAAACGAGACGTTACCTCGGAGCAAAAAAAAATATTTTGATTAGAATCATTTCCAATTCAGACTACATGCATCTCGCTACACGCATCGCCAGCTCACACACACACACGCATCGACAGGCAAGCCCCCATTCAATCACTTGCACACCCTTTCACACGCATTCACACGTCTATGTAAAAAAGTAAATAAAATAAATCAAGTTCGCTCACCCCATGTTTAAATCCTCCCGGCTTCCAAGACTTACGGCCTTAGTCCTCCATCAGCGTCGAATAATCCAACAGGTAAAGTACTACGGTTGAAATTGCATAAATAATACTTGAATGCTGAGGTGCAATTCGGTTGTAATAACACAAGAAAATTGTATATCAATGTTGAGTTGAACTTCAGTTGTAATCACACCAAAATTGGATATCAGTTGAAATATGTAAAATATACGATAGCAACAGCAAAAATTTGATATAAATGTTGAGTTGAAATATGTCAAATATACGGTGGTAACAGCAAAAATGTTAATTGTTCACAAAAACCAATCCGAAATTAAATACATATATTAAAATTCAAAACACATTAAATATTAGTTAAGAAATATATCACCGATAAATTAACAAATTTAAGTATTTGAGAAAACAGAATTGGACGGCATAATAATAATTTTACCAATACACTAAAAAATATTTTCTATTTAATATAAAATCACAAGAAACAAGCAATGCTATTTACTAAAAAATGTACCGACAACCTTTCTACTAACACGTTTTAAATTAGCCTAAGAGACGTCAAACACGCACAAAATTCCAATAGGAAAAGGAATAGACTAAGAGACACAAAATCGTACACAGAGAAAAAAAATTGCGGTTTTCAAGTATTTTTTGCTTTGTATTAAGAAATTCCCTTGTATAAATACCACCCCATACTTTTTTTTCTTGTTGTGAACAAAAAAGTATTTTGATTTGATACATGACTATGAAGCATAAATCAAAAAAACCATTTTTTAAATAAAAACTAGTAATTTGGTATCGAATAAATAAATTTTTTAAATCAAAATTATTTGTTTTTGTTACAAAAAACTGTTATCTCTAGTTAAACAATTTTTTTTTGTCGAATGTCTTGAATCAAAGCATTTATTTTTATTGTAGAAATCTTTGTTTAACAGATTTAAGATATAAATAGTCTTTATTTAAAATAATTTTTGTTTTAATTGAGAAAAGAAAAGTTTTGATTCGAAACCACTGTTTTGACGTACATACATACGTACATACATACATACATGCATACAATCATGCATACATACATGCATCCATACGTGCGTAAATATATAATGAATTCTCAATATATTCTGGGAAATATTCTCGCTTAAATTGAAATACGTAAATTATTTATAAAAAATTAAAAAATTTATTTCACTTTATAGATACTTAATTATTTCTCATTAATTTAGGAGACAAATATATTATATAATATTAAATTTTAAAGCTTGAGTAATTTTACTAACGGCGTAACATCTGCACACACTTCATTTTCCGCAGGAATATTAAAATACCCAATTTGCAAAAATTCATAAAATTTCTGTGACTCAAATGGATATTTTAAGTTAAAAACAAAAATAAGTTTAACTGCGATATCTATCGCAGAAAGAACGTCGTTAAAACTGTAAAAAATTTCATCGTAATATAACAAAAATTTTGGAGATTTATCTTCAAATTCTGTTGCAAAAATCGTTGGTTGTATGCTCAAACCATATTCCATGTATTTCTTTTTTTTATTTTTAATAATTTCTTTGATATCTGACTCATTTGTTTTAAATATAAATGACTCTTGGGAGTCGGTTATTGAAGGCTTCCAAAATTTTTTTTTGGTTAAATACTTAACTCTCGCTGTGGGAGATAATGCTGCATGAAATAAAAGCATCAAATCCATCGTGATTGAATCTAAAGTGAATTAAAAATAATTAATAATAAATTTATTATAAATCAGTTAATAACTATTTTTGTCATACTTTTATTTTCTGGTGTTATGGAAATATTTTGCATTTTTTTTAGTTTTTCTAAAGAATGTTTATCTTTGATTACCCCGTTAAGCCTTTTGATAAGAAAATAGCAGTGATCTTCGTTCCATTTTTCCTTTAATAACGAGCGTTTCTCGGGGAATTTCACATCAAAATCTATTTCAATCTAAAATATACCAAATATAAATTATTTACATTTACATTTAACAATAATTTAGTTTTATTACCAATCTAGGACCAACTGATTCTTTTAAAAGTGGCCAATTATTCAAAAATTCCGTAATATGATGAGAAAAATTAGATTTAAACCTTTGTAATCTGTACTTTGAAGTTAAACGCCATTTACTTTCCACAACCTCCCACGGCTCTCTTCCAGTTGTTAACCATTTCTGATTGTCTTCACATTCAATGGTGTCAATGGTGTTGTTATCTAAAATTATAACATATTGTTTTACAATATAAAACTTAAACCAAATATTGAAATAATTATTGAAAACTATTGAAAAATTAAGACTACCAAAAGTCAATGGGTTAAAAATTTGTATTCTAACTGTTTTAGGCATAATAGTCAAATTTATTTCACCTGTTATATCTGCTACCGCAATTTTGTTTATCAAATCTTTCGATTTTTTGTTTTTTGGTCTAGGAGGTCTAGGAGGCCTATTTTTCTTAGGTTGAAAGAGGTGTTACGAAATTTATAATATAATTTCCCTCTTGGTTTTGCGCCACCTTTATAATAAAGTTCTCTGCATTCATTTGGTGCTAGCTTAATGATATTTTCAGTTATTTGTTCAAAGTCTGAAGCAACTAAGTAACATTTTTTATCCATTAGATAAGAAATTATTTTATTGCACAGCAATTCTCTCGTTGAATTTTGGGGATCTTCGTTTAAAATTTTTATTATTTCTATAATTTTTTGCATACCAAAAATATATTTTATTTCCTGGAAAATCTAATAAGTTTTATTGAAAGTTATTATCTTAGCTTCTTAAATATTTGCTTCTTACTTGCACATTGTTTGCAGAATTAGTATTAAGGTCTTCTTCGGGTAAGAAATCTGAAGATTCGTGTGATGATAATTTAGTTTTATTAACCCAGTCCATCACTTTTTCGTTTAATGAACTGGTATTGCTCAAAGTTGGTGCAAGTATTTCGAAGTTCTAAAAAATATATGTGCTTCATTATTGAATTGTATTATTTTAATTAAATTTATTTATAAGAAATATGCTTATATAAAATATATGAAATATGCTTATATGAAATATATTTATACATTTTCGCGACGCCATTCCAATAATTTTGTCCGGAAATTCACCTTTAGGCCAATATCACCAAACGAGGGAAATAAAACACTCATTTCGTTTTCTGTAAGGTATTTTAAAGTTTCTTCATCAAACCCACATTCTGTATAAAATATAAATTAATTAAAAACATATTATTAAGAAAATATTATAGCTATTACAAAACCTTTTAATTTTGGGTAAAGGTATTCCATGTCCCATGAAACCAGCAAATTATATAATGGGTCAGCAATTGCAATGATTATCGATGAATTTATACCTAGTTCATTATCTTGTGGTTTTCCATCATTATCTTCAGACCCCTCGTTAAAAAAAATTAAATTAGCTTCATCCATACCCGTCATATTTCTAAAAAAATAAATAAATTATATATTGTTTATATAAACTTTACATATATAAACTATTAACCACGAGGATCCCCATTAAATAAATTACAATAACGGCAGAACACCATAAATTAAAAAAAAAAAATTCACAGAAAATTGGAAATAATAGAATCAAGTGTATATAAATATATAATCATTTCAAAATAGTATATTATTGAATTAGGAGCTAAAGTCGTACTTTTTGTGTTGAGTCTATAGTTTGGCGGCCGACCGTAGGGAGGCCGACAATTATAGACGAAACACAAAAAGTCACTTTAGCTCCGAATTCAATACACTATTTTTTCGGCAAACGTTTAAATTTGTTTAAAAATATGAAATTAATGCATCAAATTTTTTAAAAATATGTTTTAGGTAATAAATTTTCTGAAATTAATTTTTTTTTATTTTTATTCATTAAAATGAACTGAAATGCATTCTGTTTTGAACAAATTAATAATATCATTTTATTTTACTTTACTGCCGCCGTAAAAATATGAAAATTACTTTACAGCCGCCGTAAAAATATGAAAATTACTTTACAGCCGCCGTAAAAATATGGAAGTTACTTTACAGCCGCCGGCCGGAAAAGTAAAAATGACGTCACTTTTGCAGCCGCCGGCTAAAAAGTAAGACTTTAGCTACTCCCCAGCGGCAGTAAAGTTAAACTTTACAGCCGTTAGCCGAAAAAATATATTTATTTAATGTAATTTATATTTAAAATGTTTAATTTAACCGTTTGTTAAATTTTAATTAGAATTTTCTTTTAAATTTATTTTATGGGACGAAAATATACATTAATAAAACGATATGAAAGCACGGTTCTAGTTATATCAATAAATAATCTGCATAATTATGTACAAACCTTATGTAAGTATTCAATTTTGATTATTCAAAGAGTGAGGTTCTTTAATTAGAAAATTTTAATTTTAAATCAGTATTTATTTCTGTGTTTATTTACTGTCTAAATTCGGTACTCTTTTGTTTTTTTTTCTTTTTTGCTGTGGTTTTATTACTTTTATTTATTTTAATTTTGGGTGTACTGTTAAATAGTAAAATACTTTAATTGTTAATAATCTTATAGTAAAATCAGTGATACAAATAAAAAATAAACTTTTATAAAGTGTTACAACAAATCGGTAAGAAATTTGTATGCAAATAAAACGAAATTTACGCCTGTAAAATGAATAAAAATAAGAAACGTTCCTCCATTGCAAATGCTTTTCCTGGTGCCTCCTGCCATAAATGCAATGAAAAAATAAAGAAAAATAAGCAAATGGTTAATTGTGAACAGTGCAAACAACCTTTTCATATTGATTGCGTTGCACAAACGCGTCAACAACTTCAAAATCTACTGAACGAAGTATGGTTTTGTTCAATTAAATGCAAAAATGATGCCCAACTTTCGGAAAGACCTAGCGAACAATTAACTATCGAAGATGATAGAGATAAAGTATTAAATGAAACTGGAGACATAATTGCTCTTGATAATCATGATATAGAAGAGAATGCTACCTTGTCCGATGTTATTAGATCAGTTCAATACATGTCTTCTCTCCTTGAAAAATTGGTAAAAGAAAATCGTGATTTAAAAAAAATGATGATTAACTACAACATCTTAGAAGCGAAAGTCATCACTATGGAAACCGAAATAGAGTCGTTGAAACAACTGCAGAACGATAGCATGATGATAATTACTGGTCTACCAGAAAAAAAAGATGAAAACCTTACCAAGGTTGTTATGGATTTAGCTGCGAAACTAAAACTCGACGTCACTGAACGTGACATCATTAATGTTAAAAGATTGCAAAACAGAAACCAATCGAAAGATATCAACATAAACTTCCCACCACTAACGCTTGTAAGCTTTTCACATTCTTGTTACAAAAGCTATTTTATGGGCGCTAAAAAGCAGCATGGACCAGTTTTCGCGAAAATGATTTTTGGAGAAATGTGTAGAGATACAGACCAAATTAATTTTAGATCATTTCTAACTCAGTATAACATAAACCTTTTAGAGAAATCAAAAGTTCTAAAAACCTATGGGTATAAATTTATATGGTTTTCAAATAACAAAGTTCAGGTTAGATTAAATGAAAACTCTAGAATCATACACATACAGTCGGAATCCGAAATAAAAAATCTTTGCAAAAAATAATACAATAATATAAAATTTATACCAGCTAATTAAACAACAATATAAATGAGTGAAGAGTTTGAAGTCATAGACAGTGTTAACATCAAACATACTGTTAATAAAGTAAGCAAATCGGTAAATTCTGATGATTATTTAAATATTTTGAGCTTAAACATTCGTAGTCTACGAAATAAATTCAATGATTTTAAAAACTTAATTGCGTCATACAATTTTAATATTCACGTTATTGTTTTAACAGAAACATTTTTATATACAAGCGAGCAAGATATATTTCAGCTAAATAATTACAATGCACACTTTTTATGCAGAGATACAAACAGAGGTGGAGGTGTAGTTATATACGTTTTAAGTTCAGTTGTCTCACACAGAATATTTGATTGTTGTTTTGATAACAATGCTTTTCTAATTGTCAACTTGCCATCGTTAATGATCAAGGTTTGTGCGATTTACCGACCACCTAATTCCAATCAAACGGATTTCTTAAATAAAGTAGAGGAAATTGTTACAGCTCATAAAAAAATGTATCTTATAGGAGATTTTAATTTGAACTTACTAAACAAGAACACAGATAAAAATGTTCAGACCTACTTAGATGTACTATATACTGCTGGTTTCGCTACTTTAAATAAAATTTCAAAAACACATGCTACAAGAATTGACCATAATAACATAAATAGTAAAACTATCATTGATCATATATCTACTGACATCTTTTCAACGTCTTACTACCTATCAGTGAATGACTTTTTTCGCACTGATCATCGTTTAATGCTGCTTAGTATTAGGACGCACAGCGTCCCATCTTCACGCATAACTATTCAGAAAACAATTCTCAATTATGACAAAATTGATGCAACTGATTTTGAAACCGAAATATCACATCAAGAAAACATCAATGCACTACAAGAACTAGTTCAACGAAAAATTGTAGAAAATACTGAAACAAATAATATTGAAATAAAAGCTAATTCAAAAAGCCCCTGGATCACCAATGAACTAAAATTGTATAGGAAAAAACGTGATAAATTTTACAAGCTTAAAATCAAATATCCTACAAACAATTATTTTGAAATCGAATTTAAAAATTATAAAAAAATCTGCTACAAATTAGAAATTGAGCTACAAAAAAACCATTTTATGAATGCTTTGAACAATAACGACTTTAGACAACTGTGGAAAATAATGAACGAGCAAGTCTTCAATAAAACAAAGCATAACTCAAAAATAATATTGATGGAAAATAATGAGATTTTGTACAGCCCAAATGATATATGTGAAAAATTTAATACGTATTTTATAAATTGCGCTGATAGTAACACACTAAACTTCTTCAGCGAAGAAAATTTTAACTACTTACAACAAACTAACGTCTTATATCCATTTAATTTCTATCCAACTAGTCAATACGAAATTATAGAAATACTGGAGTCTTTAAAACAAAATTCAGCTGTTGGTTATGATAAAATATCTACTAAATTCTGCAACTATATGAAATCTTCTCTAAGCATCTCTTTAGCAAACCTTATAAATAAATGCATAGCCAATTGCGAGTTTCCCAACTGTTTGAAAATAGCTAAAATTATACCAATCTATAAGAATGGAGATAAATGGAACCAGTCCAACTATCGTCCTATATCCATTCTACCAATTTTTGCAAAAATATATGAACGAATAATTTTCCGCCGTCTGGAAGAATATCTAACACTAAATAATATCATAAACCCAAATCAGTTTGGCTTTTGTCGCAACTCCAGCACATTAGCAGCAGCAACACAGTTGATTTCAAACATCAAGTCTAACTTGGATGGCAATATGGTCACGTCTTGTTTATTTATAGACCTGAAAACAGCATTTGATTCTGTAAAGGACAGAATATTATTATTAAAACTAAAAAATATTGGTATCTGTGATAATACTGTACAACTTTTAAGAAATTATCTGGCCGATAGAAAACAATTCGTTCAAACTGACGGCGGAGAAAGCAGTGAGCTAACGGTAAAGAGTGGTGTCCCTCAAGGCTCAATTCTTGCTCCTATTTTATTTAACATCTTTTGCAATGATGTATTCGATCTGGATTTGAATGGTAATCTTATAATGTATGCAGACGATATGGTGCTTGTGTACAAATCTAAATCAGTAAATGAATTGAACGTACTTATGCAGACTGATATAAATACCTTAAATGAATGGATGAATGTCAACCTTTTAACAATAAATGTAAAAAAGTCACAATATATGGTCTTTAAGAGCAAAGGCAAGGTAATCAACGATGATAGTCTAAGCTTGCATGTAGATGGCCAGATTTTAAACAAAGTGGACACTTATAAGTACCTAGGTTTGTGGATTGACTCCAAACTAGACTGGAGCTATCATATCAATAGTATCAAGGATAAAATCCGTAAAACAAACTTTATCATCTACCAGATGCGAAATGTTCTACCTTTAAAAGTTAAATATCTAATTTTCAACTCGCATATAATCAGCAGTGTTCGATACCTACTGCCTATATATGGCAATGCTACGAAATCGAGATTATCAGAAATTCATGTTTTGCTCAACAGAACAATCAAAAACATGAGAAACTTACCACTACGCACACCCACCAAGGACCTTTATGATAGCAAAATCCTAATGTTTAGCCAATTAATAGATTTTGAAACTCTGGTATGGATCTACAAAATAAGAAATGGAATGATTAAAAACAACTATGTTCTGAAACCAAGAACGGCAATCCATACATATAGTACTCGACAAAGGGATGACTACCACATAGATTTCTGTCGCACTACTGGCGGACAAAACAGTCCGTTGTATAAAGGCTTAGATATGTTTAACCGTCTACCTGATGACTTAAAGTCGCTGAAGAAAATATCGCTTTTCAAATCAAATATAAGGGAACTTTTGTCAATTCAAAATTGAAGAAATTAAATTAAATTGTAAACTTTTGTAAATTGCTTTAAATATTAATATTTGTAACTATTATTTTTGTTTTTTGTATGTGTTTGCAACCAATGTTGCTGTTACATACATATGTATACACATTGTAAATAAATTTATCTAAAATTTGTATATAATACTGAAATAAAGTAAAAAAAAAAAAAAAAAAGTTCCAAAATTATTTCACTTTTTTAATGTATTTTTTAAGTTCAACTTTTGA
The DNA here is from genome assembly GCA_963693315.1 of Diogma glabrata. Lineage (NCBI taxonomy): Eukaryota > Metazoa > Arthropoda > Insecta > Diptera > Cylindrotomidae > Diogma > Diogma glabrata. The sequence continues at coordinate 271,789,120 of OY856186.1, forward strand.
TTTTCTTCATGATCAACTTCTATGCTAACAACCAACATATGCACTGTAAAGTGTAATTTGTAAACTAAACAAAAAACAACTATGAAGGTTTACGACAAGAAAAACACGATGTCACACGATTATCTAATATAAATTGTTTTAATGTAAAAATTGTTTATAATGAAAGAAAAAAAAATGTTTGTTTCAAGAAAATTAATTTTGTGACAGAAAACAATTTTCTTAGAAAACTAAACGTATTTTGATTCAAAATATTTTTATTTTGAAACTTTTTGGAAAATAGATGTTCGGGATTCCCCCATTTAAAAAAAAGCAAGTTTTATAGATAATAAAATATTCCTTTTTTTAATAAAAAATATAAAATCGTATATCAATAAAATAAGCACAAAAGATGTTATATAAAATTATTATTGTAACAAGTGTTACCAGAAATATTTTATAAACTTGAATTTTTAAAACCAAGACGTCTGTCGGCAAGTTTAAAACTGTTGAATGGCTTTGATAGGGTAATATAATCCATGTCAACGCATTTGTATTCTTTTAGACTATCTCCAATTATGAAACAACGGTAATGGTTGTCGTACATTGAACCGATTTTATCTAACACCAGGAATACTTTACTTTTGATTACTATCATATCAACAATTGCATAGAAACACTTATCAATATCATCGATAGAGATGTAATATCCAATTTTATATGCAGTTCCTTTATATTCGATGTGGCTTGCACACATAAAAAAACTATCTTTTTGTATGTTAAATAGCAATTCCGTGCTATTAAAATAGTGTTTTGTTTTAATATTTTGTAAATTTCCTTTAACCATTTGTGTGTTTCCGGTGGTTTTATTATTTAAAATCATGTAAGCAAATTTAGAACTACATTTTTTGGCTAGAGAGAGAGGCAAATTATGCCTCGTAGATGTTGCATTTGTATAAAATTTTAACTCACGGTGCTTTGATTCAAATCGCATACACCACATTTGCTTTGGTGGTCCTGACATTTATTATTTCGGGATAATGGATTAGATGATGATGCTTTGGTTTTAGATTATCTTGAAATTCTTTTATATATTAATGTGTTATGTTTAGCTATAATTTTTTCCAAATTCTCTATATCTATCAATTTGTATTTTTTTAAAAGCATTTGCTCAGTCATTTGCTGAAGAATGTGTAGATATTTCCATTTTGAATCAGTTGATGGAACTTGATCACCAACGTAGATCAAAAAATAATTAAAAAAACAATAGGTTTCTCTGGCAGACATACTAATTTTTTTTTGTTTTATATTTTCAATTTAATTACTGCTGGATCGATTCGATGCTTCAATTTCACCATATTGAAAATACTGTACGCGGTCGTTGAAAAATTGTAATGTAAAATATTTTTTTCTAATATAAAATATTGCAAGCAGTGAGCCAGCCCATATTTTATAACCCCCTTCTAGCATATCGTGCATAAAATCGACGGAAAATTTTTCAGTAACATGAAAGGTTTCTATGTATTTAAAATACTTTCATATCTAATTCCAGTTGATTTAATATGTTTTTCATCATTTAGATTCTGTACGCAAGTTTCAAATACACTTTTATTCCTCATTTTAGTTTTATCTTCATGAACACTTAAAACTGATTCATCCTTTTTCATTTCACAAAAAGCGACAAAGTAGTTATGTGCAAACGATTTTGCGAAACCAAGCACAGAATTTAGTGCTAAATTATCTCCTGTTACTATGCCCATAACAAAATAAACTCTTTTTGCTTCATTACCATTTTCAATCAAAAGTCCATCTACTTCAAGCGATTTTAGTTCGTTTACTAATAAATGCAGAGCATTGTTAAAACCGTATTCTTTCAGGAATTTAGTTTTTACAAGCATTGCTATAAAAATATTTTCTAGTCTACTAGCATTTTCGGGTGTTGTAGGAAATGTATAATAAAAGCTCCGATAGATTGACTACCCGTATGACTGCCCAATGGATCATTGGTCTCGAAGTCGTCATAGTATAAAAAGAAAGGGTATTATGTTCTCTTTATTTATTATTGATGATTTCTTTGGAAAAGCTGACCTTGAATAAAGTTCGATAGTGTATCCTCTTGTAATAATTATGTTGATGGAGAATGGTAGATTCCAGTAAGCCAGGTTTCTGAAAAATTTTTTGATTTGATATTTAATAGGCATAATGGCTCCTCCACTTTTAACTTCTTTAATGACACTTTTGCCTTTTTCTATAGTTTCTTTATATCTGTGTATTTATAATAAATTTTTTAGGTGGCAGATTAATATTATTTATTGTTAGATATTTTTGAAATTTGTATTCAGTCTGAAAATCTACAAACGGGTTAGAAAAAAAATCCAACAATCCAAATAATTCCGATTCTTTACAAAGATTAAAATCAGTTTTCAGCAATTCTTTTAAACTAGAAAACATTTCTGTCAACAATAGTTCAGTTACATCTGCGATAATGTCTGTAACTTGCTTATTTGTTATATTGCTCTGGCTATGTAGTTTACATACAATTTTTAAAGCTGAGTTTTTAATAATATCTTTTACGTTTTTTATTTGTTCTGAGAAACTCACAGTATGAAAATTTCCTGTATCGATATCAGAGATTAAATTGCCAATGGGTTCATCGGCTTGAAGATTTTCATTCAAAATATTGTGTTGGGCTGCAGTTTCAGTATAAACATTTTCTTTCTTTGACTCAATATTTTGAGATTTTATTTTAGTTTGTATTTCATGTGTAAAATTTTCATCGAATTGGTTTATTTCAGTATCATTTTTATGATGGTTTTTTAAATGTCTATGAATATCGTTGAATGTTTGGCCACAACTGTTCTGAGCGCATCTGAATATTTCGCCTGATTTCGCATTATGCAAATATTGAATATGTTTTAATAGTTGTTCAACAATTGCAAATTCACTTTCACAATTAAAACATTTATACATTATAGTAAAGTTTACAAAAAATCAAATCAATATAAATTAATTACAGCAATAAACACAAATGAATTGAGCTTCTTATATACTGTCAAAATATGTTCATCGTCTCAATTATTAGTTTAAAATTGTATTTTCTTAAAATATTAATTGTTTTGAATAAATTATTGAATAATTATTAAATAAATTAGTGCTAAAATTGTTTGGTTCATATTTGATTTACAAATAATGATTCAAATAAAGTAACATTTTGATTTAAATGCAGTTTATTTATTTGTTTCAAAATAAAAATTATAGATATTGAGAAATTAATGAAAATTATATCGTTTTTCTTGTTTTTTTTTTTTTTTTTTTATTAATTAGTTAAACATGTTTAGCACACTAAATATGAAATATTCATTATTTAGACTCTTTGAATATCCGAAGATACCATGTCAACTATAAAGGAATGGAAGGAATGGGGATATAGGGATAACTATACTAATTTTTTTAAATGATAATGGACATTTTCTTTAAATGCCTGAGGAGAAAATTCATCGGGAAATACAGAGGAGGGCAATGAGTTCCATAATTTGGCCACTCTATTGAAATAGTCGTTTTGGAAGGACACAGTTCTACAACGAGGTATTTGTACAACAAATGGATGGGATAACTCGGCAGCTCTTGTTTGTCGATTATACTGCGCACACGATGGAAGAATATTTTGAATTTCCTTAGAGGAGAATTCGCTAAAGTTATATTTATAGTATATTGACAATTCAGCCACATTTCTTCTGTGCTGGAGTGAATCAAGCTGGTCCGTTAGTTCGGTATTACCAATCAACCGTATTGCTTTTCTCTGTACAGAGTCTAAACAATTTATTGTTGACTGACAAGCACCTCCCCAAACATGACAGCAGTACTCCATACATGGACGAATAAAGGACTTGAAGATTAGCAAAATTTGCTCGGGATTGAAATACTTTTTACATCGACTCAAGAATCCTAATTTTTGCATTGCAGATTTAGCGAGGTTGAACACATGTGTATTCCATTTCAGGTTATTTTGAATATCCACTCCAAGAAGTCTAACTGATTCAACCTCACGCAATTCCTCTTGGTTTATTTTAATAGGAAAATTTTTATGTCGCTCCATTCGTGAAAGACGGCATAATCTGGTTTTGGTTGGATTAAATGAAACGAGATTACGATCACCCCATTCCATTATACGCTCCAGATCTTTGTTGATGGAATCAATTAGCAACTCTCTATCAGTGGTAACTGCAGTATGAGATCGAAATTTAGGAGATGCATGTGATGCATGTAATGTGCTGTCATCAGCAAAACTATGGATTGGGTGCACTGTGGAAATAAGTAAGTCATTAATGTATAGAAGAAACAAGGTTGGTGAGAGTGCCGAACCTTGGGGAACCCCAGCATTGGTTGTGAAAATATTGGATGTGATACCATCTAAATTAACATGAAATTGGCGACCTGTAAGAAAACTATGAATCCATGAGACAGTAAGATGGTCTATGCCATTAGATTTTAATTTAGCTATAAGATTTTTATGCCACACTTTATCAAATGCTTTAGAAATGTCAAGTGAAATACTGAATGTTTCACCGTGGTTTTCCAGCGATTTGTTCCAGAGATGGGATACGTAGGCTAACAGATCACCTGTTGCATGACTTCTACGAAAACCATACTGCTTATCATCAATAATTTGCGACATTTCCAAATAATCTATCAAATTGTAGTTAACATATTTTTCAAATATTTTAGCTAAAACCGACAGAATTGCAATTGGTCTATAATTGTTAGGGTCTATCTTACTGCCTTTCTTTGATATGGGTTGAACGCCGGCCAGCTTCCAAGAATCGGGAAATATTCCGGTTTTATAAGATAAATAGAAAATTTTTGTTAAAATTGGAGCTAGTTGCCTAGCAAAGTTTTTAAGAATGAGGGGTGGAATACCGTCTGGGCCAGCAGATTTGTTGATATTGATAGAAAGAAGCATTTTCCGTACAATATTGCAACGAAAAATAATTGGTTTCATTTTCGTTACAACTGGGGGAATGAGTGTAGGAGAATGGGGGGGTTCAACTATGTTTGAGTTTTCTGCGAAAATACGACCCAATAGATCCGCTTTCTCTTTCGAGTCGCTCACGGGAATGTCATTCAGAACTAAGGTTGGAATAGAGGATCGAGTAAAATTGCTCTGGACTGATTTAACTGCCTGAAAGAAACTACGTGAGCCAGATGGGTGCTCGGCGAATTTCTTTGCTTTCTTCTGGATAAACGCGTCTTTGTCCAAGTCTATTTTGAATTTACTAATATTTCTGGCTTTCTTATAGGCGCTATGGGTTTCAGGTGTTTTATTAGCGTTATACGTCTTGAATGCTTTGCGTTTATTCCTCACTGCCTCATCAACATCCCGTGTGAACCAAGGCTCAGTTTTAGGAGTGATTAATCGATTTGGAATAAACCGCCGCATTCCTTCTTTTATGATTTCAGAAATTCTTATTACCGATGTGCTAGGATCTTGATCAACACAACAAATAGTTTTCCAAGGTGTTTCGTCATAAAAGTTTCTCAGTCCCTCCCAGTCAGCGCGTTTATAGTTCCAAACCCGGCGAGGATTTGCTTTAATTTGTGTCGGTGATGTAAATTGCACTATTGCTGATATTAGTAAATGGTCTGATGTTCCGAGGGGTTGTTCAACTTTTGTCTTCGTAGTATCTGGTTCGTTTGTCAAAAACAGATCCAGCAAATTATTGTTATGATGTAAATTGTCTGCGATTCTAGTGGGACACTCTATCATTTGCGTCAAACCGTGATAATCTGCGAGTATCAGTTCGGCTTGTCTTCCTACGTCGTCAGTGCGCGATGAATACTTAAGCCATTCTTTATTATGAATATTAAAGTCTCCAAGAATGGCCAGTCTTGCTTTGGGGTAGTCCGTGGTAATCTTGTCTAGATTAGCCGATATTTGATCGAAAAAGGGACATCCTGGGGGAGAATTTGGGGATCTATATAATCCTATTATAAACATAGTTTCATCAACACCTGAGATCTTCAGTGCTATAGAATTATGGTGCTTAGAGTTCAACTCGTAGGCCTTAATTCTCACACATGAAAGTGAATCTCGAACAAATACACAGACACCATGCTTGTTATAAAAGGAATGTTCCAATTCGTAACTAGGTATCCGGTATTTGTCGGGATCCAACTTCGATGCTTTGCCACTAACAATTGTTTCGGTAAGAAACAATATGTCAGGTTTATTTTTTTCGATGTAGTGATGAACCTCGTTTAGATTCGAATTGAGACCTCTTATGTTGGTGAAGTCAATGCTAAGCTGTTGGTTCACTCTGCGGCCATTTTGTTGAGACAAAGACTTACCCTTTGACATTGCAGGCATAGCTACTGAAATTCGGCCAGGCCTAAATTTCAACACTAAACAGTACAAAAGAAACTGGGTATCTCTGTCACAAAAACACGGTAGCAAATTTCATGCAACAGTAGCACGATAAGAGAAAAGCAAAAAAAAAATGGGGACACAAAATACACTAACAAAATTGACGAGCACAAATAAAGGGTTAAATTCGAAATTCCTAACTTTTGTCAAAAAAAAACATTTCACTATCAACCAACTGACACTTTCCAACTCCCAAAATAAGTCCGAGGTGGGAGGAGCTAGATCATGTCACAAAACTTCAAATAAAAAAAAAACCCAGGCAATCCAAAAAAATCAATAACAACTAAAACAAGATTTTTGGGTTTCTATTACCAAGACAAATGCTTTAAAATAATAAATAAATTTATTACATCAAAGCAATAAAAGGTAAAATTTTACCTGCCTACCTCTTGGTAATAGTGAACACAAAATACCAAATAATTTTTTAATAAAGAACAATCTCACCAATTTTTAAATTACGCGTCCGTTCTTCAACACTTTTATTTTTCATAAACATTAACACAAACACTATAACACTTATTTACTTATTAGCTACTACACTTACTAACACTTATTAACACTTATAACACTATTATTTATCTATTTTCGATTATTATGTTTTTTGTTCTTTTTATTTTAAAATTTAGGAGACGTCGACTCGTCTGACTCCGAATGATGGAAAGATATTGAGTTAAAATATAAACATTTGATTTAATTTAAAGAGTTTCTTGTATTGAAAAATGTTTGTTTTATTTTGTAAATATTTTCTCTCTATGATTTAAGATAAAGTTTTTAACATCATTAAATGAAATAAATTTTTGTATCAAATGATTTTCATTTATCATGAAATATTTTTATTTGCAACAAGAAAATTTTTTTTTGATTTAATAAAACTCGAAAAAATCTATATCAAAATATTCCATATTTTGATACTAGAATCATATTTTTCTCTGTGTATAGCCATCTCTTTTATAGCAATTTTTAGTATCGAAAAATTCGACAAAGTGTTTCTGTTGAAAGGAAATTTATATTAATTTATGTTATGTTAATAAATGTTAGTACATTTTCCGTTTCAAAAAAAACTGTTTGTTGTTTTGTAATACATAACATTGTAAGATGTTTCACGTAAGTTTAACCGACTTTATGATGTTTACGTGTTACGAAACAATAGCTTACAACAGTATTACAGTAAAACTTAGATCCATAACGGAAAGATAAATTGATAAAAAATATCCATATAAGAAATCGAATACATAACTAATTGTAGGATAATAATTTTTTTCTATTTCGACGACTGGACAAATGTGCACAGCTGTTTGAGGTTTGAAAACATTCAGGGCAATTACGGTTAGTGCCCGGAGAATTCAAATTTACGTAGTATGGTGAAGTAAAGCTGGTGAAAACGCAGTGTGAGTCAATAACAGGGGATTGTAAAGGAAATATTATTGTTAATTGTTTTATGCTAAGAACAAATTTATGAAACGGAAACTATATGAAAATATGACTATACATTGTGGACAAATGAGAAACTAGTATGAACTACGTATGGTTAGCAAAATGGTGCGATGCAAGGAAATGGAAATTACCGGAATCTATGACTGTACTACACTACGTGATCATACTCCAGTCTACATAACACTGTCTGTCTCTATACACACGAAGGACAACACTACATTCCAGGTAGGTATGAAGTGAGCATGTCTCAAAGGGGGCGTTCTATCACCTCTGCAGTGGATGATGATGGTAGACTTGCTCTTAATAGAATTAGATGATAAAGGGCTAAATACATACAGCTATGCCGATTTTGTGAGTATTCATTTAAAAGGAGACAATATGAAGCATCTGTGCAAAAAATGGCGAATGTTCTGGACATAACCACATAAATCACATCCAAGATGGTGTCAACTGAGTAAAATCTTAAATGCTGAGCTCTTAGTTAATTAAATAAAATTAAATTGATTTCAGTAAGTGTACTAAATATAGTTGTTATCTTTAAATAGACTATTAAATTTTGACTTTGCTTAAATTAAATTTGCAAAAAAAAATTATATAAAAAATCTGTTTTGGTGAACATTTCTGTGATTTTGTTTTGTAATTTTTATAATAAATATGGCCAAATTGGAACAGTTATTTGCAAGACTTGGAGAATATAATAATTGTTTTGCAATAATTAAAAACGAAATTAGATGTAATTTTCAAGTAATTCTAGAAAACATAAGTGAACTAAGTACTTATGAGGATCGTATTGATTTTCTTGAGTGGAGACAAAGATCTTGTGACGTGATCATCAGTGGTATTTCTGTTAATAAAAATGTATCAGTCCATATGGTGTTCAATAAAATCTGCAATGCTATACGTCTTCTTGAAAATGAAACACAGGTAGGAGATATTTTTTGGTTAAAACGCAAGAGCAATACAAAAATAAAATTATTACAATCCATAATTGTTCGTTTTTAGGGTCCCGTACTTTGAAAAGGTAAAAACGGTACCCTATTGGTGAGATTTCGGTGTCCGTCCGAATTTCTAAATAATCGATTTACTCACAAACTATAAGTGCTATATCAACTTATAATTTTCTACAGTTATTAAATGTGTTTTCCCACACCTGATGATAACAAAAAAAATTCAAATATTTTTTTTATCTATATTTTATGGACATACATAAGGAGATAGTAAAACAAAAGTTTTTTTTAAGAAATCGAGTTTGGTTTAGAAAAATCGAAAAAAATGGAAGTATTTCAAAAAAAATATTTCAAGTAAAAAGGTATTTCAAGTCCCGCCCTTAACTTCGAACATTATAAAAGAAAAAGTTTAAACAACTTCATGAGTTTAGGGGTTTTGCTGAATCGAAACAAACATTTTTTTTTTGGTTGTTATAATTTCAAAAGTTCATTGGAGGGGATTTAAAGTAGAAATTTTGAAAAGAAATTATTTTTGATCATTTCATGTGGGGTGTCATATGTAAGGTGATTTTGTTGTATTACAAAACAGTTTCTTTTGTAATTTTTGAAAGCACAGTTTTCGACTTATTTTCAAAAACGTATATTTTTTTTTGTTATTCTACGAACATTACAGAAGAAACAATTTTTAAAAATTTACGGGTGTAGGGATTTTGCTAGATTGATTTCTCAAATATTATATACACGGAACCCTCAGCGAGCGAATTATATTCGCACTTGCCTGACTTTTTTAATCAGCAAAGCAAATCAAATTTCTTTTCTAAATATAAAGATTTTAGGGAACTTAACCTTCGCGTGAACAGTATCTACCCGGGTAGATATCACGGTTTTTGTAATTCAATAACTTTATGAGTTGTTAACCAATCATCATGCCTGTTCAGCTATGTGACTAATTTTTAAATTGATTTCGCAAAATTTGAGAAAAAAATATTTTGGACTTCCTTTTAACACTTTTTTTTGGATTTTTATGGTTTTTTTTACGCAAGAAAACAATATCTACCCGAGTAGATATTTTTACCTTGGGTTTTATATGAATATTTTTACTGGGCAATGTTAAAAACAAGTAACTTTATTTTTAAATATATGCTTTTATTGTATGCTTACACAAAAGCAAAATGGTATTATGATATTAATACACGTTTGATATTATTACACGTTTGTTGATATTATGTAAGTTAATATTACGTAAGAAAACAAATATCTACCCGGGTAGATATTTTTTTCCTTTTTTCTTATATGAAAATTTTTACTGGTCAATGTGAAAAACAAGTAACTTTATTTTTAAATATATGCTTTTATTGTATGCTTACACAAAAGTAAAATAAATACACAGTTACGTTTGTAGATATTATGATTTATGTAATATCTACCGGGGTAGATACTGTTCATATCAGTAGCTAAAAATTTCCGTTCACGCGAAGGTTAAACTGACTCTTATAAATGTTGATCTAGATAGTAGAATTTATTGCAGTGATGGTTTAACCAAAAAAATGCCTTGCTACTGCGTCATGCTAAAACTAAACAAAAGGACAAGATTATTCACAAGGCCATGGCTAAAAAACGTCTTATTTATGTTATTGTACATCCCGTCAATAGTTTTGTGCATATTAAAAGTCTAAAATAGTTGGAAGAATTGTCTACAATAATGCAGAAAAAGGACGAAACTATAAAAACTCCTGCAATATCGAATGTTTTGAAAAAAATTCTAAAATAAAAATCTCGAAATAACAGCTAATGGAAATGAAAGGTACAATGATGATAATACAAATAGAGTTTTACGATTACGATCAAATACGGGATCAGCATCATCAACTCCAACATCGTAATTATGAAATCATCCTTTATAATACCAATGTTATATGAATTGACTAAGCAGTTCAATATTTTTTCTCAATGTACATCTACAATAGTACTTTGTGTATCTAGTTGCACAAAGCTGATTTTTTCCGCACGCGTCGTAATTTCGTCAAATATATACGACAAGTGCGGAAAAAAACAATTTGTGCAACGAGTTGCACACAACGTTTTTTGCAATTCCGAAAACACAATTAAACAAAATTATTCTGCAACCAAATTTTTTACAATCTACATTCATATTAAGATATAAGTAAAAATTTCTATTGTCAACTTAGCATTGAGAAAATTTTCCATATGTTCTTATTTTTCACTTCTACAAAACAAAGCAAAAAGTTAAAACAGTACGGAAAAAAAAATCAAAGAAAACAGTGCGGAAAGATAAAACAGTGCGGAAAAATAAAACAGTGCGGAAAAATCTCACTTTTTGACAATGTTGACAATATCGAAATACGTTTAATTGTGATTCGGAATTGCAAAAATCAATATTTGAATTTCAATTTTATTACTGTTGTTGTATTATGTTTTTGTAAGCCGCAATATATTGTATTATTAGGGCCTTCTAAAATTTTTCATATACTGTAATGAAGCGCTTCTTCGTTGACTAACAACGAAGTGGCATAGCAGGTCGCGTACCTAGCGAGATAATTTTTTTTTTGCCCCTGACTGGCTGCAGCCCACGGGATCGAGAGAAGAATACCTGCTACTCCAGCACAAATAACTGTACTGTACGCGTAACATGAGATAATAACGGATATAAGAAGAAAAGCAAGTGAACTAAACAGACTCTGGCGGCCCCCGTATGCGAAAGAACCACGATCACCACGTCCAACCCCATAAGTTAATACACATTCATTGCTATTGCTAAAATTGCGAATTCTGGCAAATGATGTGTGATTATAATGATATCAAAACTATTGCACCATGCAGTGATGTATGAATATAGATCGGATGGTAAACACAATTTGTAATATTGCTAAAATTGCGAATGCAGGCAAATGATGTGTGATTATAATGATATCAAAACTATTGCACCATGCAGTGACAAACGGATGTATATCGGTTGATAAACAAAATTTGTAATATTGCTGAAATGGTAACTGTAGGCAAATGATGTGTGATTATACTGATGAGCAAAGACTATTGTACCATGCAGTGATGTATAAAATATTGATCGGTTGATAAGCACAATTTATAATATTGCTACAGTTATGAATGCGGACGAATGATGTGTGATTAACTGATGTCGAAACTATTAATAATCCCGCATATCATCAAAAAAACTGAAGAACGATTGTCTCAATCACCGCCTGTAGGACGTAAAGTAATCATACATACACCATATGAAATATTGCCCATAGATGCATATACCACGTATCAATATGTATAGTTGTTGCATTAAATAAATTATTAGCAATCCTTCCAAAGCACAATTTCGTTCCGAATTTTTAAGTATCTGACCATCAGCAAGACAACACAAACAAACACGATTATTCTTTCTCTATTTTGTTTTTGTTTAATATTTATCAAAAAAAATCAATTCTTACGATAAATCATTGAAGATGTTTCAAATACTGTGTTGAAGTCTACGTTTTGTGGTAAATGTGGTTTAAAAACTGCGTATTTTAATGCTAGAAGTATTTTTTCGAAATTAGATGAAATAAAATATTTAATATCAAATGTGGGCTTGTATCGGAGAGCTTTCTCAAGGAACACATGTCGGATACAATGGTGGCTATTGTAACGGTACTAGAAATGGTGTTTTTATTAAGATGATCACGTGGTACTTCGATTAATATTCGCGGGATTGAAGCTCTAGTATCAGAGTTCATTTTTTTGTGATCTTAACCGTCTACAAAATTAAATTTATAAGAGTACCTGTTTGTTTTGTAAAATTAAATCAGAATTGTATATCCAAAAAAAATATTATACCCAGGATTCGAGAGAGAAAGAGAAGAGAGGGATGATTCACTACACCGTTAAAAAAAAATCTATCTCATTTTATTTGTCGGTTATCGTTGTCAATTTATTTTTGATTATCATGTTATTCAAAAAAAAAATATTAATTTTTTTATTAAATAAAATTATCATTCAAAATGAAAAACTAGTGGCAATTATTATATTTGAAATATTTTGAAACTAACTAGCGTTCTATTTTCTATTTAAGATATTAAGTATAAGTTTTTGTTATATTCCTTCCATTAATTTTACTCTACTTTCTTTAAGCGCAAATCAATAAAAATATAGACTTTTATAACAAAAAAAAAGATTTTATAATAATAATTATCTAAAGCAACTCACTCTTACAATGTTGAAACATAGAATCTTGATTGTTGAATAGTAATATCCTATTTTGAAATAATTTATCTCGTCACTCAGGCAAATAGTCAGCAATTTCCAAATCAAATATGAAGAATATATTCCTTTTTTCTTGAGGTTCTCAAATCTCCCTTTTCATAGCCAAAAACAAATTTTCACAGCAATGTCGACATAAGGTCGTAAATGCAACACTAATATTATTGCTTAAGTGTAGTTAAATTTTAATTAGGTATCAACACTATGTTAACAAAATCGGCTTTTAACAAAAAAAGTTTGTTTTGCATAATAGCAAATTTTAGTTATATTGCCATAATTTTTGAAATTCACTTATTTCCTTAACAATGTGTATCGGAATTTAAACTATTTAATAACACATTTAATATTTGTCTGATAATTTAATTAGAAATTGTCAATCACCATAAATTCCACAAATTCATTTAAATTCTATTATTTATCAAAAGTTTTATTCAATTTATTTTTACTTTGCATTATCTAAGATTTTTCACTTAACAAACTATAATTTTAGTAGGCCTTGGTGCACATAATACGACTTTAACATCATGGACAATTAATACACTGTTTTTAACAGACTAACATATTAGTTCCATAGAGAATTGGATCATCTCATGCCACATATGAAATAAATTATACACACAAATTACTAAATAAAAAATATTTTTGTCTTATTTTATTTAACGTTTTACATTTTTCACTACACAAAACAGTATAATTATGTTTAAATAAACTAATTATATAATTTAAACTCTTTGTATGAGTTTTCTGTCTCAAAGACTTCAAAGTAATAAGCTACTTGCAAGACAAAACAATTTAATTTATATCCTGGCGGACCGGAAGTCTTCTGATTAAATCGAAAGTTCCAGAAACAACCGGACTCTCGATAATATCACTCTCGATTTAATCAGAAAGCCTACGGTTTACAATGAATATGGCAATAATATTAATTATACACAGATGCATTCAAATCTCAAATAATAACATTTACAATTTAACTTCCCCTCTTTTTCTTCAAAAAAAACTGGAATACCTTCAATATTTACGTTTGACCTATATATCATCTTCTCGTTTGATTATAATAACCTACCTCAATTATCCAAATCCATTTCATTCATTAACGCATTTTAAATGTATATGATTTTGTTTATGCTTGAATGATGTCATATTGCTACGATTACTTTAGAATAATAACAATAACAACAACTGAGATTTGTTTTACATTAGATTCAATTATTAAAGGACTTTGAAGTTAAATACCGTCAACTCTAATATATATTTTATGCTTTGGGTTAAGTTAGGAATATTGTTTGCAAGTCATTACCATATCAAATGGTGTAAAGGTGTTGTGCAATAATAAGAAAAGGAAGCTATCGGAAGATGGACGAAGGTTTATCTTTCCTTAAGTTTAGGTATATGAGTATAACTAACAATGAATCGGTAAGCTGCATTAAGTCAAGTGCAACAGGACTAGTCCGATTGGAATCACACAGGTTTACAATGGACTAGAAAAACACTTGAAATTGGCGTTATCTGAAGAATACTCTAGATGCCATACTTGACATCCTTTGAATGGTAAGTACCTCTTTTCCCACTACTGACGTCTTCTAGTTCTAGCAAGGAATTCCCTACGAGTCGAATAACTTTTGATTCAATAAATTTTAAGGATAGTTTTGCAGAAATCTTTTTACTGGAATCGCTTAGGATGAAGTTGCGACGGAAAACAATGTCTCCAACTTTGAAGATAGGTTCCCGAGCTCTTAGGTTATAACGGTTTGCACTCCTCAAGTAAGCGTCTGAGATCTTACCCTTCAAGCCAATTCTTATTTTGGATAAATGATCCTGTCGATCCATCTCTTCGTTTGATTCTTCCAGACACTTCAAACTCTTCCATAGTGTGTAGGTGGATCCATGTGTGATCATGCTAATACCAAACAATGCGTAATACGGGGAGCAGTTAATTGAAGCATGAATCATACCACGAAGGGCACCGGCGATATCGCTTAGGTGGGTGTCCCATTTAGTATGATCATCCTTCAAATAAGCCCTTATTCCAGCCAAAACACTACGGTTTACTCTTTCTGAAGCATTAGCTTGAGGGGAATAAAGAGCAGTACGCAGATGTCGAATACCGTGTTTAGCTAAAAAGTTTTGAAAAACTACTGAGGTGAACTGTGTTCCATTATCCGAAACGATTGTTTCAGGACAACCAAATGTGCGGATTACATGAATCTCTAAAAATCTACAGATCGGCTCAGAAGTCAGTTTGGAGAGCGGAAACAAGAAAACAAACTTTGTAAGATGATCCAAAATGATGAGAATTGCAATATTGCCAGTCTTCGATCGGGGATATGGACCAAGAATATCTATGTATAGTCTCTGCATTGGACGTTCAGATCTAACTGGTGTGACCATTGGTGCTCGAAGAACTTGATTGGTAGCTTTTATTTGCTTACAAACCTTACAGTTGGCTACTTGGGATTGCACTTGCGAAAGCATACGGGGCCAGAAGTAAAAGCGTCGTAGATGATGCAAAGTTTTCGCAACTCCAGCATGAGCTGAAGTTGGTAGCGCATGCGCTTTTTCTATTAGGTTAACAGTCAACTCCTCTGGAACCCAAAGCTTCCACTGCTCACCTTCAATGAAAGAAGACAAACTAACCCTTTTGTAAACTTTATCATCCAATACCTTCAAATCTGGTAATGTTGTTTTTCCGTCCTGCACTATCTTAACTAGTTTTAAATAATTTGTCGTTTGAAACATCGGTGAATTCCAATCAATTTCTTGTTCATCAGCTGTAATTAACGAATCTACACAAGGTATGCGAGAAAGGGCATCTGGAACAGCATTCAGGGTTCCTCGTCGGTATTCAATTTCAAACGAATAACCCTGCAATTTTAGGCTCCATCGCGCTAGACGACCTGCTAAGTCGGTTTGCTTCATCAACCATTTCAATGAAGCATGGTCTGTTATTACCTTAAATGGGTGTCCTTCGATGTAAGCTCTGAACTTTTTAATGCCAAGAATTACTGCCAGACACTCTTTCTCACTCACTGAGTAGTTACGCTGAGCAGCATTCAATTTTTTTGACATGAATGCTACAGGATGTTCGATGTCATCATCGTCGAGCTGCGTCAACACACATCCTACACCATCATTGCTTGCATCGCATTGCAATGTAAAAGGTCTGGTAAAATCAGGGTTAGCCAAAATTGGAGCTGACGTTAATGCTTTCTTAATTAGATTAAAGGCCACATCAGCTTCTTCCGTCCACTGAAATTTACCTGTAGATTTTTTTAGCAAGTTGGAAATAGGAGATGTGAGGGACGCAAACTCTACGATGAATCGCCGATAGTATCCAGACATACCTAAGAATCTTCTAATTTGTCGAATTGAAGTTGGGGTCGGAAACTTTGCAATAGCTTCCACCTTCTCTTCATCAATGCTGATACCTTCTTTGCTAATAACATATCCAAGGTATTTTACTTCCGGCCTAAGGAATTTACTCTTTTCAATATTGATTGTAAGATTCGCTCTCTTCAAATGCTTAGCAATTTCTTCTAGCGTTTGGAGGTGCGTTTCAAACGTGGGAGTAACAATCAATAAATCATCAAGGTATACGAAAACTTGATTCTTTAGGCTTGGAGGTATTACTCGGTCCATCAACATGGTCATAGTTTGTGCAGCATTGCAAAGACCGAATGGCATACGAACATATTGATAAAGTGGTCTTCCGGGCACTGTGAAAGCAGTTTTTTCTCTGGAGTGGCACTCCATTGGAATCTGCCAAAAAGCATCTTTTAGATCAAGGCTAGAAATGAAGTTTGATTTTGGCAATCGACTCAATATACCTTCAATCTGGGGCAAAGGATATGCTAGCTTTTTCGTTACATTATTAACCTTCCTTGAATCTAGGCAAAGTCTCACTTTCCCTGGCTTCCTAACTAGGACGACAGGTGAGCTCCAAGGACTCGAAGATTGCTCGATTATACCTAAAGAGAGCATTCGATCCAGCTCCTCGCCCATTAACTTTTCGATGGCTGGAGATATAGGATAGTGTCTTTGTTTTATTGGAGTCGCGTCACCTGTATCAATGACGTGCTCCAACAAATGAGTCCTTCCTAATCCCAGCTTCGAAAAAGACGGCAGGAGTTGGATGGCATCTTCCAGCCTCTCTTGTTCTTCCAATGACAGACTAGCTAATCTTGAATTTTCAGTCAATAGTGACAGTTGTTTTGTTAAAGGTTGATATAGATTGAATTGAATAAAAAAGTCGATTCCCAAGTACAAATCTTGAGTGAGCGATGGAATTACCATGAATTCCATACTTTTCTTAACACCCAAAAATGAGATTTTTGTGTTAAAATAGCCAATAATTTTTTGACTAGCTCCATCTGCAGTCTTCACCTTTGCAGTAGACCGCGTCAACAGATCAGGAATTGCCAAAAGTTCTTGAGCGAACGCTCCACCAATCGCACTAAGAGAAGCACCACTATCTAAAAGGCCTATCCTTTTCGTATTAAAAATTACAACCTCAGCATAGGGTCTATCATCATCCTTGACTGAAACTACTGATGACAGAACAGAAGACTTAAATGAGTGACGAATTTTCCAAAAATTTCGCAATCTGATGGTAGATCGTGTTCGATTTAATGTTTCTACTACCTCATTAATCCCTAAACGTGACTTTGCAGCAAGGTAACTCTGAAGTCGTTGATAAGGTGATTTCCAGCTAGCAGCGGTTACAGTTGGTGTGTTTACCGTAGTATCACGTTTTAAAAGCTTTATTTGTGAATCCAAGTTTATTATTTTCTTCAGAACACACCCCTTTAAATCAATTGTTTTGTTTGTGGTATCTTTGTCCTTTAAGTCTGATGGCGAACTCGGTGATATTACTGAGTCACACTGGGTTGGGTTTATATCTGGGAGCGTGATTCTTTGTTGAACACGCTCCCTTTTAAGTTTAAACGACAACTGTCGCATTTAAAAAGGTACGTATTGTCCATACCACAACCAAAACAAAAGAGTCTTAAGGGACGCTGACATTGACGAAAACCGTGGCCCTGAACTTTACAGTTCCAACAGGTAATTGTTTTTTTCGAATTATCTGGAACACCTTGATATGCGTATAACTCAGTTTTTGGAATTCCCAGATGAGATAAAGAATGAGGAATAATTTCGGTGTGTAGTTGCCTTACCTCTGAAATCTCAGGTTGATCAACTACTGGCGAAACTTCAGACACTAATGGCCGAACTGAAACATTACGAGGTGTCGTTGAAACGGGATTCCACAGTTTTTCACGTCGGCGACATAACTCTCTAAGCTGTTCAATAGACAAAACATTTACATACAACAATTCTTTACGTATTTCTATTTTCAAATTATTAATCAGTATGCCTAGCAGTATCTGATCACTCAAAGGATTATTTAATTTATCGCAGAAACGGAGTATGTCGTTGTACATTGTATCAAAAGTTTCTGCAGGCCTTTGTTTCCTCGCTCGAATTTTATCAATTATTTCATCATCAGAATTCCTATCCCCAAACTCAACACGAGCTGCATGACATAAGTTTTCCCAGTTAAGTTGCGGCGTCCTATGATGATATCGCCAATACCATTCTGCAGCTCTACCCACGAACAACAAATGAGAGTGTGCGACCAAAGTATCATTGGTACCAGGGAAAGAAAGATTATTTAAAACACCAATTCTATATATAAATTTATTGATATCTAAACCGTCTGATTTGCCACTAAATGTTACATGCCAATTACGAATTGTATTAGAATTTTTTTCGTTGTTGATCTGATTCCTGTGAGCTACTGGATTTAAAACTCGAGAAAAATTGTGAAGGTTTGAAGCATGGCTAGGCGGAGTCAAGGGTGACTCATGAATACGAGACCTATGTGGTTGTGATCCCACTTTATCGTTCCTTGATACAAAGTCGTCTGGAACTAGCATCATATCCTTTAACGTTTGATGAAGTTGTTCCTCTGTATTTATTTGTTGGGAGTGATCCATCACAGTTGAGCTAAAATTGGGCCGCCTAGGAGCATTATGTAAAGATGAACTGGCAGTTATAGAACTTGCAGCAGTAGCTCCTCCTACATTCAGTCGTTTTTCGGCTGTTTGAGATCGCGTTTGTGGTTTGGAAATTATACCAGTCGGAGCGAATCTCGGCAGTTTTGAGTGCAATAATAAATCATCTAGTTTAACTTTCTGTTGACAGTTTGGACACGTTTGATTCAGTTTAACCCATCCCGTCACGCAACTTTCATGGAAGATATGTCGACAAGGAGTTTTCGAAATTATTTGGGAAGACAAAAGTTCTTCTTGGCAGATGGAACAAAATGCCGACTTATCGTTCTGCATCTTTCTTTTCTAAGGTAATGTTTATAAATATATTTGAAAAATTTGAGATAAAACTAGTAAACTACGGCTATTGTAGACGGTGGAAAAATTTTATGGATGGTTTGTATACTCATACAAAACCGAAAATATGTGTTAAGATAACACTAGAACTTTTATTTTGGGACAAAAGTTCCACAATTCCCGTACATACAAACAAAATAACAAAACGAAACTCAAAGTTTATACAACAAAAACAACAGCACGAAGCAAAGCAACAATATAAATGGATTTGGATAATTTATATTAATATGAAATGTTTATTACGCTGATAAAAAGGTTTTCCAATTTTTTTCTATTTAACCTATTATTTTTCAAAAAAATTAGATATTTGTATTTAATTTTAAATTTGTAGTAAATTATATATTCTTTTCATATAGTAATTTGAAATTCTTTGTATCTATTTATTTTGAAAATTTTGTATATTTATATTTTTAAATTTATTTATTTATTTAAATCCTATTATAGTTTAAATTTTGTTTTTATTTTATTTTAAATTCTTTGCATCTATTTATTTTAAAAATTTTGTATATTTATAACAAATTGGTTTTTGTATATAGTTGCAAGTTTCCTTTTTGATTTTACATTAAAAAAAACTATTTTTCAAAATTCAAAACAAATATATTTTTATTTTATTTTAAATATATATTTTAATCTAACTTCTAAAAAACAATTTTATTTTTCTTTTTTTTTTTTTTATTTCTCTTACACGTGTTTCAATCTTTCGATCATCCTCAGAGAGAAAATATTTACAACTTGTTTTGAATTTTGAAAAATAGTTTTTTTTAATGTAAAATCAAAAAGGAAACTTGCAACTATATACAAAAACCAATTTGTTATACTATAGTGATTTTACCGCACTCCAAAACCAAAAATTAAATTTTGTATATTTATTTTTGAATTTATTTATTTATTTATATTTTATTATATACTTGTTTTTGAATCTATAGTGTATATTTATTTTTATAATTAGCAACGATATCCAACATTGTATTCAAGTTTTCTAAAAGTATCAAAATATAATTTATAAGTATGATTTCCAATTATATTGGTTCTATCTTCAAATATTATTTCTTTCAAAAATATAATGAACAATATATCTTTAAATTTATGACACAAATAATTTACTGGTGAACCCGGTGCGTGAACCACCATCTCTTCCCCTCTCTCCAGCTCTGGATTAAAAAAAATTAAATAAGATTGAAATTACAGAAAATTTGAGAAGTAGGTCGGTAATGTTCTTGGTCTGAGCAGAAGTCAGAGGTGGTCTGGTGATGACTAACCAGCCAAGAACCAGCATTTTCCAGCTTTTCTAATTCTGTGCAGCCCAAAATCATACCCAGCTAACTTATGGTTGAAATTTAGAAAGTATGGTCGATTGGATGTGCTGCTCGATTAGTAACAAACAAAGGCTGGTCATATCGTCGCCTTGATGATTGTCCAGTATTGCTTCTCACCCGAAAAACATTTCCAATCCCATAGAATTTCAATACGCTTCTAGAATTAAGCGATTGAAAGAAATTACTACCTTTTAAAATGGTAGTTGATGAAGCATCCTAACCTCTTTGAGAAATCAGGGTGAATGACCCATTTCTGAAGGTCTGAGCATGATTTACTAATCACCATGTCACAGCATTTTCCATGTCAGATATGCTTCACCCCACCTGACTTACTCTCCGAAGACAGGCTTCTTCACCTTAACTGGGGTGCGCAGGATCGTAAACCCCGTTGGAATGCTACCTCACAAGATCAGCCATTCCACCCCTGCGCGTATAAATTTTAATCGGCTTGGTCATCTCAAAATCTCTTCCAATACGGGAAGGGACTCTGAGATAAGATGCTATAACAACTCGGGAAATGCAAGAGCGTAAGATCCCGTTGTTAGGTCTTCATGAAAATACCTAACATCCCTGCATAAAAAAGAAGTCTTGAATTAATTGTTCAACAAGAAGAGTAACAAAAAATCATGCAATCTATGACATCATACAACATATAAGAACCATGCACACATGCAACTTGTAAAATAACAACACAAATCATGCAACCTGCAAAACCACGCAACATGTTTACATACAACACTACCATTCAATTTTTCATTTATACTCAGAATTATACTCAGAATCAAACAAGGACAACATTTACAAATACATATATATATTTACTCAACTTGAAGAAAAATTTTCAAAACATACTGAATTTGGAATAAACTTCTTTTTCAGGTCCCTGCTTCGGCGCCATTTTTTGTAACGGTACTAGAAATGGTGTTTTTATTAAGATGATCACGTGGTACTTCGATTAATATTCGCGGGATTGAAGCTCTAGTATCAGAGTTCATTTTTTTGTGATCTTAACCGTCTACAAAATTAAATTTATAAGAGTACCTGTTTGTTTTGTAAAATTAAATCAGAATTGTATATCCAAAAAAAATATTATACCCAGGATTCGAGAGAGAAAGAGAAGAGAGGGATGATTCACTACACCGTTAAAAAAAAATCTATCTCATTTTATTTGTCGGTTATCGTTGTCAATTTATTTTTGATTATCATGTTATTCAAAAAAAAAATATTAATTTTTTTATTAAATAAAATTATCATTCAAAATGAAAAACTAGTGGCAATTATTATATTTGAAATATTTTGAAACTAACTAGCGTTCTATTTTCTATTTAAGATATTAAGTATAAGTTTTTGTTATATTCCTTCCATTAATTTTACTCTACTTTCTTTAAGCGCAAATCAATAAAAATATAGACTTTTATAACAAAAAAAAAGATTTTATAATAATAATTATCTAAAGCAACTCACTCTTACAATGTTGAAACATAGAATCTTGATTGTTGAATAGTAATATCCTATTTTGAAATAATTTATCTCGTCACTCAGGCAAATAGTCAGCAATTTCCAAATCAAATATGAAGAATATATTCCTTTTTTCTTGAGGTTCTCAAATCTCCCTTTTCATAGCCAAAAACAAATTTTCACAGCAATGTCGACATAAGGTCGTAAATGCAACACTAATATTATTGCTTAAGTGTAGTTAAATTTTAATTAGGTATCAACACTATGTTAACAAAATCGGCTTTTAACAAAAAAAGTTTGTTTTGCATAATAGCAAATTTTAGTTATATTGGCATAATTTTTGAAATTCACTTATTTCCTTAACAATGTGTATCGGAATTTAAACTATTTAATAACACATTTAATATTTGTCTGATAATTTAATTAGAAATTGTCAATCACCATAAATTCCACAAATTCATTTAAATTCTATTATTTATCAAAAGTTTTATTCAATTTATTTTTACTTTGCATTATCTAAGATTTTTCACTTAACAAACTATAATTTTAGTAGGCCTTGGTGCACATAATACGACTTTAACATCATGGACAATTAATACACTGTTTTTAACAGACTAACATATTAGTTCCATAGAGAATTGGATCATCTCATGCCACATATGAAATAAATTATACACACAAATTACTAAATAAAAAATATTTTTGTCTTATTTTATTTAACGTTTTACATTTTTCACTACACAAAACAGTATAATTATGTTTAAATAAACTAATTATATAATTTAAACTCTTTGTATGAGTTTTCTGTCTCAAAGACTTCAAAGTAATAAGCTACTTGCAAGACAAAACAATTTAATTTATATCCTGGCGGACCGGAAGTCTTCTGATTAAATCGAAAGTTCCAGAAACAACCGGACTCTCGATAATATCACTCTCGATTTAATCAGAAAGCCTACGGTTTACAATGAATATGGCAATAATATTAATTATACACAGATGCATTCAAATCTCAAATAATAACATTTACAATTTAACTTCCCCTCTTTTTCTTCAAAAAAAACTGGAATACCTTCAATATTTACGTTTGACCTATATATCATCTTCTCGTTTGATTATAATAACCTACCTCAATTATCCAAATCCATTTCATTCATTAACGCATTTTAAATGTATATGATTTTGTTTATGCTTGGATGATGTCATATTGCTACGATTACTTTAGAATAATAACAATAACAACAACTGAGATTTGTTTTACATTAGATTCAATTATTAAAGGACTTTGAAGTTAAATACCGTCAACTCTAATATATATTTTATGCTTTGGGTTAAGTTAGGAATATTGTTTGCAAGTCATTACCATATCAAATGGTGTAAAGGTGTTGTGCAATAATAAGAAAAGGAAGCTATCGGAAGATGGACGAAGGTTTATCTTTCCTTAAGTTTAGGTATTTGAGTATAACTAACAATGAATCGGTAAGCTGCATTAAGTCAAGTGCAACACTATTCATGGGTATTCTTTATTTAGAATGGACCGAACACTAAAACAATGTAATGGTGTTCGTATGTATGTTAAGTCGTCATATAA
This sequence comes from Diogma glabrata, assembly GCA_963693315.1. Taxonomy (NCBI): domain Eukaryota; kingdom Metazoa; phylum Arthropoda; class Insecta; order Diptera; family Cylindrotomidae; genus Diogma; species Diogma glabrata. The sequence continues at coordinate 271,812,933 of OY856186.1, forward strand.
ATCAAAAGTAATCCACAAATATGAAAGTCGCAATTTTGAGATTGTTCTTCTTGAGATATGTGTAGAAAATAGCAAATTGCTGTTAAGTATAGCTTACTCCCCACCTGTAATGAACTGTTGAATTGAACTTGAAAGTATCCTAAATAACTTTTCTACGGATTATAGCGACATAATTTTAGGTGGTGATTTTAATTATAATTACCTTCTTCAAGATTTTAGTGCAGTACCAAATACCTTTTATAATATGCTGGATAGTTTTTCACTCGGTTGTTCATAACGTTGTGGAACCGATTTATTTCTGTAAAACTTCTTGTTATTTAATTGATTTAGTTATTATAAATACAGATTATAAACTTTTTAATAACCTAGTTATTGACACTTACGATATATGTGTACCCATTAAAACAGTTTATCCCAAAGATGTAGATCCACCATGGTTTACTAAAGAAATACGTGACGAAAGGGACTTTACTTTTAGAAGATGGAAGACTCTCAAAACTAATGATAGTAGATTAACTTATACAGAGAAAAGAAATAAGGTAAATGCTCTAATCAAACTTAATAAACAAAAACATATTAATATTCGCTTGAACAAAAAACTATCACAAAAAGAATTCTGGAGTACTGTGAAAAAAATCGGTCTAGGCAATCAGAAAAATGAATCAAACAATGTCCAATTCTCAGTAGAAGAACTGTCCGTGCAATTTTCTAGTTTAAGCTCAGGATCTGGCGATTCTCCGATGATTCTCACGCTGGTAATTTGTCTTTTAGAAACGTCGATTTGAATGAGATTAGCCGTGTTCTGAAATCTAGTCGAATGATGTAGGTCTTGACCAAATATCATTAAAATGTATCAAAGTATTATTCCCCTTGGTTGATATATATATTGGTATATCTCTTATACATAGTTGTCTTGATATATATCTTATACTTAGTTGGTATATCTCTTATACATATTTAACAACATTTTAACAAAATCTGTCTTTCCTGGTTTATGAAAAAAAGCAAAAATTATTCCGATCCATAAACTTCCTAATCCAATCTTTGTGACTGACTATCGTCCGATCAGTATCCTACCAGCATTGTCTAAAGTGTTTAAGCATTTACTGAAAGAACAAATTCTTTGGTAGTTTTTTTTTAAACCATTCTTATTTTGACGATAGAGTTGACGATATTCGCAGAATGTCTAATAAGCATAAATTAAGTATTTTATTTCTCTTTGACTTCAGTAAAGCATTTGACTCTGTAGAAATTAGCAATATTAATTGAAAAACTGTTTTTAAGTGTATGTTCTCTAACTCTGCTTGCCGGTTAATTAGCTCTTATTTAGTTGGTCGTACTCAATGTGTTTATGTTAACTCAAAATTCTCGAATGAAATTCAGATTCAGTGTGGTGTTCCTCAGGGATCAGTGATGTGACCATTATTATTCTCCTTATATATTAATGATCCACCGAGTATAATCAGACACTGTAACTACCATTTGTTCGCCGACGACTTACAAATTTGTTTTTGTACGAAACTATTATATATAACAGAATCGGTTGCAAAGATAAACTCTGATATTGATGCAATTAGCAAGTGGTCAAGAGATAATAACATTAAATTGAATACAAAGAAGACGCGAGCCATTGTAATATATAAAAAATGCGGTAAATACAACTGATTTTCCTGCTATCAAGATCGGAGATGATGTTATTTTGTTTAGCAATACAGTTAAGATCTTAGGTTTTCTTTTAAATGAGGAACTTATATTGACTGACCAAATAAATGCAATGCGCAAAAACGTTTTTTTTATGATTCGTAGACTATGGATTGTTACTCATTTTGCTAGTGTTGAGTTATGAAAAAAATAATTGAATCGGTCATTTCAAAAACCTCACAAGTCACTCAATTAGAATTTTTCAGAAATCAATAAAAACTGTTTCATACACAAACAAATGAGTTTTAAAGGACTTTTTTATGTTTAATTTAGTATTTGAGTGGTAAAAAATTGAAATTGCGAATAACCTTTACAATTTATTAATAGAAATAATGAAAAAAACATGAAAAACAGTTCTTGACTTACGTTGTTTTAGCGAGAAATAGGGTTAGTGGTATAAAATTTAACCAAAAAATCGTAGCAATCATATTTTTTATTGCTTATTATTGAGAATTACACTTAAAAATAATCTTATTAACATTTTACATGTATTAATTTGTCATGTTTTAATATCTTTATGGTACATTGTCATATTCTCCAACATTCTTAATTATGAGTTAATTCATATATAATAGTATAATACGTATATAATTCATATATAATTCATATATAATACGAATCCTCGGAAGAGGACGAGTGTCATGGGTCCGTACCTACGGTCCGTACCTCCTCTCGTCCTACGCAGGAATGCTATCGCTATCGACTTACGTGGTTTTTACCCAGAATACGTATCTCCCTTTAAGGAACCATTTTCTGCAAAAAAAGCATATTGGAAAAAATGTGACTTAAGAGGTTTTTGAAATGACCGATTCAATTGTTTTCCTATATTTTTGTTAATTGATTGGATATTGTTGTATATTTATGATTTGATTGATTATTTGTATCCAAATATATATTCAATTATATTTTTTAAATAAAAAACATAATTATTTAAAATAAATTAAAATATATTATTCCGACTAGTTTCGGCAATACTGTATGAAAGCCATTTTCAAGGAAATATATATGTTAAATATGTTTTTTATGTGATACACACATTTAATATTTAACATATATTTCCTTGAAAATGGCTTTCATACAGTATTGCTGAAACTAGTCGGAATAATATATTTTAATTTATTTTAAATAAATATGTTTTTTGTTTTCCTATATATTTCCAAATTTGTTATACTGCGGTAAAACACTTTTTGGTATGCATGACTATGAATTTAATAAGATGGAGTTAGCATTTAATGCTTGCATACGCTTTATTTATAAACTTAAGAAATTTGATCACATTTCAATACTCTCGTTCTATCCTAGGATGTATTCTTTGTGAATTTCTAAATTATAGAGCATGTGCTTTTATTTTTAAGCTTTAGAATGGGAAAAACCATCATACCTATTTGAAAAGCTAGAACGAACGAGATCTGTTCGTATGAATAATTTACTTGTAATACCTCAAAACAGATATGTTATTTTCAATTCGTCTTACTTTGTCCGTGGGTTTGTGATGTGAAATTTACTACCCTCAAAATAAATAACCAACAGTCAGATAGGAAGAATGGTTTTACGATCAATGCTTGTAAGACACAACTCGTTACGTTTACTAAAAGAAATTAGGTGGCTTCACTCTTCCTTCATTCGGTATTAACACATTATCACTCCATGATAGTCTGAGGTATCTTGATGCTACTCTGGACAAGCAGCTCAACTAGCTTGCTCATGTTCGAGTTTTGTGGCAATGCAAGAGGCTTTTTGGCGGCAAATAGGGGTTTGACTCCGAAAGTAATCTACTGCTTGTATAAAGTAGATATCAGACCCATCGTCAGCCTTTCATGGTTCTCATGGATCTCTTGCACGGGTTTAAAGAACTTTTATTGGGAATGCGTTTAAAAACCTAGGGGCAGTAGAAAGGCTAGCTAGCCTATGTCTCACAAATGCTTTCGGGACATCTCATTTAGCGAGTCTTCAGGTCTAATTAGGATTTTCTCACCTATATTTTTTTTTGTAAGAAAGGAAACTCTTAAGGTTACAAAAAGGCTCATACACCTGAGAACTACGAGGGGCGTTATAAGCAGTGAACCAGCGCTATGAAAGGATCTGGAAGAAAAGATAACAGAGGCTCCTCTAAAAGCTCTGGGAAACTACACTATTCCGATATATAGCAACAATGCTCCTGATTTTTGAGTTCTCTCAGTCTCAAAAACAGCATATCATGTTAAAATATGTGACATTGTATATGTGCGGTCCTAATATAAACATAGCAATCCGGCTACAACCAAAATTTCGAAATTTTAAAAAATATTGTTATCCACGTAACGCTTTGTATTGAAAATATGTTGACAATTGGTTTGAAAACTCAAAATAATTGTTATTTATTGTAGGTCAAATTATTTTGAGATGCGTTTAACGAGATGCGATTGTTTTGACTACATGTTAACTTAGTTAAATTATTAATATTATTGCAATAGATAAATTGTTGATTTCTACTTCTTATTACTGTATGTAATGTGTCACTGTCCACTGACAAACAGCATTATTACGATTTGAAGTTTGAAATCTCATACGAAGAGTCGTTCTATTAAAATATACTGTAAACTCAAAAAATATTTTGTATATGCTTGTTTTAATGTGTGACATATTTTTTTTCGTGTGCACAAAATGTTTTCGCGTGCACAAAATACTATTTCGAAGAATAATAGTACATTATATAACAAGGTTGAGAAGTAAGCTATTATTAACCGAGAAATTTTAGAGGCGCGTAGCGCCGAGGGATATAATGTTCGAGGTCTATATTAGTCTTCTCAACCGAGTTATATATAGAATTTTTTTAACTACTAACACTAATTAACATTCAAGATTTTATTAAGAGTTTAGCAATGGATCTAACCATTATGTAGTTTAGAATTCTAAGACACTAGAAATGAATGTATTCAATTGGATAGAATGAAAAATTGCTTTGAAAAGTGAAAGATCCGTAACAAAAGTTTTATCTCAATTCCGGTCGGTTCGGGAATCGAACCGGCGGTCCCTCTGATCAAAGTTTATATGGTTAACCATTTAACCAACTCGACCAGCGATGAGGGTCGATGCTGGTCGAGTTGGTTAAATGGTTAACCATACAAACTTTGATCAGAGGGACGCCGGTTCGATTCCCGAACCGACCGGAATTGAGATAAAACTTTTGTTACGGATCTTTCACTTTTCAAAGCAATTTTTCATTCTATTCAATTGAATACATTCATTTCTAGTGACTAATTATCATATTTGCTTTGATTAAATTATGATATTAGTCATTTTCCATTTAATTTTTTAAATATATATCATAAAATATCAAGTATAGCCTGGTAGTTTAGCTTCATACAAATAAAACGAACCAAAGGAATGCAATTATTATTTGTTTGTGTTTTTTTGTTCATTTCAATTAAAAATAAAAGAAATTTGTCATTATTACCTAGGTAACATTTTGGTATTATTATTAACCTAGGTTGAGAAAAATTACTTTTTAGTGGGGCATTCGAGTAAATAATGATGATTTCTCAAGTTAGTAGTTAAAAAAAATATTTTGTAGGCATATGTACGACATATATATTTTTCGTTTATTTTAATTTAGAACAAATTAACTTAGAATAAATTACTAAAATCGTGTGATTGTTTCTCTCAAAACAAGAAACAAAAGATATTGTAGTATTAACGAACGAACGATGATTTTAATATTATTGTATGAATTCATATTTACTTAGTAATGCATGGGTGTGGATTTATTTGTGAACTGTCTGAAAACCCGTGACAAAATTAGAGAAATCCTGAATGGTAATCATAACCCCAAATCAGTTTGGTCATATGCTGGGATAGTACAAAGAAATTTCATGGGTAAACAAGCATCACAAGTTCCTCTTCTTAAATCACACAATGTTATCCATTCCAAATCTGTACAAAAAGCTGATCTTTTAGCTTTTCCATATCCATTTGGTAAACACTCTATGAAACAGGTCTAATTTTGCATGCGAGTTGTATCAAAGGTTCCTAAAGAGCTAAATGTAAACAAATCAGCGGGTCCAGACGGTATACCAGCCATCGTACTTAGAAACTGCCATCACTCTTTAGCTAAACCATTACGTAGACTTTTCCACCTTTCCATGACAACTTGCACTTTTCCATCATCCTGGAAACTGCAATCCTGGAAACCACCACCAAATTCCAAAAAAAGGAAATAGGACCTCCAAAAAATGGAGTCAATAACAAATTTCCATCTAATGAACTACTTGGAAGATTGCAATTTATTATCGGATCGCCAATATGGATTTCGAAGAAGCAGATCAACTAGTGATTTAATGGTGTATTTGACTGACTTATGGAATTGTAATATTGTTAATAAAGGTGAAACGCAAATAGTCGCTTTAGATATTTCTAAAGCTTTTGACCGTGTTTGGCATAAGTAACTGCTTGTTAGGCTAATGGCACTGGGAGTTGATAGCTCCTTAGTCTCCTGGACTTAGAGCTTTCTGTTTAGAATTAATAAAGGTGAAACGCAAATAGTCGCTTTAGATATTTCTAAAGTTTTTCCACTCAGCTACAACCATCAAAAATTTAAGCTTAACATAAAGAAACTAACTCTCTCACATTAAAAGTCTTACCACCCCTTTACACAGTTCCTTCCCTTTCCTCTAATACCTCCTGGCATTTCTTGCTCCTTCACTTTCCACTCCTCTCCTCTAACTATTTACTGTTGTGCCTGCATTGAATGTTACATTTTTTACTGTGCATTATGGATACATGCTATCTAAACAAAAATTCTTAGAATTTTAAGTAAAGGTGAATATAAATTTCAACTAATTCAATAATTATTGGAGAACTTTTTACCTTTCGGTTTTAAATAGAATTAGTAGGTAATTAATAATTAAAGTTGAACTTAGGCTAATCACCATTTATTTTTGTCTTTATGATTACTTTTAGTTATATTTAAAGCAATTCGTGACTGATATGAAATAAACTCAGTTTGCAGTCTTACATAGACCAGCTGGCAAACATGGTGTTGTTGTGGTTTCTTTTAAGATGTGACTAAACTACATATTGTTAGTAGAAATAACTAGTGAATAAAAGCTTAAAAGTGAAGCTTTAAGTGCTCTACTTTACAGTATCTGCAGTTTTTAAAACTAAGGATCATATTATACCTCAGTACGACCATAAACGAAATACAATCATAATATTAATAAGTTAAGGGATCCTACCTTAGTTTTATAGAAGTTATCTTATATTTAAAATATTTCAGTTTTACCACATTGTTTTAAAAGCATCATATATTTAGTAAATAATTCAAAATTCAAAAAACATAAAACTTAATCAACTTTACTGTTTTGCTTAACTAACAAGATTAATTTTTTTAATAGATTACATCAAAAAAAAAGTTTACAAAAATGGATCTCCTTCTCGTCCTTTTTTTGTCCCCTACAAACATTAATAAAAAAGGATATACAAAAACATAACAGCAAATCTTCCTCATTTTCTCTTCCAGTTTACTACAATATGTACAATACAAAAAAACACAAAAAAATGGCAATAAAAAATAAACACAACAAAAAAAAATTCAAAATAAAAAATTAAATTGATGGTGACATTTATGACTCAATTGCATTCTTCTTCGTCTTCTTGTTCATTCTCCCAAACTTTTTTTCTATTATTTTTCTACTTTTTTATATCGCGCGTGAGAAAGCATCTGTTTCACTCAAAAAGGATTTTTTTTTATATTTTCCGAAACAAAAGTATTCGTCGAGAAGAGACGAGAGAACGAACGAATGTTAAAAAAGAGATTCCACTTCGGTTATGCGACTCAAATTTCTGGGGAAAACTGTTTGAAAAGAAAAATGAAAAGAAAAAGCTTTAGTGAAATTATAAAGTTTGACGGGGTAAGTAACTGAATTCGATTGCATTATTTTTCTGAAATAAAATTGTCTTTTTTCGCTTTCGGTGCTTTGCTTTATTCTCGGTATTTTACTTTGAAACAGAATCCTCATCCTCAACTTCAATCCTAAGTCCTAACGTAATCTTGCGAATATATTATTTTACTGAATACTAAATTAAAGCTTTGAAAATTAATTGAAATATAGGTAGAAAATCGTAAATTTTCATTTAATTTCCCTTCTAGTTGTTATCAAAATCCTGAAACGTGAAGCAAAATTATGGATAATTGTGATTTAGTAATTTGTTGAAACATGAAGAAAAAATAAATAAATTAATCTGAATTATACGGAATTTATATTCAATGAAAATATGTTGCTGATCTTAATAGCAACAACAAAATTATCAAGGAAATTTGTTTAGTTTTTTTCTATTTTACTTGTCTGATTCTCATTTTCTAAAACAAATCAAATAATAAATAATTTACAGTTACTGGTGTTTTCGTCTATTTTCTTCTTATATTATTATAATCGTATTTGTGTTGGTATATATTTTTTGAATATTCCCTGTTGTATTATATATCAAACCTTCATTTATTCTTCGATTAAAAAGTAACCAAAAATATAAGCCAAAAAAGTTCGCTGTGTATAGAGAATGAAGATAATGTTTGTGTTACTTTTTTATCGAAGTAGAAAATTCATAACAATGGAAGAAATCGAATCAAATCCACACAAGGGAACATTTTATACCGTAACATTTATTTTTTTATATAGCCTTTTGATCTCCCACAACAAAGGTCGATTTAATGATTTATTTTGTCATTTTAGACTGTTGCGTTGGCTTAAATTTTTTCTTGAATTTTTTGAGTCAAACTCGTAGACATGTTTTGTTGAATTTATCAAACCATGGCATTTATGATATTGTTGAAATGTTATTCAAAGAAATACTGAATGTCATAACTACTGGTATTTTAATTTAATCTTAAACAAATTAAATGTAGACGGAAACTTCAGGTATAAATTTAAACACACAACATTTACTTCGAGTTTTCTGATTTAGTTTAAATATGGTGGTGTAATAGATGTGGATATGTAAAATAAAACTTGCTTAAAAAATCTATACTGCTTTTTAAAGATAAAAGGTTATGCTACAAAAGATACAAACGCTGTTTTTTCGTAAGTGAATATTTGTTAACTAGACGCGCGCTAGCGTCCAGTGGCCCCAGTTCACGATTGTTTTCATCTCGGGTACACTGAAAAAAATATTAAAGTACTGACAACCTTATCTCGAAGTTAGCAGTTTATTTTTCAAACCAAGAAAAATATTTGCAAACAATTTCAAAGTTGATGGTTACATTGGGATTGGCATAATATGATCGCGCAAGGTGGTGATCCTTTAATTTTGAATATTCAGAAATATAAATCTTCTGGTGACAGTGGGAATAGTGTGATTCTTTACAGAGAAATAAAATGTCTGCTCCTATCTGCCACACAACCATACGTAAATATTTTCATGACAACATAATGAGAGTAATTTCAAATATAAAGTGTTGAACTATATAGTTAAATCTAACAAAAACACTACGTGCGGTTGCCTCAACAACACCGTTCTGTACCGTTCCATTAAATCAATTTACGAGACAATCAAATTTTGATTGAAAATTGGACATGTTTTTTTAACAACACGTTTTTGGTAAAAAGATCAAGTTCCGAATCCAAAACTCAAACTACTATCTTTAGATTAATAAAAATATTTTTGAGATGCCGCATATAAGCTTTTCCTTATTTAAATGAAACAACGGGTCCCTAAACGATAAAATCAGAAATGCTTAACCACCCATTTCAGGTGCCACACAAGGAGAGGGATCCTTGGGTTAGGTTAGTTACCCCTTAGCTTACACAAGTAAAGTTGTTACGTTTATTATAAAAAAAAGTTGGTTAGGTGGCAATAAGGTTCGCTCGTTGAGGGTTCCGTGAATGTAAAAGAATAAAATATCATAAATAATTGACATACACTTGTGTTATAAAGTTTTATATTATCAGACCATGGGCACATAAATTATGAAGTTTTCCTCGTAAACGTCAATAGCCATGTCAATCGCAAATTGTTCGAAATGATACAAGAAATGTTAAATCAGGTTAAATCTATTCCATAGTTGCTTATAGTAACTTTAAAGAAAGATTTAATTACACAAGCTTGTAAATGTCTTAATTAAGAAAATATATTATCAATTCAAATATCATCGATTTATACCAATTCAAACCTTTATCAACAATTGCTGTACCAATTATAAAATTCAATAAATTTTCTGGTCAAGTTCAATCAAATATTTTTAGAATTAGCGTTCATGAAGGCTCTTAAGTCCAGCTGATCGAGGTCATTTTCAATATATTGAGTGAAATAATCGATTGAATAGCAAACTGGTTTGTTGATCGTGGTTAATGTTATCGCATAAATGTTTGACCTTACCCAGAATTCGAACTAGGTTCGCCAGAAGCCGAGTGCATTTGACTAGCCATAATCTATTTCAGAACCTTAAAAGTATAAAATTTTAAGCAATTTTTAATTAAATAATTAAGTTTCACATGTTTTTTTGTCATTCAAAATATCAAGTTAGATGAAGTCACATCTCGAACACTCATATTTAACAAACACATTTTGTTGGTTATCATTTATTTATCTTATTTTGAATTTCTTTATTTCGTTAGATTTCTTACTAAAATATACATTTGCTGCAACGTAGCTAAATTTATCCTCTTCTACGACTATTCGACGTGAATAGCACATATAAAAAGAATATTAATAATAGCTTAAAAACGGGGCCTTAGATAATAAAAAAATTGTTTTGGACCACAAATTTCATATGACACCTAACTCATCAAGATCGAAAATACTTTTTTTCTTCAAAATTTCTGCTCTCCTTCAATCCCCTCCAAAGAACATTTGAAATTATGACGACCAAAGAAAACCGGACGGAAAAAACACACGATTTTATTAATAACTCAAAAACCAAACAGTCGAAAATTCATTGAATTTTTTGAAGTGAACCTTCTTTAGGCGCGATATGACAAGTAAATCAAATCTTTTTTGAGCAGAAGTAACATTTAAAAAAAAATAAAATAAAATAAAGAAGAAATGCAAACAACAATGAAGTAAAAAGGCAAACGAATATTATGTTCGGCAAGTATGCGATACATTTCGATTATGTGTATTGTGTGTGTCAATTGTCCTTCATTTGTTAAGGTGCAAACACAATAGATCCGTTCCTCCATCTTTATCAATTTTATTATACGTTAATTAATTTAATAATTTTTAGATGCACAAATAAAACAAAAATGTAAATATAAAACGTTGTGTATTACAAACTCCAAAACAGCGTGGTTTTTATGTTAGAATAAAAATACCGCAGCTGTTCAGTTGAGAACACTAACATTCGACGCATGCGCAATGGCTTAAAGCGTCGTACAGCCAGCAATCGCTATCCTTGTCAGACAAATGATGTTACGCGCTAACTCTCTTTCACTCTACCTTAAATATTTATCATCTTTAACAGCCAGCAACCCTTATTTGCGGCCGGATTTAATTAGGCAACCATATATAATAATAAATAGAAAAAATTAGCTTTAATTTGATATATAATTAATCAATGTACGTTATGAACGTATAAATGTATCGAAATCATACCTGTTTACACTTGGCTGCGAAGAGGTGCAGCCAGGTGCGCAACGGCAACCGTGATTTTTTAGAATCTTTATATAAATTGCCGTGATGTAGACGATATTTTTTTAAACTAATAAGTGAACGAAATTTTTTTCCAAAAATCAATTAAAAATAATTTTATTTAAAATACTGGCGGCAGAAATTTTGATAGGCAACCTGGTAGATATATATTCTCCTAATTATAAAAATACACAAAAATTTGGTATTTTGCAAAAAATCGATGAGTGCACTAATCCTGCAGCCGAATCTCGTACTATAGTGACTTGTAAGTTTTTTTCGTTGATTATGTTTGGAGCTATGGGGTTGGAACAGAATAAAAATGCATATTATTGGTAATATGTATATCAAAACCAAACAACACAAAAATTAAGTAAAAAGTGGTTACCTTATTTTAAAACGTTAGTTTTTTATATGATACCATTCGTCACAGGGTCTAAACTTTCAGAGAGGTCGCTACAGTTTTTATGACGGAGTGAAACAAACAAAACACATTTATCTTTGTTGATTCGTAAAAACATAAGGACTCAAATATTTATAAAAAGGCTTTGTTATTTGGAAAAATCAACCTTTCACTTAATACCCATCTGGAAGGCGTCAAACCCGTTTTTTTGGTTATCCTCTACGATTTTAAGCTTTTTAAAAATAAATCCAGTAAATTTTGTGCTCTCCTTGAAGTAAGTTACTTTTATGGATAATCCGATATATCAGCTCAAAAGCACTTATAGTTTCCAAGAAAATCGATTGTGAAAGTGAGGTCACACACTAAAATCCTCCTCGTTTTCTCGTCTCTCCTTAATTTAAAATACGATACTATAAAATTGATTAAATTTTTCAAATATTTCTGTTTGTTTGTATTAAAATAAATCTCTGATTTCGCCCATGGTAGAAGAAGGAAATGTAAGTTGGTGATAACAATCATGTTACGTTTTGTAAATTTGAAAAGTTGGTTAGTCTAGAAAGATTTATAAAAAGCAAGCAAGCAAAGCAGGACCAATTCCCTTGTAATTTTCACATAGGTGGCGTTTATCATTTTTGTAAATTGGTATCAGCGTAGCTGAATTCCAATCCTGTGGCATAGTTTCAGTACTAAACAGATCATTTAAACAAGTTGAAACAATCTTGAAGATAGAGGTAGGTAGGTTATTTATGTATTGAGGGCGTAAAGTAGGTGATTTTTGCTTAAAATGGAAATTGTTGCTCGTGTTTGTTAGCTGAGGGCAACAAACACTCGAAAGAAAAAAAGATGCTTTATGCCCAAATTACATACAGGATTTTTTGTTCCAGTAAGATTTTGTATTATTTGCACAAATAAAATTCATATGTTTACACAAAATAGTAAAATATTTTTTGAGAAATTCTTTAACCCAAGTAGTTTTTGTTTGATATTTATTTTACGCACAAACGAATCGTAAAACACATTTTGCATCCTAGTTATCGTGACTGAAAGTTGAACTTAACGTCCGTAAAATAAAAGCCCGTTGCTATACAAAACATTAGTGTATTTTGCTACTTTGCCGCCCGTAAAATAATCGCCCGGAAAATAATCATTAAATTAGAACAAACAAATAAATTATTGTATGAAATTTATAGAGAAAGTCATGGCATGTTTATTGTAATTTTCAAAATGTCTAGCGAGTTTGAAAAATTCAAAAATTGATTTATCTACAATTAAGTTGTGCAGTTGTGCGTAAAACGTTGTACATACACTCAGGCTGAAAGGAAGATTACGCCCTTGGTTCAATAAAAGCCCTCGCTTCGCATCAGGCTTCAATATGAACCGTAGGCGTAATCTTCTACTTTCAGCCCTCGATATGTAAATAACTATTTCGAAATTTCTGTAGCAAATAGCAATCAATTTTTTTCTCAAATTTCTTTAAATATTTTATTTAGAACATTTTGTTTTTCAGTTGTATTACTTGTATTTGATGCTTTGTTTTGCTAAGTATACATATGTACATATGTTTCACTTATTGCTAAGTGAAAGTAGTTAAATTCAAGTAATATTTTTCCTTAACTAACAAGCAATAAATTTCCTTAATAACTAATTTATTTAATTTTAGTTGTGAATATTAAATTACTAACAAACCAAAAAATGGTTAGATTAAACTATTTTCTCAAAATGAAAGGTTTTTTTTGGAAAAAGTCGTAATGTATTTTTTCTGCGATCGTGCAAAAAGTGACTATTTTTGCACTATGTACTGAGCCATAGCCAATTTTGGCACAGTACAATCCTTCAAAAAATAGTCACTTTTTGCACGATCGTAGAAAAATACATTTCAACTATCAATTTTCTTTTCATGTGATAAAGCATTCCATGTAAGCCATTTTCATGTGAGATTTGTACTAAATTATATTAGGTAATGGCTATGGCGAAAAAATTAGTCAAATTAAAATGAGTAACAAAGAAAAAAATAACTTAAGAGCAAATGAAAAAGCAACAACTTGTACTGAATTTTTATTTTTAGTGGTCCCCGACATCAGTTCATCGGATTATCAAACAAACCATAGCTTTCGTAACAACCACACTACGAGATTTGGTTTCCCCTAAAATAACTCACTGAAAAAAATAATTTGGTATAGTCTACAAAACGGATTCAACCAATAGTAGATTTTTATACAAGTGGTGAAAACGTCTCTTTTTGCGTGACTGAACGGTTTGTGGAATAAGTTCAGGAACATAAAAACGTTTTTACCACGCGTAGAAAACGCAAATATTTCTACGCTTGTAAATATAAATGATAATATTTACAAATTCATCTACTAAAAACTTACAAAACGACATATCTAAATTGGACTGTGTAAAAAATAAACAATTATGTATCGCACTTTTACCAGTGTAAAATAATGTTATAGTTGTGTTCGCCTACAGATGGAATAATAACAGGCGAACACAATAATAACATTATTTTACACTGGTAAAAATGCGATATATATTTGTTTATTTTTTACACAGTCAAATTTAGATATGTCGTTTTGTAAGTTTTTAGTAGATGAATTTGACAATATGAATAATGAAAATAGTTCATATATTTTCTCTAAAAACTTTTACAGATATTACAGATATTTTTTTTACCGACTGTAAGTTATCGTTTAAAGTATAAATTTAAAAAATTGTAGGTAAAGTTTCAATTAAAAACAAATAAAAATAAATTTTTTAATAAAATTTATTTATCTATTTAATAAATTTTTTTTAATTTTTTTTTGGCGGAAAGAACTCAGAGAATATATTTTATGACAGTTAATTATCGCAGGAAAAAATTATACGATATATCTGATACAAATTTTATTTTATCGCTCCGATTTCTCTGATATAGAAAAAAAACACACTCATTATTAGTTAACATTCATTATTAATTAATCACACCTTTTATTAATTAATTACACACAATTGATTTAATAATAAGTTTCGATTCGATTCGATCAAAATATTCAAAATATTCAATCCCTTCAAAATATTATGATATTGACAGAAATAAACACAGCAACAGAAACAGTAAATCAAATTCAATCTCAAATCTTCAATTATTTATTCAATCCTTTAAATAACCACCACCTGTAGGCGACCACCGAAACTTATTTACTTTAAGTCCTAGTGACTGAAAACATTTTCAGTCACTACTTAGAAAAAGTTTCCCTTTCACATAGGTTTTACTATATATTAAAATGACATTTTCGTAGCTTGAAGTAGAAAAAATAATTTTGTAGTATCAACTAAAATTTAGTACAATTAAACATACGTTTTAAACGTTTGACAAAGCATTGTCAAATGTTAAAAACGTATGGTCGATTGTACTAAATTTTTGTTGAAGCTACAAAATTAATTTGGTTGAATCCGTTTTGTAGAATATACGGAATTATTTTTTTCAGTGATATACAAACAATTTTGAAAAAATCGCCAATGGCTTCTTCGAGAAGTGGTATTTTCCCAATTGCATAGAAGAAATTAATGGAAAACATGTAATAATTGAGGTATGTCGATTAATCTTAGTGTATGAGCGATATAAATTTTTATTGTGTCATTTTTAGACGAAAACTAAAACTGGATCTGAGTTTTTTAATTACAAGAAATCCCATTCCATGGTACTTCTAGCCGTATGTGACCACAATTATGATTTCATATCCTGTGACATTGGGGCAGCCGGTAGACAAAGTGATTTTTATTATTTATTTTTGGTCAAAAATTTTATAACAAATCTTTACCGTAAGACTTTGTTGTAATAAAAGAAAAATCCATTTTAATATTATTAATACAATAAGATGCTTGTTTCAGAATTATAGAGACGTGTGATGTAGAAACTTGTCTACATAACTACGAATTTTCAACTATCGCTTAAATCGAGCTAAAAGAGTAATATTGTTGTGCCCGTGCACTAATCATTACACACAAATTTAAATGATTAAATAACTGTTTCCAAAATTTAATAAAAAACTGTGTTTCAACATTTAACCTGTATATTACAATAATTTTATATTAATTTTAATTTGGAAATCATTTATAGAAAATAAAACTATGTCAAATTATAATAAACTAAAAAATAATTAAAATATATATACAATTCCACTTATAAATTTAAAGTAAAAATAAATATAAGCAATAATTTTGTCTTTTAAATTAAAATGATTTACCAATTTAAAATTATTATCGAATTGCAGAATCATTAGTTTAAATGTTATAATCCAAAATTATTGTGTCAGTAAAACTGTGTCAATGTAAATAAAATATTATATATAATAATGTGAAAAAGGCACAAATAAGTAGTCTGTAAAAATTAGTGGTAAAAATCAGTTTTCTAAAGTTAATCAAGTAATAAAAATTCAGTCTGTTAATTCTGTCAGTTGTAATAGTAAGTCAGTTAAGTTTTATCAGTTAAATTAGAAATTAAGCCACTCAGTTCAAGTGGAAGTCAGAAGTTCAAGTGAAATACCTAAAACAAATCAATTCAGTCGATCATTTAGTCAAGCAGTCAATAAAAGTCAGTTAGTAACTTCTGTTAATTTAGTTTAGTTGAAATATATTTGTAAGTTAGTTAAATTTTATCAGTTGTGGCAGTTAAATTAGAAGTTAAGTCACTCAGTTGACGTGTATGAATAAATAAAATTAGAGATTAAGTCACTCAGTTGACGTGTATGAAAAAATGCATTGACAAATACTAAAGTTTTGTGTAGATAATTATTATCGTATTTGCAAGAATATTCCTCAGTGCCACAAAATCATTGAGTAAACCAATAATAATAAATAAATAAATTAAAACAATTTTCATTTTTAAAGTGTTTCTGTTATTAATAAAAGTGTTTTGAAAGAACGATCCTCGCAGGCACAACAATATATAGAGAATGCATTTAAAATACTGAATACATAGTGGCGAATATACAGAACAACTATAAAAACCAATGTTCCCACCGTTGAAAATGTCATTGAAACATGCGTATATATCCATCTTGGGCCTCTTGGACTCTGTTCAAAAGCGGGCTTTACGAATTGTGGGCGATCGAGATTTGACATGAAACTTGATTCCCTACAACATTGTCGCACTGTTGCTGAGCTCGTTGTTTTTTACAAATATCGTCGTCAACAGTGCTCAGATAAAATCAGCAGCATCATGCCTCAAACTTATTCTTACCCCCGTTTCACTCGGCAATTGGCTAGCGCAACCAGTCAAACGGTCGAGATCCCTCGCTGTCATACTGGCAGATCGCAGAAAGACTTCCTTATTCGAACTGCATTCAAGTGGAATAGTTTGCCAGAATCCATAGTCTCAGGTCGTTTCAATCCGCACAGTTTTAGGGAAGGCATTCATCAACACCATAGAGCACAAGTTGTTATGGGACCCACGACCGAGAGCTTCATTACTTACAAAGAAGAAGAACAAACACATTATTTGTAGGAAAAACCATAAGGAAAAATTTAAAACAAACTTTGTTGGTAACAGCTCGGTTAACTGGCAATGGTATAAAATTTAATTAAAACGCAAAATTATGTAAACAAAACACAATTTTTCTTAAATAATTAATCAGTTCACTCATTACAATAAATATCTACCTCCTTACTTACCAACTGCATTATTTGTAATTTTAGTTTTGAAACCACTGTTTGGCGAAATCGGTTCAAATAGGCTACTAACATATTCCCGAACAATTCATTCGATGTCTTTGGTTGCCTTTCAGTATTTCGAGCTTCAATAACATCTAGCATTTGTTTTTTTTTTAGATCCATTTTAACGTTTTCTGAAAAATAAAGAATAAAATATAATTAATTTTTGTAAATATTAAATAAAGTGGTCAGCATATCCAAATCAATTATACCAGAATCAATCCCGCACCCGCTTTTAGATTTATTTTCCAATCATTTTCCACAAAATCTTTGGTCTTCGAAGGAACATATTCTTCTTGGATTGAGAAATCTGAAATTAAAATAAAATTAATTTTATCATTTGAAATTTGTATAAATTTATTACAACTAAAATCATCAGGATTTTCTTCAAAATTTATAAATTCCATTGCCAGTCTCAATGTTTTGAAATCTTAAAATATCGAAAATTAGTTAAGGATAAACACAAAATACATTTTATTAATTACCTAATTATAATTATAAATTGTTTATAATGCTTATTTGGTTTAAATCAAACTTTTATTTCGCGCAATATTTTCAATTTTAAAAATATGGAGGGGCTGAAATCTCAAGCTCTGAGATATCAAGACTTCGGTCTGGGTTAAAGATTTTGATATAGTTTTCGCAAAAAACTTTTATGAGGACATGGTTTTTAGTTTTGAGCAGCGATGTATATCAAACATAACTTTTTGTTAAAGTTCTGTATTTTTTATTTCTGTTTAGATATGCATTACAAAACTAACACGAAACATCAATACGTTGTCGGAAAATTATAACAGATCATATATTAACATAATTTAGTGAAAAGATGATACAATCAGCAAACTACTCAAAAACCTCTCCTAGCGTTTCGAGAAAATATTTCAAAATCACAAATTCATGTTTCTTTCAAAATTCCAAAAATATTGTAAAAATTAAATAAAATAAAAAATTCAAACTTTTTTCAAACAAAATTTTTTTCAAAAATTCAAAAATATTTCAAAAATTATTACAGAATCAAAGATTAAAACTTTTTTCAAAAATTCTAAAAATATTGCAAAAATTATAACAAAATAAAAAATTGTAACTTTTTCCAAAATTATAAAAATTATAATATAATCAAAAATTAAAAATTTTTCAAAATTCTAAAAATATTCCAAAAATTCTTACAATATCAAAAATTGAAGTTTTTTTCAAAATTCTAATAATATGCGTATTTGAAATTCAAAAATTCAATTTTTTATTTAAATGACATAAAAAGATTTTTTTCGTAAAACATAACATGTACATTTTTATACACACAAATATTTAAAAGCATTTAAATGCATGGTCTTAGAAATGAAACTAAAATGCTTTTGAGCTACCTTGGTTACTATGCTAGATCTTTGACTTCTATTGTTGTTTCATCGAAGCGAATGCCGCAAAGTTCTGCAAAATCCCTTCATTTGTTAAAAATAATTTTAAATTTAGTATCATCTCTGCATTGTTTAAGCATCAAGAAAGCAGTTTGGCATTACCGCCAGCCAGCGAGTTTCACTGTATCCAATAAGTTGGTTATGTTCGACATTATTTTTGCCGCAGAACTCCTTCAACGTCTCCAGTAAAGACAGTAAAATATCCAACTTTTTTTTAACCCTGCCATTTAAATCAGCAGCACTTCTTATTGCATTATTTAGAATATGGGCTGCGAATCCAATACCCAATACGTTCTGGTTCAAATTCGAGCTTAGCTTGCTTTTAAATTTTCACTTCTTGACGTGACACCACTAAAATTGGTATTCGAGTTATCAGCGCAAATTGCAACTAACTTTTTGTCAATGTTAAATAACAATTTTTTAATTTAATAAGTTCTAAACTGTATGAAGATATTTAAATAATAGTAAAATAATAAACGCTTTATTCTTGTTAAATTGAGTTTTATTTCACTAAATACGTATTTCGAAAGCTATGCTTTCATCGACAGTAGTATCTAAAAACTCGAGTTTTTAGATACTACTGTCGATGAAAGCATAGCTTTCGAAATACGTGTTTAGTGAAATAAAACTAAATTTAACAAGAATAAGGCGTTTATTATTTTACTATTATTTAAATAACAACAAGAAAACAAAATAACAACAAAACTTGTTCAAGCTACTGGTGCTGACGGCTTATATAGCAACGCGTTTTTATGTTTATCTGTATCTATATGTCTTTTAATTCATAATGTCCACTGTTAGTTTGCAAATTCACTCCGACTGGTAATACAATAAAGCTTTGCGTCGTTATATTTCGATTTTTTTATAAAAGGATAGTCCAATTCAATATCGTATGAGAATTTACGTAAACGTTTTCTATCCATCTTGATTTGCAGGAGAACTTTTTAAATATAATTTTAACAATTAGTAAAAATTTACCTTTTATAGTAGCTTAAAACTTTTGTTACACAAGTAAAAACTGCAAAACAATTGAAATAATTTATTTTAATTTTACTAAATAATTAATATCTTTTCTGTATTCTGTAAGTATAAGAGGTATACAGTATACCTCTCGTTCTATCTTTTGCAAATATATACCATTTTTTATATTTTTATGCTCTCTACTTTGTTTGTTCTTTATTGAGAAAAAAAATTATAAATTAGAAAATAATAATTTTACTTTTGAGCTCCCTAGTTAAAGTGTGTTTTAAACAGAGTTTGAAACGCTACTTATATCACTCCTTTACTTTGTTCTTTCAGAGTGCGTATCTTAAAAAAAATATAACACTCCCACATACAGGAGTGAAAATAATAAAATATCATTCTTGCTACTAAATTGAAATAAATATTTTCTTTCAAATACTCAAAACTTTTATTTTTGCTTCAAATTTGATGCTTTCCAACGTAAAATGCTTTGAATGATTCGTTCAATTATTCATGTATTGTTAGAAAAATGAATATAAAGGATGACGTAGAGGGACTATTCATAAATCGAATAAAAGAACAGGAAAATGTAATCTGCTCCAAAGGAGTAAAATCATTTTTTTTACATTTTAATTTTTGAATATTATTTCAAAGGATTAAAATGAGTGCTCGAATAAAGGAAAACTCTGGTTTGAAAATTCAAATGTTTAAGAATTTATACGGAAAACTGCGACTTTTTAAGTAAAATATTTTGTATTTTATTTTTCATAATATACTTTCGATCTCTCGTATATACACCGGAGAGATGTTTCTATAAACAAAGAAACCTTTTCGCTGAGGTAGATCTGTAAGACATTAAAAGATATGTAAATTATTGAAGTGAAATAACTGAGTTTAGTATTTCTAAGAAAATTATAGTTAAAACACTATTTAGTAAAAAAAATATTGCACTAGTTTGTTCTCTCAATATAGATAAATCAACATATACATAACATTATACAAATTGCAAGAAAAAACAGTGAAGCCATTGCTTTGACTAAGATATTGCGCAAACTGTACGTAGGTAGATATAAGGCTTATTTGATTATTTTGATAATGCGGGCAAATGTGGTGGAAATATTTGTTTCGTGGTACGCTTCGTGGTACAAATTTCTCCGTGGGACAACGCAATCAAATGTGGGACATTTCCACGCAGCGTGGGACGTCTGGTCAGTTTACTACCCATAAACGTGCGTAAATTTTTCATTTGATTCAAAATTGTACAATTATTGCGAGCTTCTTCTATAGGTCTATAAGACCACAAAAAAATATCCATTTCTCCCTCCCTGTGACTGTATAAAAAAATGAACAAAGATTGACGTTTAGGATACGTTTTGGATTTTATTATAACCAACTTAACATATAATTTTTGCTATTTTATGAATTAAAAATTATAATCTATATAGCGAAAAGAATTTGTCAGCAAGTTTTCATAACATGCTTTGAAAATATTTACATAACTTAAATATTTGTTCGTGTCTTAAGAAAATATTGCTTGTCCATTATAAAACATTCACTATTATAAAATCACTGGAAATTACACAAAAAATAGGATTTTACAATTAGAAATGTTTTTAATTTATTGTTTTTAAAAAAGTCTTGTAAAGTTTGTACAATATGATATAGATAAAAAAAACAGGGCCAAACTGTCAGAGTTCTCCAAATAAGTGGGATATAATTAGCTTGTGTTCTCCTGCATGTACTTACTTTTAAGTTTATATAAATTACCAATGACCAATAACAATTGAAATTTGAATGTTAAATACTGCACTATTAACTCTCGAGGAACCCTATACTAATGAAATATTTTGTTTCCTCTGGCTTAGACACGAATATCTTATAAACAAAACACTATCGTACGATAGAATTTTGTCAAAATACGCACCCACGGCATTTTTGGAAGAACGATCGTGTTCTGTTTATAAAACTGATTTCATCAGAAGATTAGATGCAATACGACCGCCTTTCGTATCGGAGGCGCTCTAGTCTATACAAAGAACGATAACAGTTTGAATATTGTGGTGAACCGTACTTTAGTCGGGCCATAATAATATGTAACGTAATAATTATATTATCAGATATATTTCAATTAATAGTATGCGATAAAATCGGTATATTAGCTAAGTAAATCTTCTAAAAATTAAACGAATTTACAAAATAACAGTGCATTGAAATTTTTATAGTGTATAATTTTTATATATTGTAAACGATTGGATGGTTTTATTGATAGTATCAGATCCTTGGGGGGGAGGGGGGGGGCAATGCCCCCCAGCCCTACCCAATTGACGCCTCTGTAATATCGTATAATTTTTTCCTCCAATAATTAACTGTCAGGTATAAAATATATTCTCTGAGTTCTTTCCGCCAAAAAAAAATTAAAAAAAATTAATTAAATAAATAAATAAATTTTATTAAAAAATTGATTTTTATTTGTTTTTAATTGAAACTTTACCTACAATTTTTTAAATTTATACTTTAAACGATGACTTCCAGTCGGTAAAAAAAATATCTGTAATATCTGTAAAAGTTTTTATCCACGACTACTAAAGAATATATGCTTTCCATGCGTATGTCTTTCATTGTAATTGTATTCATTCCACAACTGGTGAATTTGATTAAAATTTTTAACAGTTCTATAGTTTATTAAATATTCCCCTAACAAATTAAACTACAAACTTGTTTTGTTTTTCGCTATCTTTGATGTATTTATTTCAATATGGCGATACAAATTTTTGCATGAAGACTGGAAATTAAACGAAATATTTTACAGTCGTGGATAAAATAGCATCTTGTATTCGCTTAGGATGATGGCAATTCTTCACTCGGATAATCATCAGGAGGAATCCCTCCTTCATCCTCGTGAAGAATTGCCTTCATTCTCAGCTCATACAAGAATCTACTATTAGAGAAAATATATGAACTATTTTCATTATTCATATTGTCAAATTCATCTACTAAAAACTTACAAAACGACATATCTAAATTTGACTGTGTAAAAAATAAACAAGATTGTATTTATATATAGCATTTTTACCAGTGTAAAATAATGTTATTATTGTGTTCGCCTGTTATTATTCCATCTGTAGGCGAACACAATTATAACATTATTTTACACTGGTAAAAATGCGATACATAATTGTTTATTTTTTACACAGTCAAATTTAGATATGTCGTTTTGTAAGCTTTTAGTTGATGAATTTGTAAATATTATCATTTATATTTACAAGCGTAGAAAAAATAGCGTTTTCTACGCGTGGTAAAAACGTTTTTGCGTTCCTGAACTTATTTCACTCGACGCTATCGCGTCTTGTGGACAAACCGTTCAGTCACGCAAAAAGAGACGTTTTCACCACTTGTATAAAAATCTACTATTGGTTGAATCCGTTTTGTAGACTAAACCAAATTATTTTTTTCAGTGAGTTATTTTAGGGGAAACCAAATCTCGTAGTGCGGTTGTTACAACAGCTGTAGTTTTTTTGTTAATCTGATGAACTGATGTCGGGGACCACTAAAAATAAAAATTCAGTACAAGTTGTTGCTGTTTCATTTGCTCTTAAGCTATTTTTTTCTTTGTTACTCATTTTAATTTGACTAATTTTTTCGCCATAGCCATTACCTAATATAATTTAGTACAAATCTCACATGAAAATGGCTTACATGGCGTGCTTTATCACATGAAGAGAAAGTTGATAGTTGAAATGTATTTTTCTACGATCGTGCCAAAAGTGACTATTTTTGCACTATGTGCTGTGCCAAAATTTTAATTTTTTGCACTAGTGCAAAAAATTAAACTTTTGGCACAGTACATAGTGCAAAAATAGTCACTTTTTGCACGATCGCAGAAAAAATACATTACGGCTATTTCCAAAAAAAACCTTTCATTTTGAGAAAATAGTTTAATCTAACCATTTTGTGGTTTGTTAGTAATTTAATATTCACAACTAAAATTAAATAAATTGGTTACTAAGGAAATTTATTGCTGGTTAGATAAGGAAAAATATTACTTGAATTTAACTATTTTCACTTAGCAATAAGTTTAACATATGTACACATGTATACTTAGCAAAACAAAGCATCAAATACAAGTAATACAACTGAAAAACGAAATGTTCTAAATAAAATAATTCAAGAAATTTAAGAAAAAAAATATGGAGGGGCTGAAATCTCACAGCTCTGAGATATCAAGACTTTGGTCTGGGTTAAGGATTTTGATATAGTTTTCGGCAAACAACTTTTATGAGGACATGGTTTTTATTTTTGGGCAGTGATGTATATCAAACATAGCTCTTTGTTAAAGTACAAGTGTTTTTTATCTCTGTTTAGAAATTTATTACAAAACTAACAAAAAACATTAATACGTTGTCGAAAAATTATAACAGATCAAATATTAACATAATTTAGTTAAAAGATGATACACTCAGCAAACTACTCAATAACCTCTTCATTTAGCGTTTCGAGAAAATATTACAAAATCGCAAATTCATATTTCTTTCAAAATTCCAAAAAAATTGTAAATTAAATAAAATCAAACTTTTTTCAAAATTCCAAAAATTAGAATAAAATCAAATATTTAACTTTTTCTAAATTCCAATAATATTCCAAAAATTCTCAAATATTTAAACTTTTCCAAAATTCTAAAAATATTGCAAAAATTATTACAAAATAAAAATTCAAATTTTTTTCAAAATTCCAAAAATTATACTTGTTCGTGCCTCTGGCTTAGCAGTGGACTGTAGTTATATTTTCTGCGACTTTAAATGAATAGCCAGTGGTCCAACATACTGGTAAATAATTACTAGGATGATCGATGATAATGGTTGATTGATGATCAACACGTAGTTTGTGTCAAACAAGTATATGACGACCAATGATGATTAAATAAACATACGTTGGTATAATTGTGTCTAGTATACGGCGTACGATGGATAATACTAAGCAATATTGACTATATGCACATACGAAATAATATTAGCAGCATTGATAATTATATTTGATGTAATGACAATGTAACGAGGTAATTAGTAACAGTGCTGATCATGTGCACATGCGATGAAAAATATTAGTAGCAATAATGATATAATTTGATGAAATGACGATGTAAAGATGTAATTCGTACCAATGCTGATCATATGCACATACGTTGAATAAATATTAGTAGCACTGATAATTATATTTGATACAATGACGATGTAACGATGTAATTCGTAACAGTGCTGATCTATATGCACATATTCTGCTGTGATCTGTGCGATGAAAAATTGTAGCAACGCCGATTATGATATAGACATATTCTGCTCTAGAATCTGGATGTTGAGCACTGAAAATTTGATTATCCAAAGCATCTATTAATGAAATTGAGCAAAATAATGCCTCTGTGCCTAAAATAGCAAAAAGCAAAACATTAGTGAGGTTATAATATATTTGTACTTTGAAGACCCTGTGCCCAGCAACGAGTATTGATGAAATTCCAACCTCGAAAAACCTTGGTTCAGCACTATATCAATGTTGCCTTCAACACGTTCTCTTTATATTATCATAATGACGGCGATAATGTGGTGTGCTCATGACATTTAGTCGAAGTAGGTGGGCTATATGTTTATCTCAACACCAAATCCAAGTTGAAAAAAACTCACACAAATTAAAATCACTAACAATTTAATCTTTATTTTTTACTTTTTACTTTTAATTAATTATTAACAAACATATTAAACATTTAGTTAACAAAAGTTATATTCACATCGAATCAAAATCACAAAACAAAATATAACCATTAAACTTAAAATTCCAAACGAAGAAGAAATTGATTTATCTCAAAACCATGAATTAAATATCAATCACTTTAAAGCTTTAAGCGTTTAGCAGAGCCAAGACGTCCATTACTTGAATTAATTATTCGTTGATAACTGCATGATCGACGATAAATAGTTACCATAATTTATTCAATGTTGACTGCTTTATCTATAAGACTATACTGAATACTGGGTCTGAGTTACGCTTAAACTGTCAAATGACAATCAACAAAAACATAAACAACTCAGGTAAATTACAATTATTTACATTGCAATTATTTACT
The DNA here is from genome assembly GCA_963693315.1 of Diogma glabrata. Taxonomy (NCBI): domain Eukaryota; kingdom Metazoa; phylum Arthropoda; class Insecta; order Diptera; family Cylindrotomidae; genus Diogma; species Diogma glabrata. Next base: position 271,838,812 of record OY856186.1, read on the forward strand.
AGATTAAACCCACGGTTGTTTCTTTTCAGAATGCTGTGATTGATTTTGACCCTTAAGCTAAGTATAATTTGTGTACTTAAATTCTATCATTTACAATTTATTACAGTACTAATTACTAAAAACTTAAAACTTTTTTCAAAATTCTAAATATATATATATATTAAAACAGATTTGCGTCCATTAACATCCTTAGAACGCATGTTGTTGTGGGACCTTGGTCTTAAAAGGTTTTTATGTGTTGTTGTGACACATATTGTAATGCCTACTACACATCACATTTTATTAAAAAAAAAAAAAAAATATATAAAATTCAAAAACTCTATTTTTTTCAAAATTCTAAAAATATTGCAAAAATTATAACAAAATCAAAAAATGAAACTCTTTTCAAAATTTCAAAAATATTCCAAAAATTATAATAAAATCAAATATTTAAACATTTCCTCAATTCCAATAATATTCCAAATATTCTTTATAATTCAAACTTTTTCCAAAATTCTAAAAATATTGCAAAAATTATTACAAAATCAGAAATTGAATTGTTTTCAAAATTCCAAAAATTATAATTAAATCAAAAATTTAAAATTTTTCAAAATTCTAAAAATTTTCCAAAAATTCTTACAAAATCAAAACTAAAACTTTTTCCACAAATCTAAAAATATTGCAAAAATTATTATAAAATCAAAAATACAAACTTTTTTCCAAAATTCCAAAAATATTTCAAAAACTATAACAAATTCAAAAATTTCCATGTTCAATTTCATTTTCAATTACATTTACGTCATAAAAACAGCAACATTTTTTTTCCAAAAAATTAAATGAAATCATTTTATGACACACTCGACATTATTTTTTTGACAAACTTATAATGCCATAATTCTCAATAATAATAATAAAATTTCATTTCAAACAAATAATTGATTTTATTTTTTCCCAAAAAATTGGGTAAAAAAATAAATAAAAATCTTTCTTTTGACACACTTGGCAACATTCTTTTGACAAACTTATAATGCTATAATTCTCAATAATAATAATAAAATTTCATTTCAAACATACAACTAATTTTATTTTTTTCCAAAAAAATGGGTAAAAAAATAAATAGAAATCTTTCTTTTGACACACTTGACAACATTTTTTTGACAAACTTATAATGCAATAATCTAGTTTTTGATCTCACATACCAATCTCTACCATTTAGATTTCTCCAAATTCAATTTTCCTACTCGTAATCACTTAAAATAAACGTTTTTTAAGCCAAAAATATGAAAATTTGCTATTTTTGAAACATTTAATGATTTTTTGACACACTTCCGGTACAGTTATCGAACACAGCGTCCTTTCGGACCTGTCCCTTGAGTATACCTAATTTAAGGACAAAAAATTTTTTGAAATCCCTCCAGCGGTTTTCCCTGCAGCGTAGGTAATGACGGCCGGACGGCCGGCCGGCAGACAGACATACATTTTTTTTTGCTTTTTTAGAATCAGTAGGTCCAAAAACGTTTGTTATGTTTAAATGTTATCTAAACTAGGCCAGAGAAAGGCCTACCAGTAATGGCACATGGCATACATTATTTTGAATTTGTTGACGACTGTTGCACATTTAATAAATAAATGCTTAATAAAAAATACTTTGTTTTTGAATTTTATTATAATTTACTTTCAAAGTAAATTATAATAAAATTCAAAAACTGATTCAAACTAAAATTCAAGAGCTAATTCAAATTGATTCGAACAGAAAAATAAAATAGTTATTTGTTTCACTATTGGACAAAAATGATGAATCTTGGGACGAGCAAAGCGGAGTATGCAATTTTGCGAGTTCCAAAATCCATTTTTAGTCTGAGTAAATCTTTAAATTTTTTCCACATATGTTATTTAATTTATTATTTAATCAAATTTGAAAATTATCAACATTAAAATTATATACATTTTCTTTTAATTATTAAAATCAACTTTAGTTGTAATAGTATGTATTACTGTATTGTTTTCTAACGGCTAACCTATAGACTAGTAAAGTTAACCTATTGTCTAATGAAAATTATCATATAAAAAAATGATCATTATTCAATTGGCATGATTGTTCTTTGAAGTTGAATTTGGTTGATTGTTGGTTGGGAATGGAGGTTTTCTATCATCGGGTTTTTGTTAATCAAAAATATGATTTCTCTATTAAAACAATAAAGATTTATTGTTTTAACTATAGACAACGTTTCTATTTTATATAATACATAATACTTTGTCAGAGAATAAAATAGTGTAATCAATTCGTGTTTAATGAAGATGAGGAAAACATCGATTTGAAATTGTGTTTTAAAATTGTAAAATTGTGTTCTTTTATTCATGTGAATTAAAAATAAAAATTCACAGTTTTTTGATTTATAATTTCTTCGATAATTAAGATAACGTACTTAGATTTTTGGTAGGATGTATTTTATAATGACAACTGTCATCTTAAAATTCTGTTTCTGTTTTGCCATTCACCAACGTCAACAGAATCACGAACAGATTGTTCAACAAACAATTTTCAGTTTCTGTTTCGGTTGTATGTGATTGCCCGCCTTTAGTAATAGTTTTGAATACAAGGCTAACAATGAAGATGGCACTCCTAGTATAATTTAACTATCTTAAATTTGTTTATTTAAATTTGTTAAATAAATTATATAATCAACAATATATTCAATAAATTTTGTGAATTTGTTACAACAACTGTTCTGTATAACATATTGAAAACTGCTTCTCCAAGCGCCGCGAGTGTAACTTCACTTCAAATGTAAGACCGACACGAAAACGCGTTCGCACTCCCTACTGTAGCCTACAATTGCCGATCGATTTTTATGAAACGAAGGTAAAAGATTTCAAGTAATATGAGAAAGATTTTATCAGCTTTTGGAGTACATTGGATAAAGGGATGGGGGGTCCACCATACAAAGGCTGGTTTTTTAAACAATGTTTTTTATATAAATTTAAAATTGATAACACTTACTCAATGCATTTCGGCTTACGCCATTATCAAGAGCGATTCAAAAATGTTATGAAGAAAAATTTGTTTGAATCGATAATAAAATGAAAAATGAATAATTAGATTAAATAATTTATATAAACAAATTGTTAAAACACTTAATTAAAAAGTAGGTTATTTTTCTTATTTAATTGGTTGATAAAAGATATAACATAAATTTGTTGATTTGATAGTTTCTAAAAATGATGACCGAAAAATAGATCTGGATTTGTTAAAGGAGAATAAATGACGCCGGTTTGAGAATTTAGTAAATTTTTGTAAAAGTGTATTGCTTGAGCAAAAAGTGGAATTCTTACCCCCACGTTTTTTGACATTTCTCGACGTTTTAGGACCTACTGATTCTAAAAAAGCAAAAAAAAATGTATGTCTGCCGGCCGTCCGTCCGTCCGCCATTACCTACGCTGCAGGGAAAACCGCTGGAGGGATTTCAAATTTTTTTTTTTTTAAATAGGTATACTTAAGGGACAGGTACGAAAGGACGCTGTGTTCGAAAACTGTACCGGAAGTGTGTCAAAAAAATCATTAAGTGTGTCAAAAAAAGCAAATTTTCATATTTTTGGCATAAAAAACGTTCATTTTAAGTGATGACGAGTAGGAAAATTGAATTTGGAGAAATCTTTATGGTATGGATTGGTACGTGAGATCAAAAACTAGATTATTGCATTATAAGTTTGTCAAAAAAATGTTGTCAAGTGTGTCAAAAGAAAGATTTTTATTTATTTTTTTACCCAATTTTTTGGAGAAAAATAAATTTAATTATTTGTTTGAAATGAAATTTTATTATTATTATTGAGAATTATGGCATTATAAGTTTGTCAAAAAAATGTTGTCTAGTGTGTCAAAAGAATGATTCTTATTTATTTTTTACCCAATTTTTTTTTAGAAAAATAAAAATTAATAGTTTATATGACATGAAATTTTATTATTATTATAGAGAATTATGGCATTATAAGTGTCAAAAAAATAATGCCAAGTGTGTCAAACATGATTTCATTTACTTTTTTAGTCAATTTTTTGGAAAAAAAAATGTTGCTGTTTTTATGACGTAAATGTAATTGAAAATGAAATTGGACATGGAAATTTTTGAATTTGTTATAGTTTTTGAAATATTTTTGGAATTTTGGAAAAAAGTTTGTATTTTTGATTTTGTAATAATTTTTGCAATATTTTTAGAATTTTGGAAAAGGTTTTAATTATTGATTTTGTAAGAATTTTTGAATATTTTTAGAATTTTGAAAAATTTTAAGTTTTTGATTTTATTATAATTTTTGGAATTTTGAAAAAATTTTTAATATTTGATTTTGAAATAATTTTTGCAATATTTTTAGAATTTTGGAAAAAGTTTCAATTTTTGATTTTGTTATAATTTTTGCAATATTTTTAGAATTTCGGAGAAGTTTAAATTTTTAAGAATTTTTGGAATATTATTGGAATTTAGAAAAAGTTTAAATATTTGATGTTATTCTAATTTTTGGAATACTATTGGAATTTTGAAAAAAGTTTGATTTTATTTGATATAACAATGTTTATGGAATTTTGAAAGAAATATGAATTTGTGATTTTGTAATATTTTCTCGAAACGCTAAATGAAGAGGTTTTTGAGTAGTTTGCTGAGTGTATCATCTTTTCACTAAATTATGTTAATTTATGATCTGTTATAATTTTCCGGCAACGTATTGATGTTTCGTGTTAGTTTTGTAATAAATTTTTAAACAGAGATAAAAAATACTTGTACTTTAACAAAGAGTTATGTTTGATATACATCGCTGCCCAAAACTAAAAACCATGTCCTCATAAAAGTTTTTTGCCGAAAACTATATCAAAATCCTTAACCCAGACCGAAGTCTTGATATCTAAGAGCTGTGAAATTTTTACCCCTCCATATTTTTCGATTCAAATCAAATTTTTCTTCATAACATATTTGAATCGCTCTTGATACACTGAAAAAAAAATATAGGTAATTGTCACCAAAAACTATACTTAACATAAACCAAGCAAATCGGTTTTTTTTCAACCAGCTAAGCGCAAGTTTAATATTAATAATTTTGCTAGAGTTAATTTAAACGTTACTTTTGCTAAGTAGATTTTAACCTTGCATCTAGTCCATTTTAACTAATGGCATCAACTATTACCTGCATGTTGTATTGACCTTTGCTAATCATTTAAACTAAACCAATTTTTTAGTTATTTTCACCTATAGTAAAAAACGTTAGTTTGAATTAAACTACGTTTCTAACGTTCACATAACGAAGCGTGTATGTAAATTTAACAAAATTTCAAAAGAATTGCTAAGTTAAGGTAACTTTTGAAAATTATGAAACAACTCTTCACAAAGGTCATTTTTAACGAAGTTGCCTGTTTAAACTAACCATTCTTCAACTTTGCGTAATAGTTGAATTCAACCATATGTTAAAGTACCTCTTAAGCTG